>LR738550.1:682500-987500 GCA_902685375.1 Neostethus bicornis
TCGTTGGGGGCATCAGCATCACATGGGAAGCCCAGGCTTCTCTCACCCCAGCTTCATCTTCTAGATCACCCAGGAGGATCCTGAGGTGTTCCCTGTCCAGCTGTGGGACATAGTCTTTCCAGCAAGTCTTGAGTCTGCCTCTTGGTCTCCTCCCGATTGGATGTGCCCGAAACACCACACCAGCGAGGGAGGCATCCTAACCAGATGCCCGAACCACCCCATCTGGCTTCTCTTAACCTGGAGCAGGAGCAGCTCTACTCCGAGCTCCTCCCTGATGGCAGAGTTCCTCACCCGATCTGTGAGTGAGAGACCAGCCGGCCTGCGGACGTCCTCCACACGTCCATCCCTAGCTGCTTTAGAGCTAAATTTGACCCTTTTGAGCTTCCATAGATATTTCAAATTATGTTTGTCACCTCTGAGCTTCTGTAGCTTCTGTTTTTTTTTTTACTAAAAACAACTTCACAAGTAAAACTTTTTGCTCTATTGAAGATGGTTTTAATAAAGAAGGAGTGTTGGTAAATCTACAGCCTGGGAGAGCAGAGCGGATTTAAACACATCATAGTAACAATACTTTAGAATCTCAGGAACGGGACGCTTCGTAACTGAAGGAAAAGTAACTCATTAGATTCTACGTTTGTGTCTGTTAGGATGATATAGGACACATCTGTTAGTGTGTGTGTGTGTGTGTGTGTGTGTGTGTGTGTGTGTGTGTGTGTGTGTGTGTGTGCCCACACAGCAGAGTGTTTGAATATGTGTGTGATGGAGAGGACTGTGTGTGTGTGTGTGTGTATGAATTAATGATGAACTTCTGTGTGTTTCCTATTAAAAGCACTTAGCAATCACAGACTCATTAATATTCACGTTTCTTCTGCTTTTTACCTCCTTCCTCTCGGCCGTCTGTCCGTCCATACGTCCGCCCGTCCGTAATGTAACAAAGTAAACAAATTTAGTCATGTAAAACTGGAGCTTGTCGTTGAACTTTTGTCTCCCCGGTAACGCTATGATGGTCAAGAACAAATACAGCGTGTAAGTTTGAGCTTCCTGTCAGATTGTTTTCTATTGGTAAACATCAAAGTATCACCAGCACGTGTTCTAATGTTCTACTTCCTGTTCAAATCATTCAAACTTTATTTGTAAAGCACTTTTTCAACATAAAGTTACACAAACTGCCTGGCTTCGTGGACCCATTCCGGACTCCAGCTTTTGGGTTGCCAGGTTGGACACAGTGTGACCGAACTGGGATCCTAGTGGATAGGGGCGAGGAGGCATGGAGGTGTTTACACTGCAGCACTCAAATTTACCTCCAGGGGGATAAACTCTTAATTTATCCCCACTTAGATTCAGGTTTACAGGATGTCAGACGTTCTGGCAATGTTTGCCCCATGGTTTCCCATAGCTGTCCCAAGGTGGCGTATGTTTGTCTTGGCCAAATGAATGCAATTCGTTTCAATGTGTGTGGTGTGAATGGTGCTTTAAGTACTGGCACATTTGTCAGGGTCAGGGTTTGGAAACCTGTTTCTTTTTGTCTCCCAACCGGGTTGCTGGTGGTGCCGGAGCCTTTCCTGGCTGATTTGACAGGAGGGTGAGTGCACCTTGAACAGCTCACCAGTCTCGTGCAGGGCCACACACACACCCTCAATCCTTGGGCCAGTTTTTTTAGTGGCCAGTCAACCTAACATGTTTGTTTTTGGGGAATGAGAGGAAAGAGTGAGAAGCTCGGTGTAGAGCCGTCGCTCTTCCAAGCCAGATGAGGTGGACTGGCATCTGGTTAGGATGGCTTCCGAACACCTTGGTTCGGGCATGTCCTACTGGGAGGAGACCCAGAGGCAGGCTCCCTGACCTGCTGGAGCGATTATGCCCTCATCCCAAGGGAACTGTCTGCGTCTGGGTCTCCTTCTTTGTGAGCTGGAGGATGCAGCTGGAGTGAGGAAAGTCTGGGTTCCTCGTCTGGGGCTGTTCCCCCTGCGACCCAGCCCCGGATAAACAGAATTAATTTTAAATAATGGCTCAGTGATCAGATGGATCCATGCACCAGTGGTCAGAACTTCTATCCATAAAAACTCTGATTTGTCCCGTTTGGAATCGATTTAATCCTGAATGTTTCAGGATGAAATAAGAAGAAGAGTTCACAGGAAAGAACGTGTGCCTTAAAACATAAACCATCTTAGTTTGTCCTCTAAATAATTCAGACTGAACGGAGCCTCAGACGGAGACGTCAGAAAGACCTGATTGGTCCACGTCATAAACCGACATCTCATCAGGATATGAACAGAATCTAAAGGCAGTGAAATCAGTAACATGCTGGTAATGAAGACAAACCACAGTGTGAGATAGTTGTTAGTCCTCCTGGCCAATAGGGGGCAACAGTGAGAGTAAAAAAATGGGATTAAATCTAAAGAAGTAAAAACTCAGAAATTAAGCTACAAAAAGAGGAAGTAAGTTTGCACTAGAAAGAAAAGGAATGAAGATTAGTCAGAGTAAGACAGAGTACATGTGTGTGAATGAGAGGGATCTAAATGGAAAAGTGAGGTTACAGGGAGAAGAGATAAAGAAGGTGGAAGATTTTAAGTATCTAGGATCAACAGTCCAGAGCAATGGAGAGTGTGAAAAAGAGGTGAAGAGGCGTGTGCAGGCAGGCTGGAACGGGTGGAGGAAAGTATTAGGTGTGATGTGTGACAGAAGAGTTTCAGCTAGAATGAAAGGAAAAGTGTACAAAACCGTGGCGAGAGCGGCCATGCTGATTGGTCTAGAGACAGTGTGGTGAGAGCGGCCATGCTGATTGGTCTAGAGACAGTGTGGTGAGAGCGGCCATGCTGATTGGTCTAGAGACAGTGTGGTGAGAGCGGCCATGCTGATTGGTCTAGAGACAGCGTGGTGAGAGCGGCCATGCTGATTGGTCTAGAGACAGTAGCACTGAAAAAAAGACAGGAAGCAGAGCTGGAGGTAGCAGAGATGAAGATGCTGAGGATCTCTCTGGGAGTGACCAGGATGGACAGGATCAGAGGAACAGCACATGTTAGAGGTTTTAAAGTCAGAGAGGTCAGACTGAGATGGTTTGGACATGTGCAGAGGAGAGAGAGAGAGTACATCAGAAGAAGGATGCTGGGTTTGGAACCACCAGGAAAGAGGACTAGAGGAAGACCAAAGAGGAGGTTCATGGATACAGTGAAGGAAGACATGAAGATAGTTGGTGTGACCAAAGAGGATGCAGCAGATAGGGTTAGATGGAAGAGGCTGACTTGCTGTGGTGACCCCTAAAGGGAAAAGCCGAAAGAAGAAGAAGAAGAAGAAGAAGCAGAGATGCCAAGTTTTTGGCTTCACAAAGATGGAGATTTTGAGGCGGGGCCAAAAGGAGGAGGGGCTATGACCTATTATGTCACATCCGCCAATGGACAACATCCGCCATGATAGTTGGGGTAAAACAAACCGTTCAAAACATGGAAAATTGTGCGTGTTACGTGCGTTACCACCCCATATTTCTGGGTAAACAGTCGGATATTAGTTTCAAGGCAGGATTAGATGAACTATTGTTACTGCATGTTGAACAATGGTCCGGCGTTGGCTGAAGGTTCATCTGATGAATAAATAGTAGACCTGATGAGGAGTAGATGTGGAGCAGGTGTGGAAATGGGATGACTTCCAGGTGTGGAAAGAGCGCTTGAGTATGGCACGGTATCACAACACCTGGAATCAAAACTTCCCAAATCACCAAGTAAGCACTGCTAACCATCAAGGATGTGAGGTGGAAGAACCACGTCGTGGTATCTCTAAACTTCCTCCTTAATGTCACGTAAATAAAATAAAGGAGTTCCTCGTCCATGAAAATCTCACACTAACTGATCAATCAGGATGAATGGATTTGAAGCGATCGCTCCAGAAACTGAGGAGGATTTTTACAGACAAAAAGGATTCAACTAGAAACTGAATCCAGCAGTGAAACCCGATCAGACGGTGTGAGTAATCCGGCTCTTTGAGGTACTTTCAACCTTAAGGTACTTTCAACCTTAAGTTGAAAGTACAATAAAAACTCTTACAATAAAACTAAAACTACCAGATAAACAGTTGCTATGCAGGTTTTAAGGAATTAAAGCTGAACGGGTGGAGATAAAAAACGCTGACCTTGGCATCACACGACGGTTTTACAAACACAAACAAAGCAAGTTTGAGGCCAAGAAAAAAGTCAAAGAGTCCAAGAAAAAAAAAGATTTCCCATTACTTTTTAATATGTATATTTTTGAATTGATATAAATTGAAATAATTCCATTTTGTCGTCTTCTGCTTATCCGGGGCCGGGTTGTGGGGGCAACAACCTCAGACAAAAAAACCCCAGGCTTCTCTCACCCCAGTTGCATCCTCCAGCTCACCCAGGAGGATTCCTCTGGGTCTCTTTCTGGTGGGACATGACCAAACCTCCGCACCAGCGCGGCATTGGAGGAGAATCCTAACCAGAAGTCCAAACTACCCCATCCGGCTTCTCTCGACCCAGAGAAGCAACGGCTCTACTCCAAGCTCCTCCCAGATGACAGAGCTCCACCCTCTATCACTGAGTGAGAGTCCAGCCAATGAGGTATATCATTTCAGCCGCTTGTATCTGTGATCTCTGGTTACCATGGTGAAGGTGAGAATGTAGATCCTGGTTACCATGGTGAGGGTTTGAACGTAGATCCTGGTTAACATGGTGAGGGTAGGAACGTAGATCCAGGTTACCATGGTGAGGGTAAGTACGTTGATCCTGGTTACCATGGTGAGGGTAGGAACATAGATCTTGGTTACCATGGTGAGGGTAGGAACGTAGATCTTGGTTACCATGGTGAGGGTAGGAACGTAGATCTTGGTTACCATGGTGAGGATAGGAACGTAGATACTGGTTACCATGGTGAGGATAGGAACATAGATCCTGGTTACCATGGTGAGGGTAGGAATGTAGATCCTGGTTACCACGGTGAGGGTAGGAACGTAGATCCTGGTTACCACGTTGAGGGAAGGAACGTAGATCCTGGTTACCATGGTGAGGGTAGGAATGTAGATCCTGGTTACCACGTTGAGGGTAGGAACGTAGATCCTGGTTACCATGGTGAGGGTGGGAACGTAGATCCTAGTTACCATGGTGAGGGTAGGAACGTAGATCCTGGTTACCATGGTGAGGGTAGGAACGTAGATCCTGGTTACCACGTTGAGGGTAGGAACGTAGATCCTGGTTACCACGTTGAGGGTAGGAACGTAGATCCTGGTTACCATGGTGAGGATAGGAACGTAGATCCTGGTTACCATGGTGAGGGTAGGAACGTAGATCCTGGTTACCATGGTGAGGGTAGGAATGTAGATCCTGGTTACCATGGTGAGGGTTAGTACGTTGATCTTAGTTTCCATGGTGAGGGTAGGAACGTAGATCCTGGTTACCATGGTGAGGGTATGAACGTAGATCCTGGTTACCATGATGAGGGTAGGAACGTAGATCCTGGTTACCATGGTGAGGGTAGGAACGTAGATCCTGGTTACCATGGTGAGGGTATGAACGTAGATCCTGGTTACCATGACGAGGGTAGGAACGTAGATCCTGGTTACCATGGTGAGGGTAGGAACGTAGATCCTGGTTACCATGATGAGGGTAGGAACGTAGATCTTGGTTACCATGGTGAGGGTAGGAATGTAGAGCCTGGTTACCACGGTGAGGGTAGGAACGTAGATCCTGGTTACCATGGTGAGGGTAGGAACATAGATCCTGGTTACCATGGTGAGGGTAGGAACATAGATCCTGGTTACCATGGTGAGGGTAGGAACATAGATCCTGGTTACCATGGTGAGGGTAGGAATGTAGATCGACTTGTAAATCCAGAGCTTTGCTTTTTGGCTCACCTCTTGCTTCACCACGACAAATCAAAGCAGCGTCCTAGTCATTGTAGATCTAGCACCGATCTGTTTGTCGATCTCCCTCACTTCGAACAAGACCCTGAGATACTTAAACTCCTCCACTTGGGGCAGGACCCTGCCCCTGACCTGCACGGGTTGATCAGCCGTTTCCTGGGCGAATTATTATCAAATGTAAAATAATAGGAATATGAATGATCCAAGGTGTTGGTCATGATTTTCTGTGTGAAGTGTGACACCAGTAAACGTGAACAGACGGTTCGAGAATCTTTACAAGTTTAAATTTATTATCAACAGGAAGGTTTAACACATCAGAAAAACAAACGGCCGTGTTTTTATGTTTTTTCTTGATGTTTTACTGCAGAAGATATTTTTTTCTCTCTCGTTACAAACCTCGACGCAATCACAGAAAACATTGAAGGGATCAAATATCTCATCTGTCCTTGAAACACATCCAGGAGAAGCTGGAACTGCAACCGGAGACCGGAGGAGTAGATGGATGGATGACAGGTTTTATTTTCTTTCCATCTTCATTTGAACGTTTTGATCGTTTTTTTTCGGGCCGCAGTGAAACTATTCAGTGGTTCGATCGTGTGGATGTTTGTTTCTGGTTCATCAGATTTCCTTTTTACTTGTTTTAAAACACTAAACTTGGGCAGCACAGTGGCGCAGTGGGTGGCACAGTGGCCTTACAGCAAGAAGGTCGAGGCTTCAAGTCCTGGGTGAGGATGAGGCTTGGAACACTGGCCTTTCTGTGTGGAGTTTGCATGTTCTCCCCGTGTCTGTGTGGCTTTTCTCCGGGTACTCCGGTTTCTTCCAACCCTCAAAAAACATACATGTTAGGTTGATTGGCTGGTGCTAAAATTGCCCCTAGAAATGAGTGTGGATGGTTGTATGTGTGTGGCCCCGCAACAGCCTGGCGACCTATTCGGGATGTACCCTGGCCCTCGCCTTGAATCAGTCGGGATGGGCTCTGGCACCCCTTACAACCTCGTAAGGGATAGACGGTTAAGAAGGTGACTGACTAAAACACCAAACTTCAAGGGTCTAAATTTACTGTGACCGAACCAATCAGGGGGAGTTATACAGCACCCGACACATCAGCTGAATAAAAGTTTTTTTTTTTTTCCCATTCCGTCGTCTTCCACTTATCCGGGCCCGGTCGTCAGGGGGCAACAGCCTCAAACGGAAAGCCCAGGCTTCTCGCACCCCGGCTGCATCCTTCAGTTCACCTGTAAGGATCCTGAGGTGTTCCCTGTCCAGCTGTGTGACATTGTCTCTCCAGCGGGTCTGGGGTCTGCCTCTTGGTCTCCTCCTGATGGGACATGCCCGAAACACCTCACCAGCGAGGTGTTCGGGAGGCATCTAACCAAGTGCCTGAACTTCCCCGTCTGGCTTCTATAGAAGCTTGAAACATTCGGGGGGAGTCTCCCACTGGTGGCCTCGGCAGGCCTGTGCAGTGCATACACATTACCTTTAGAATTTATTCGATATTTTTGACAGAATTAAAGCGCATGTGACAGTGGGACAACTATACGTAAATCTGAGCTTGTTCTTGGAGTGTTGGTGATAGTGCCAGGCCTTCTTCACACTGCCAAAATCTGATGGAACATAGAGGAACATTTGCTCCTAGGAGGGACAGGTTTGGAAGGAAACAGTCCTGGTGAAATGTTGGCTAGATAGAGACGAGGTATGAGTGGTCTTCCACTGAGTCATGGTCCAATAGACCTACTTCGTCCGTCCATCTTCTCGTCTTTCAGGAAAAGAAACACAGACACATCTCCTGGCACATCGGAAGCAGCTGTCACACATCGTAGAGACATACTTGGGAAATATGTGTCCAGTAGCTCCAAGCAGTCCATAAAAGAGCTCCAAACGGCTCCAAACCAGTTTCTAGGTGTGTCCAAGTTGGGTTTGGTGGCGCTGTAACATCGGCTTGGTGAAACATGGTAGTTGTCTCTGCGCTGGGTGGAATGTATGTTACCACGGCAACGATGTTTGAAGCTCCAGTGAATCCTAATAAGATCTAAAAGCTCCACATCTTGACAGCAACTCCCATCCTTCACTGTGGTGGAACAACACCAGCAGTCCACCATCTTTAGTTCCATAGTTCAGGCAGGAAGCACTGATGATGTCACTGATGATGTCACTCAGAAAATCCTGTCTTCATTCCTTCTGATTCACTCCAGCTGGAACGTCTCCCACGTCCATGAAGACTCCACATTCCTCACTGATGGAGATCATCTAATAAAAATCCAACATAATGTGGAGCTACACGGACATGCTGCCATCACTGGAAGTTCATTTTTGTGTGTGTGTGTATAGTTGTAGACTGTCGACCTGATCGGGGTGTACCGTATACCTCACCTGAAACCAGCTGGGATAGGCTCCAGCACCTCCCACGACTTCAGTTCAGATGATGAATGAATGAGTCTGTGACTTACGCCCCCTAATGGCTGCTTTATGTCCCTAGAAAACAACTTTAAATATTAGGTTGCAATTAATTAAAAAAAAAGGCCTGATTGTTGCAGTTTTATGTTATTATGTCCTGTGGGCAGCGCCAACCTTCTACTGTTTAGCTTCTGTCATGGATTTAAACAGGCAGACTTAATTTTACAGGTTGTGACTCGCTGATGAACCCCAAGTGGCGCCCTTAGGGTTTCTCTTTCACTACCTCATAAACTCTTAGAATGAATTCAATTCTGCAGGTTTGAGGCACTTTGTTTTGCCGATGGAATCTTTTCTTTGCATTAATTGTTATTAATTAATAATAACGAGACTCTGCCGGACAGCAGCACTGATGGTGGTCGTTATCAACACGACCCACAACCGATCCGATGCGGTTTGTAAGATTATCTCTTCATGCTGTTTATTAAAACATGCGCTTCTCGTGATGGCAGCAAGTCCATGTAGCTCCACATTTGGAGCCTTAAAACGGTTGCGGCGTTGCCCTAGGTGGCTGCTTGCTGCAGTGCTCCTTGTTACTTTATAATTTAATCCTTAACTTTCTCTGAGTTTCCCAACGGCTAGCTCCCATCGGCCAGCTGATTATGGAGTCATGCTGCTGTTGACATGCACGTTTACATGCGCGACCAGCTGCTGGCTCTCGGAGGCACATCCGTCGTGGCTGGAGGAGTTGGTTCGCTCCTGAGGGAGCTGAGGAGAAGGAGACTGTCTGGAGAGGGGCTTCCTGTGTTTTTGTGGTTTCCATGGAAACGTCCCATTGCTCTCTACAAGATTGAGGAACTGGAGGCGAAGAGGAGGTTCATGGATATAGTGAAGGAAGACATGAAGATAGTTGCCGTGACTGAAGAAGATGCAGTAGATAGGGTTAGATGGAAGAAACTGACTTGCTGCGGCGCCCCCTGGAGGGAGATGATGGAAGGAGATGACAAATAGGAAGAAAAGCTTCTGTATCTGCGTTTTTTCGGTTGGTGAATCAGTCAGTTACCAGCTTAAACCGGATCACGAGGATGTCAGAGAATCCATCCATCCTTTTCCAGCTCAAGCATTCAGTAACACCATCACTGAGTCCAGTCAATAAAATCTATTTTCTTTTAATCCCACATGTCAGCATCCATTTTATGTTGCAACATACGAGTGGAGTAATAGAACCAAACGGCTGAGTGGTTCGAGATGGATCATCTGCTGTCAGGGATTCTGCTGAAGGAAGCCAGAAAAAAACCTGCTGAAATGTTCGATTTTCTCCAAGTAATTCAGTTGTAATTAATTCTGTTAAATCGATACTTGGATTCATATTGATATTAAAATTGATACCTTATAAATTCAATGCAGGCGTACGGAAAGGTTTAGATTTTATATCCAAGATGGGAAGCAATGGTAACCAGGATCTATGTTCCTACCCTCACCATGGTAACCAGGATCTATGTTCCTACCCTCACCATGGTAACCAGGATCTACGTTCCTACCCTCACCATGGTAACCAGGATCTACATTCCTACCCTCACCATGGTAACCAGGATCTACATTCCTACCCTCACCATGGTAACCAGGATCTATGTTCCTACCCTCATCATGGTAACCAGGATCTACATTCCTACCCTCACCATGGTAACCAGGATCTACCTTCCTACCCTGACCATGGTAACCAGGATCTATGTTCCTACCCTCACCATGGTAACCAGAATCTACGTTCCTACCCTCACCATGGTAACATGGATCTACATTCCTACCTTCACCATGGTAACTAGGGTCTACATTCCTACCTTCACCATGGTAACCAGGATCTACATTCCTACCTTCACCATGGTAACCAGGGTCTACGTTCCTACCCTCACCATGGTAACCAGGATCTATGTTACTACCCTCACCATGGTAACCAGGATCTACGTTCCTACCCTCACCATGGTAACCAGGATCTACGTTCCTACCCTCACCAAGGTCACCAGGATCTACGTTCCTACCCTCACCATGGTAACCAGGATCTACGTTCCTACCCTCACAATGGTAACCCAATATAGGTGGCAACAAGAGAATAGGATCATGGATACAAGTGGTGGAAAAAATCTTCCTCTGCAGGGTGGCTGAGCTCTCACTCAAAGATAGAGGAAGGAGCTCTGCCATCTGGGAGGAGCTCGGAGTAGAGCTGTTGCTCCTCCAGGTTGAGAGAAGTCAGACAGAGAGGTTTGGGTATCTGGTTAGGATGTCTCCTGAGAGCTTTGCTAGTGAGGTGTTTCAGGCACGTCCCACCAGGAGGAGAACCAGAGGCATACCCCGGACTTGCTGGAGAGACTACGTCTCACAGCTGGACAGGGAACACCTCAAGATCCTTTTGGGTGAGCTAGAGGATGAAGCCTGGGCTTCCCATCTGAGGCTGTTGCCCTGTGCCACCCGGCCCTTGATAAGTAGATGACGACGGAACTGAAAATGAACTATGAAAGACTTCCTCAACCTGTTGAACTCTATTGATCTGTGATTAGAAAAGCCTGCTTTCTTTGTATTGATCTGTAATTGGACGAATGTTTTCTGTAGCTTCGGTCAGTGATCAGGAACATGTTGTCTCGTTATTGATCAGATCACTTGCTGCTGGATATAATTCCCTGAAGTATCCGTCACGTTAGCGGCAGATCAGATTACTTCCTGTTTCCTCTCTGGTAAACAAATCAAATCTGATGGTTTGAGTTTATTTTAATCCTTTAATATTCGAGATGTTTCTATTTTTGTTTGTTTACATTATAATATAGTCTCTGTTTCTTTTACACTGTGATTTCAGCCGCTTGTATCCATGATCTTGTTGTTTTCGTCTCAAGCCATGGCTGATGAGGGTAGGAACTTAGATCCTGGTTACCATGGTGAGGGTAGGAACGTAGATCCTGGTTACCATGGTGAGGGTAGGAACGTAGATCCTGGTTTCCATGGTGAGGGTAGGAATGTAGATCCTGGTTACCATGGTGAGGGTAGGAACGTAGTTCCTGGTTTCCATGGTGAGGGTAGGAATGTAGATCCTGGTTACTATGGTGAGGGTAGGAAGGTAGATCCTGGTTACCATGGTGAGAGTAAGAACGTAGATCCTGGTTACCATGGTGAGGGTAAGAAGGTAGATCCTGGTTACTATGGTGAGAGTAAGAACGTAGATCCTGGTTACCATGTTGAGGGTAGGAACGTAGATCCTGGTTACCATGGTGAGGCTAGGAACGTAGATCCTGGTTACCATGGTGAGGGTAGGAACGTAGATCCTGGTTTCCATGGTGAGGGTAGGAATGTACAGTGGTGGTCAAAAGTTTACATACACTTGTAAAGAACATAATGTCATGGCTGTCTTGAGTTTCCAGTTATTTCAACAACTCTGATTTTTCTCTGATATAGTGATTGGAACAGATCCTTCTTTGTCACAAAAAACATTCATGAAGTTTGATTCTTTTATGACTTTATTATGGGTAAACTGAAAATGTGACGAAATCAGCTGGGTCAAAAATATACATACAGCAATGCTAATATTTGGTTACATGTCCTTTGGCCATTTTTACTTCAATTAGGCGCTTTTGGTAGCCATCCACAAGGTTCTGGCAAGTTTCTGGTTGAATCTTTGACCACTCCTCTTGACAGAATTGGTGCAGTTCAGTTAAATTTGTTGGCTTTCTGACGTGGACTTGTTTCTTCAGCATTATCCACATGTTCTCAATGGGATTTAAGTCAGGACTTTGGGAAGGCCATTCTAAAACCTTAATTCTAGCCTGATTTAGCCATTCCATTATTACTTTTGATGTGTGTTTGGGGTCATTGTCCTGTTGGAACACCCAACTGCGCCCAAGACCCAACCTTCGGGCTGATGACTTCAGGTTTTCTTGAAGAATTTGAAGGTAATCCTCCTTCTTCATTGTCCCATTGACTCTCTGTAAAGCACCAGTTCCATTGGCAGCAAAACAGGCCCACAGCATAATACTACCACCACAGTGCTTGATGGTAGGCATGGTGTTCTTGGGGTTAAAGGCCTCACCTTTTCTCCTCCAAACATATTGCTGGGCATTGTGGCCAAACAGCTCAATTTTTGTTTCATCTGACCACAGAACTTTGTCCATGTGATCAGCAGCAAACTTTAGTCGAGCCTTAAGGTGCCGCTTTTGGAGCAAGGGCTTCCTTCTTGCACGGCAACCTCTCAGTCCATGGCGATGCAAAACACGCTTGACTGTGGACACTGACACCTGTGTTCCAGCAGCTTCTAATTCTTGGCAGATCTGCTTTTTGGTGCTCCTGGGTTGACTCTTCACCCTCCTGACCAGTTTTCTCTCAGCAGCAGGTGACAGCTTGCGTTTTCTTCCTGATCGTGGCAGTGACAAAACAGTGCCATGCACTTTATACTTACAAACAATTGTTTGCACTGTTGCTCTTGGAACCTGCAGCTGCTTTGAAATGGCTCCAAGTGACTTTCCTGACTCGTTCAAGTCAATGATTCTCTTTTTCAAATCTGTGCTGAGCTCCTTTGACTTTCCCATTGTAGCGTTTGTGGGTGTTTTTATCCAATGAGCCCTTTTTAAATGGCCTCAGAGAAGTCACCAGCTGTAGTCACTCATAATCACTCACAAGAAGTTAAGAGGTCATGCTATGAAGCTCATGTCATTGACACAACTTTCTAAGTCTCCAAAATTGCTCATTCATATTGCTGTATGTATATTTTTGACCCAGCTGATTTCGTCACATTTTCAGTTTACCCATAATAAAGTCATAAAAGAATCAAACTTCATGAATGTTTTTTGTGACAAAGAAGGATCTGTTCCAATCACTATATCAGAGAAAAATCAGAGTTGTTTTTAAATAACTGGAAACTCAAGACAGCCATGACATTATGTTTTTTACAAGTGTATGTAAACTTTTGACCACCACTGTAGATCCTGGTTACCATGGTGAGGGTAGGAACGTAGTTCCTGGTTTCCGTGGTGAGGGTAGGAATGTAGATCCTGGTTACTATGGTGAGGGTAGGAAGGTAGATCCTGGTTACCATGGTGAGAGTAAGAACGTAGATCCTGGTTACCATGGTGAGGGTAAGAACGTAGATCCTGGTTACCATGGTGAGAGTAAGAACGTAGATCCTGGTTACCATGGTGAGGGTAAGAACGTAGATCCTGGTTACCATGGTGAGGCTAGGAACGTAGATCCTGGTTACCATGGTCAGGGTAGGAACGTAGATCCTGGTTACCATGGTGAGGGTAGGAACGTAGATCCTGGTCACCAGGACTGAAAGATGCAGTTTGAATGAAAAATCTTTTGTAAAGAGATAAAAATCTCTAGAAAATCTCCATCATCTTGCTGCTGCTCGTGGCCCTGGGACTCTAATGATTATATGACTTATGGTGCACGAGGGAGGTGGACATCTCTCATTTTTATCGCTTATAGTTGGACATTTATGATGCAACCCGTAGAGAAGAAGATCAGAAAAAGCAGGTTAAAGATCAGCAGATTTCTCTCCATACAGTCCAGAGGCCTCATCTTTAAGATAAAACACTTTGTTTACACTTTGGAACCTCTGGATTCACAAAAACCTCCAAAACTCTACACAATCTAAGATAAACCCCAGATGTAAGTTGACTTGATGTCCATCCCGTCCCAACCACGCTTTGAGAACTCCAAATATAGATGATGAAAATAATCAGATGCAGGTCCAATGGTTATCAAATCAGCAAGTTTCGCCTGTCATTAGCGGTCAACAGAGACACTGATTGGTCAGAAACAAATGATCCATTATTAAGCTGGACAGATGGTGTGTGATATTCAGGTGCAATCAAGGTGAGACGTATCCAGATAGGGCATGTCATCTTAATGGTCCATCTTAATCAGACGACTGAATGAGTTTGTTGCTCCTCCGGATCGAGAGAAGCTAGATGGGGTGATTCGGGCATCTGGTCAGGATGCTACCCGAGCACCTCGCTGGTGAAGTGTTTCAGGGACGTCCCGCCGGGAGGAGACTCACAGGCGGACGTACTGGAGAGACTATGTCTCACAGCTGGACAGGGAACACCCCAGGAACCTCCCAGGTGAGCTGGAGGATACAGTCTGGGTGAGAGAAACCTGGGTTTCCCATCTGAGGCTGTTGTCCCTGTGACCCGGCTCTGGATCAGCAGAAGACGACAGAACGGAATGAAACAAGTTTGTTCACGTAAGTGGAAACATGGCACTGTGGAAGCAGCACTCTTGAGCCATTCTCTGGATTGGTTAGTTTTAATATCCAAACGTTGAACGTAAACCTAAAAAAATAACTAGTGAAGCCGGTTATGTTCAGACAGGAATCACTGATGATGTCACTCAGAAGATTCTGTCTTCATTCCTTCTGATTCACTCCAGCAGGAACATCTCCACATGTCCTCTCTGACTCTACATTCCTCTCTGATGAAGAACCTCGTCACTTGAAACTCTAAATAAAACTAAGAAAATGTGGAGTGTTTCACATGACCTGCTGCCATCACAAGAAGCGCTGTTTGCGTTGACGTGAACAAACCCTCAGATTTCAGCTCAAACACGCTCTAGATTTTTCTCGTCTTCACGCTCCACTTGGTGCTTCAGGATGCAGGCATGATGCAAACATCACACACGTGTATAAAACCCACGTTAATCCTCACTAGAAGCTCCAGCAGCGTGTCTAAATGTGAATGTTTCATCCAGAGAAAACAAACAGGAAGATGTAAGATGGAGGATAAATCCTTTTTGGAGCCAAACAACCGCAGGTCAGATGGTTTAATCCATGAATGATTCACGAGCCTGTAGATCTTTTCTTCTCCCACAGAAACACGACCCAGACACTTTATGTACTCGTCAATAAACCCGGCAGCACCTTCTGCTTTTAGAATAAACTCCACCAGCTTTGATGCGCCCACAAATTTAACAGGTTTAACCCATAAGCTGAAAAAGAACGGATAGTTTTTTATGTTTCGAGGGAAAATGTAACGAACAGGTAGCAGGGGCAGATCCAGTGGGAGGCACACCCCTCTGCCCCCCTTAGAAAAACCTGGATCCGCCCCTGAGTAGGTGTACGGGTTTATGGACGATAGATAGAACATTTTAATTCTTAGTCATTCCTGCTTGAAAAAGACCAACGATTTTAAGCAGTAGGGGTACAGTCACCACCTGTCCCGCGTCCCGCATATCACGGCCATATCCCGCTTTTTCATTGGTGGTCTTACCCCACCAATGGTGAATTCAAGTATCTCAGAGTATTGTTCACAGTGAGGGAAGGATGGAGCTGGAGATCGAAGCACAGATCGGTTCAGCGTCTGCAATATTGAGGACGCTGCATCGGTCCGTCGTGGTGAAGAAAGAGCCGAGCCGAAAAGTAAAGATTTTGATTTACAAGCCGATCTACAGCCCTACCCTCACCGTGTTAACCAGCATCTACGTTTGTACCCTCACCGTGGTAACCAGGATCTACATTCCTACCCTCACCATGGTAACCAGGATCTACGTTCCTACCCTCACCAAGGTAATCAGGATCTATGTTCCTACCCTCACCATGGTAACCAGGATCTACATTCCTACCCTCACCATGGTAACCAGGATCTACGTTCCTACCCTCACCATGGTAACCAGAATCTACGTTCCTACCCTCACCGTGGTAACCAGGATCTACGTTCCTACCCTCACCACGGTAACTAGGATCTATGTTCCTACCCTCACCATGGTAACCAGGATCTACGTTCCTACCCTCACCATGGTAACCAGGATCTACGTTTGTACCCTCACCGTGGTAACCAGGATCTACGATCCTACCCTCACCATGGTAACCAGGATCTACGTTCCTACCCTCACCATGGTAACCAGGATCTACGTTCCTACCCTCACCATGGTAACCAGGATCTACGTTCCTACCCTCACCATGGTAACCAGGATCTACGTTCCTACCCTCACCATGGTAACCAGGATCTACGTTCCTACCTTCACCATGGTAACCAGGACCTACATTCCTACCTTCACCATGATAACCAGGACCTACATTCCTACCCTGACCCCACCGTCAAGCAATCAAACCTTAAAGCTGTGAGGTCAGACTATTTCCACAAAGAGAAAAAAAACAATCTAATGAAGTAGAAAGTTTCCACTGTAGGAAAAACACTGTTCCACTTTGAACACATTCAGAGACACACAACTTTGTGTGTGTGTATGTGTGTGTGTGTGTGTGTGTGTGTGTGTGTGTGTGGGCACGGCCTCAGAAGCCTGCAGTGTGTTTGTTTAAATTATGAATGAACTTTCAGACCAACTAAAGGTGCTGCACCTTACTACTGAAGAGGAAAAAAAAACCTCACACACACATATGCAGTCATGCACAAACGAACCACACACACACACACACACACACACACACACACACACACTCGCTCCCCCTTAAGAAATGTTCTTCTGTCAGCAGCAACACTGCAGGTTTTTTTTTTATTATTTTATTGTTTCCAGAAGCTGAAATTTTGCTGAATCATTTAGAAAAAAAAAGTTATTTTTCTGTCTTCATTCTTTGCAGACAAAAATCCATCAACACAGAAATCCTCCAAAAATATGTCTGTTTTTAAATTTAGAATCTAGAAAAAAAAAAGAAAGAGACTGGGACAAAAACAGAACCCTGAGGGACGCCGCCAACTGTTAAAGCTCAAAAATCCAAGACGTTAGGATTAATCAACGAGCATAAATTGACAAAAAGTCGAATCGCCTGAAGTTTGCTGGAGCATTCCTGGAGTTCTGTTCCGTCATTTTCCGCTTATCCAGAACCAGGTCCAGCTCACCCAGGAGCTGGACCTCCAGCTCACCCAGGAGCTGGACCTCCAGCTCACCCAGGAGGATCCTGAGGTGTTCCCTATCCAGCTGTGAGACATAGTCTCTCCAGCAGGTCCGGGGTCTGCTGCCTCTGGGTCTCCTCCTGGTGGGACTTGCCCGAAACACCTCACCAGCAAGGCGCTCGGGAGGCATCCTAACTAGATAACCGAACCACCCTATTTGGCTTCTCTCGACCCGGAGGAGCAACGGCTCTACGCCGAGCTCCTTCCTCTGTCTCTGAGAGAGAGACCAGCCATCATTCCTAGATCGGTTAAAAAAATGTCTTCTTGCTTGTTCATCACCAGCTGGGGTGAGAGAACCCTGGGCTTCCCGTTTAATGATGCTTCCCTTGCGACCCGGCCCCGGATAAGCGGAAGATGACAGAACGGAATGTTGTGTTCAGTCGTCACGGTGTTGTCTCGCTTTGTTTACATGCACCACCAGCTGCTAGCTCTTGCCCTCACGGTGAGGTGTTCACCGGGGGCAACTCCAGCATAGAACAAGGTCCAGCCGCTGCTGAGAGGCCCAAGCTGTGCGTTGAGGCAAGTCCAGCTATTTCTCGCCGGACCGCTCGACTCAGGCTCCTTCCCGCCAGAGAAGTGACAATCCACCTCCCTAGATCTAGCTTATGCAATCGAGGATCTGACTGCCAGGGTCCCCGTCGTTGGCTGCTGCCCATCTCCTCCTTCACCCCTCCTGCAGGTGGTGAGCCCACTGGAAGAGCGGCCCATATCCCCTGTTCCGGGTCCCATGGATAAAAGCCCGGCCATCAGGCGCTCTCTCTCTCTCTCTCTCTCTCGGGCCTGGCTCCAAGGAAGGTCCCGGTGACCCACGTCCAGGCAAGGGCAACTTATCTCTTCATGGGGTGTTTGAGGCACGCTTTGTCCGGCCCCTCACCTAGGGCCTGTTTGCCTTGGGGCATTAAGACCTGGACAACATAGCTCCTGATCACTGTGGCTCCAAACCCCTCCACCACGATAAGGTGGCGACTTTGAAATGAAATTTTAAAACTTTGTTTTTTAATAACTAAGACTTTAGTTTGTGTTGATGTGTGACCTGTAAGACATGGCTCAGTGTGCCTGTACTCTGGTTCTAATTACTGGTCTGCATTCATAGTGATTGGTGTCCTGATCTGATTGGTGTGTATTGATTGTTTGAAGCCGGTTTGCTTCAGGCAGAAATAAAGAAACCTCGTTTTTACGCGTAATTTAAAACAACCCTTGACAGAAATAATCGATGAACACAGTGTTTGAGAATCTAACCGCTTTCACTCGGGTTCAGCTCCTCATTTTCTTTTCCAATATTGTTTTATTGATTACGTGACAAAATGTGTGTTTTTTAAAAAGTCAGGAGTTTATTAAAAAATAAAAGTCAGATGGTTTATTAAAAGAAAAACGCACGGGAGCGAGTCAAACTAAACATGAAACGCAAGCCTCAGAGCGACCAGTAAAACCAGGAAACTGAGGCTCTGAATGTACATTCACAACGGATCAGTGGTCGGAAAAAAACCCTCTGGATTTCATGAAGATTCAAGTTATGCCAGTGTTTGCGACCAAATTCCGCCTCTATCTGCATAAATTTGTTCCAGGTCAATGCAGGAATCCTCATTCTGGTTCTGGTGCATATTAGGATTTATTAGATAAATAAGTTGCCATGTTTGTTTGTGGTTTTCAGGACCGGGTCGCAGGGGCAACATCCTCAAATGGGAAGCCCAGGCTTCTCTCACCCCGGCTGCATCCTCCAGCTCACCCAGGAGGATCCTGAGGTGTTCCCTGTCCAGCTGTGAGACATAGTGTCTCCAGCAGGTCCGGGGTCTGCCGCAGTTTTATTTGTTTACCCAAAATCATAGTTTTTTTTGTCCCGACTGGCTACCTGGTTACCATGGTGAGGGTAGGAACGTAGATTCTGGTTACCATGGTGAGGGTAGGAACGTAGATCCTGGTTACCATGGTGAGGGTAGGAACGTAGATTCTGGTTACCATGGTGAGGGTAGGAACGTAGATCCTGGTTACCATAGTGAGGGTAGGAACGTAGATCCTGGTTACCATGGTGAGGGTAGGAACGTAGATCCTGGTTACCATGGTGAGGGTAGGAACATAGATCCTGGTTACCATGGTGAGGGTAGGAACGTAGATCCTGGTTACCATGGTGAGGGTAGGAACGTAGATCCTGGTTACCATGGTGAGGGTAGGAACGTAGATCCTGGTTACCATGGTGAGGGTTGGAACATAGATCCTGGTTACCATGGTGAGGGTAGGAATGTAGATCCTGGTTACCATGGTGAGGGTAGGAACGTAGATCCTGGTTACCATGGTGAGGGAAAGAACGTAGATCCTGGTTACCATGGTGAGGGAAAGAACATAGATCCTGGTTACCATGGTGAGGGTAGGAACGTAGATCCTGGTTACCTTGGTGAGGGTAGGAACGTAAATCCTGGTTACCATGGTGAGGGTAGGAACGTAGATTCTGGTTACCATGGTGAGGGTAGGAACGTAGATCCTGGTTACCATGGTGAGGGTAGGAACGTAGATCCTGGTTACCATGGTGAGGGTAGGAACGTAGATTCTGGTTACCATGGTGAGGGTAGGAACGTAGATCCTGGTTACCATGGTGAGGGTAGGAACGTAGATCCTGGTTACCATGGTGAGGGTAGGAACGTAGATCCTGGTTACCATGGTGAGGATTGGAACATAGATCCTGGTTACCATGGTGAGGGTAGGAATGTAGATCCTGGTTACCATGGTGAGGGTAGGAACGTAGATCCTGGTTACCATGGTGAGGGAAAGAACGTAGATCCTGGTTACCATGGTGAGGGAAAGAACATAGATCCTGGTTACCATGGTGAGGGTAGGAACGTAGATCCTGGTTACCTTGGTGAGGGTAGGAACGTAAATCCTGGTTACCATGGTGAGGGTAGGTACGGAGATCCTGGTTACCATGGTGAGGGTAGGAACGTAGATCCTGGTTACCATGGTGAGGGTAGGAACGTTGATCCTGGTTACCATGGTGAGGGTAGGAACGTAGATCCTGGTTACCTTGGTGAGGGTAGGAACGTAGATCCTGGTTACCATGGTGAGGGAAAGAACGTAGATCCTGGTTACCATGGTGAGGGAAAGAACATAGATCCTGGTTACCATGGTGAGGGAAAGAACGTAGATCCTTGTTACCATGGTGAGGGTAGGAACATAGATTGACTTGTAAATTGAGAGCTTTGCCTTTCGGCTCAGCTCTTTTTTCACCACGATGGATCGATCCATCATTCTAGTTATTGCTGACGCCGCACCGATCCGACTGTCGATTGTAGAATCCATCAGAAAGTAGAAAGTTTTTCTCCTTTCATGTTGATTTTTGGGGTGCGTCTCCTTTCTGGTCAGACACCCTCGAAACCAGAAACCTGGATGTTTAAACCGGACCAAAAATAAAAGCCTGAATGCTCCTTTATTTTTTCTCTTATCTAACAACACTGTTTGTTTTCTCTCCTCCTGCTTTGTGTCTCCTCCTCGGCTCTGACAGGTCGGCCTTACATGGACAAGCAGACTCTTCTTGGCTCCCAGGGACCAGCCGGGGATCCTCAGAGCCGCGTCTGAGGCGGGAGGACCAGAAAGGGAGGGGCAGGTTGTGTTTGCTCTCATCACAATTTAATAAGTCTGTCAGAAGCAGGAAGCAGACACGTTAACGCTTCCTCTCCTGGAGTCAGACCTTCCTCCCAAAGCTCTGCAGTAATAAAGCAGAAACATTTTAATCATCTGACGTCCTCCCACGTCCAACCGGATCAGGCCTTTTCATGAAGAAGATCCATGTTTGGAGGATAATACCCGTCAGTCCCGGGACGTCCTGGAGGTTGAAGGCTCTACTTTACTCTGAGAAGAGTCTCATAGGAGCAGGTCTGGTTCCACGCTGAGGATTTCCTCCGTTCCGTCTTCCTCCAACAGCTTTCCAGCTCCTTCTCTGGACGTGTTTTAATGGCTTGAGTATTGGCCGCCCTCTAACCCCTCCCTTCCATCCCCCTAATCCCCACTCCAATCAGACCTAACTGTGGGTGATGCAAGATGGCCGCCGGCGTGGCAACATGGCTGCCGTTTGCCAGGGCGGCAGCGGTGGGTTGGCTCCCGCTGGCCAAAAAGACCATGCCCAAACCGCCGGTGGACAAATCGTCCAGATCAGATGAGATTTTATACGTCAACGTCAGCGGCGTCCGGTTTCAGGTGGGTGTGGTCTTATTCGTGTGGGTGTGGTCTTATTAATGTGGGTGTGGTCTTATTCGTGTGGGTGGTCCTTGTCTTGAATCAGCTAAAATGGGCTCTGGCACGGTTCCGAAGATGAATGCATGAAAACAATTTTTTTTTAGCAAAAAAATAAAACTTAAATCAGATGAAAGTTTGTTGCTTGTTTGTAACTAAAAAGTTTATTTTTTTTAGTCTTTTGAATATTTTAAATGTTGAATATTTTGAATGTTTTTCTTCCTAAAACGGTTGAAGAGGTGCCGGAGCCTGTCCCAGCTGATTTCAGACCAGAGGCAGGATACACCCAGACAGATCACCAGTCTGTTTCGGGGCCACACACACACTCATTCCTAGGGTTAATCTCCTGGCAGCCAACCAACCCAACATGAATGTTTTTGGAGGAAACCAGAGAAAACCCACACATAGAACATGCAAACTACACACCATGACAGCCCATTTTTTTATTTATAAGACACAAATTAAAAGTTCACTTGTTTTTAATTTTGTAAAAATTTCCACAAAACTTTGACAAATTTGGCCAAAATTTCTAAAATTAAAAAAAAAATTCAAGTAAATTTTGCAAAAACAAATTTTTTTTTACTAAATTTCAAAATATTTCAGAAAAAAATGGCCAAAAATTTTGAAAATAAAACTCAAGAATCGATCTTTTTTTTTTTTCAAAAATTTAACCGAAACAAACAATTCATTCAACTTTTTTTTCCAATTTTCCAATTTTAATTCTTCTCTTTTAATAAAACAGAAAATTGCTTTTTTTTTTCTTACTTTTGCTTTCAAACTGAGTAAAAAAAAAAAAAACATACCCAAAAATTAATCCAATTTCCATTTTTAATTTGAAAATGAAATTATTTTCCAATTTTGGAATTTTGATCTTTAAACAAATTTTTTATCATAAAATAAACAAAGTGGTCAGGCTTCTCCTCGAGCTCGGTTTTCCTGAGAGGGAGGGGTTTATTTTGGATGCAGAAACTGTTTTTTTTTTCAGAAATTTATTCAATGAAAAGGAAACTTTGTGACTTTGTGTTCGAAGCTGCCGTTCAGAGGGTCAACAGTGTCCCGATGCCTCCAGATGTTCTGGTTTAGGTTTAATCGGGGGGTGTTTGTGTTTTTGGCTCCGTCCTGACCCGCCATCTGTTCCACACCTCCTCTCTATCCTTCCATCATCTCCTCTCATTCTTCTTTTCTTTTACAAACAGCAGAAAGAATCATTCTGGGGTAAAAAGTCTGTTTAACTCGGAGGGATTTCAGATTCCTGCTGAGAGAAGAGGAACGTCGGTTCCATCATTAGCATCCCACTGGAAACACGACGGATCCTGTGGAGCAGAAAGATGTTGGTCGTTAGAAAATCCTCCCCCGTTAAGACGGGAAGTCTACGGAGGGAATTATCTGGAGTTTTTTTTCTTTTCTCTGAATGTTTTTGTTATTTTCCTCAAAGAATCTCATTTCTTAAACTCTCATAAAATTTCATTCCGTCGTCTTCCGCTTTTCCAGGCCCTGTAACGGGGGCAACAGCCTCAGACGGGAAACCCAGGCTTCTCTCATCCCAGCTGCATCCTCCAGCTCACCCAGATGATTCCGAGTCATTACCCAGTTAGGCGTTCCCCCCCAAGTAGTCTCTGTGAGACATAGTCTCTCCAGCAGATCCGGGGTCTGCCTCTTGGTCTCCTCCCGGTGGGACGGGCCGGAAACACCTCACCAGCGAGGGGTTCAGGAGGCATCCAAACCAGATGCCTGAACCACCTCATGTGAATTCTCTCGACTTGGAGGAGGAGCGGCTTGACACCGAGATCCTCCCTGTTATGACCTGGGGTGCAGGTGGAAGGAGGAGGGCCCAAATGTCACCTCTCCTTCCTAACCGTCTATCCCTTTCAGGCTTGTGGGGGTGGAATCTACGTTCCTACAGTCACCATGGTAACCAGGAACTACGTTCCTACCCGCACCATGGTAACCAGGATCTACGTTCCTACCCTCACCATGGTAACCAGGATCTACGTTCCTACCCTCACCATGGTAACCAGGATCTACGTTCCTACCCTCACCATGGTAACCAGGATCTACGTTCCTACCCTCACCATGGTAACCAGGATCTACGTTCCTACCCTTACCATGGTAACCAGGATCTACGTTCCTACCCTCACCATGGTAACCAGGATCTACGTTCCTACCCTTACCATGGTAACCAGGATCTACGTTCCTACCCTCACCATGGTAACCAGGATCTACGTTCCTACCCTCACCATGGTAACCAGGATCTACGTTCCTACCCTTACCATGGTAACCAGGATCTACGTTCCTACCCTCACCGTAGCAACCAGGATCTACGTTCCTACCCTTACCATGGTAACCAGGATCTACGTTCCTACCCTCACCATGGTAACCAGGATCTACGTTCCTACCCTTACCATGGTAACCAGGATCTATGTTCCTACCCTTACCATGGTAACCAGGATCTACGTTCCTACCCTTACCATGGTAACCAGGATCTATGTTCCTACCCTCACCATGGTAACCAGGATCTACGTTCCTACCCTTACCATGGTAACCAGGATCTACGTTCCTACCCTCACCATGGTAACCAGGATCTACGTTCCTACCCTTACCATGGTAACCAGGATCTACGTTCCTACCCTCACCATGGTAACCAGGATCTACGTTCCTACCCTCACCATGGTAACCAGGATCTACGTTCCTACCCTTACCATGGTAACCAGGATCTACGTTCCTACCCTCACCGTAGCAACCAGGATCTACGTTCCTACCCTTACCATGGTAACCAGGATCTACGTTCCTACCCTCACCATGGTAACCAGGATCTATGTTCCTACCCTTACCATGGTAACCAGGATCTATGTTCCTACCCTCACCATGGTAACCAGGATCTACGTTCCTACCCTTACCATGGTAACCAGGATCTATGTTCCTACCCTCACCATGGTAACCAGGATCTACGTTCCTACCCTCACCATGGTAACCAGGATCTACATTCCTACCCTTACCATGGTAACCAGGATCTATGTTCCTACCCTCACCATGGTAACCAGGATCTACGTTCCTACCCTCACCATGGTAACCAGGATCTATGTTCCTACCGTCACCATGGTCACCAGGATCTACGTTCCTACCCTCACCATGGTAACCAGGATCTATGTTCCTACCCTCACCATGGTAACCAGGATCTACGTTCCTACCCTCACCATGGTAACCAGGATCTACGTTCCTACCCTTACCATGGTAACCAGGATCTATGTCCCTACCCTCACCATGGTAACCAGGATCTACGTTCCTACCCTCACCATGGTAACCAGGATCTATGTTCCTACCCTCACCATGGTCACCAGCTGTGGGTGGTGACCGAAAGAATGATATTGCGGATACAAGCGACCGAAATGAGCTTCCTCCGCAGGGTGGCGGGGCTCTCACTCAGAGATCGGGTGAGGAGTTCTGCCATCCGGAAGGAGCTTGGTGTCGAGCTGCTCCTCGTCCAGGTCGAGAGAAGCCAGATGGGGTGGTTCGGGCATTTGGTCAGGATGCCCCCCGAATGCCTTGCTGGTGAGGTGTTTCGGCCACGTCCCACCAGGAGGAGACCAAGAGGCAGACCCCGAACCCGCTGGAGAGAGGGTCTGCTGACTGAGGAACGGCTCGGGATCCTCCTGGGTGAGCTGAAGGATGCAGCCGGGGTGAGAGAAACCCGGGCTTCCCGTCTGAGGCTGTTGCCCCTGCGACCCGGCCCCGGATAAGCGGAAGACGACAGAAAGGAACTCTAAAACTTCTTGGATAAACTGAGATGATAAACATCATGTCTCAGATTATGTCCGTATGCCCGTTAGATCTCCATCCTCCATAAATCAGCCCCACCAGAGATGTGTGATTATCTGCAGTAATTTGCTGGTGCCCGCTCTTCGTTTGGTCCTCCATGAATCATTTTAAACGAGCCAGACTTCGCTCTATGTTTTATACACTCGCTATTTTTCCTGGAAATTTTCCTGGACGTCAGAAGGAGCCTCCATGATGCCAGTTTCTAAAATCCTCATTTTTAGTTTGATAGTAAATACTTTATTAATCGTGGCGCCGTGTGTGGCGCGGTGGCCTCGCAGCAAGAGTGTTGTGGGTTCGGGTCCCGGGTGGGGTTTAGGCTTGGAACATTGGCCCCTCTGTGTGGAGTTTGCATGTTCTCCCCATGTATGTGTGGGTTTCCTCCAGGTATGTGTGTGTTGCCCTACGACGGACTGGCGACCAGTTCGGGGTGTACCATGCCCCTCTCCTTGAATCAGGGCTCGGGCAACCCCCGCCAACCCCGTAAGGGATGGATGGTTAAGAAGGCGACTGACTGACTGGCTGGCTTTACTAATCCCCTGGTGGGAAATTTGTGTGTGCCCGGTAGCTCCAAGCAGTTCAAGAGAGAGCTCCAAACAGCTTCAGAACAGCTGCTAGGTGGTGCCAAGTTGGGTGGGGTGAAGCCGAGTATGCTCAGACATGAACCACCTCTGATGTCGCTCAGAAGATCCCTGTCATGATCCCCTTCCCTGCCACCAGAGGGAGCCCTGGACCTTCCCTCATCACCCTGATTAGGGACACCTGAGGGGGATTAGTCTGATGACACACACCTGTGGATCCTGCTGCCTATTTAAAGGCAATCCCCCAGAAGTCATTGTTGGGTTGTCGTCATCCTTCCGAGCCAGGTCCTCCTCATCCTTCCCCTTCTGATTCCCTCCAGCCCAGAACATCTCCACACATCCACTCCTCACTGATGAAGGAGCGCTTCTCTTGAATTGTCTGGGTGTGTTTTTTAGCCATGAGGGGGCGACCTTTTTGCTGTGGTGACCCTCTTCTAGTGGACACAAACACGCTTCATTAATCATCTGAAAGGTCCTTCAGACACTCGGTCGTCCTGCGGTGTGAACGTGTGAAGTTTTAGCGCCTTTATTTTTAGATTCTGTTAAATATAGTTAGTTTGACCTTAGAGCAAGATGGTTGCGGGTCGGAGTTCTGAAGTAGTTGTGAGGCTTGGAACACTCGTCTTTCTGTGTGTAGTTTGCATGTTCTCCACATTTATGTGTGGTATTTCTCTGGTTTCCTCCAAAAACATACACGTATGGTTGATTGGCCGCTAGGAATGAGTGTGTGTGTGGCCGCCACGACAAACTGGCAACCTGTTCAAGTAGTATCCCGCATCAGGAAGGTAGATCCTGGTTACCATGGTGAGGGTAGGAATGTAGATCCTGGTTACCATGGTGAGGGTAGGAACGAAGAACCTGGTTACCATGGTGAGGGTAGGAACGTAGATCCTGGTTACCATGGTGAGGGTAGTAACGTAGATCCTGGTTACCATGGTGAGGGTAGGAACGTAGGTCTGGTTACCATGGTGAGGGTAGGAATGTAGATCGCGGTTACCATGGTGAAGGTAGGAACGTAGGTCTGGTTACCATGGTGAGGGTAGGAACGTAGATCCTGGTTACCATGGTGAGGGTAGGAACATAGATCCTGGTTACCATGGTGAGGGTAGGAACATAGATCCTGGTTACCATGGTGAGGGTAGGAACGTAGATCCTGGTTACCATGGTGAGGGTAGGAACGTAGATCCCGGTTACCATGGTGAGGGTAGGAATGTAGATCCCGGTTACCATGGTGAGGGTAGGAACGTAGATCCTGGTTACCATGGTGAGGGTAGGAACGTAGATCCTGGTTACCATGGTGAGGGTAGGAACGTAGATCCTGGTTACCATGGTGAGGGTAGGAACGTAGATCCTGGTTACCATGGTGAGGGTAGAAACGTAGATCCTGGTTACCATGGTGAGGGTAGGAACGTAGATCCTGGTTACCATGGTGAGGGTAGGAACGTAGATCCTGGTTACCATGGTGAGGGTAGAAACGTAGATCCTGGTTACCATGGTGAGGGTAGGAACGTAGATCCTGGTTACCATGCTGGATTTTTTACGTACGTTTTTAAAACCTCTTATCCTTTCTTTTCCAGACATGGAAGAACACTTTGGATCGGTACCCCGACACCCTCCTGGGTTCCTCGGAGAAAGAGTTCTTCTTCAACGAGGACACCCAGGAGTATTTCTTCGATCGAGACCCAGAGATGTTCCGGCACATTCTGAACTTCTACCGAACTGGAAAGCTGCACTACCCGCGACACGAGTGCATTCAGGCCTTCGACGAGGAGTTGGCGTTTTACGGCATCGTGCCGGAGATCATCGGAGACTGCTGCATGGAGGTATGCCCACTTCCTGAAACGCCCAATTTAAAAGGACCATTGGCAGTTAACCTAGGTTTAGGGAAGAGGGGTTGGCATGTGCAGCTTAGGAGCAATCCTGGACAAGCTTGTGGATCCCATGCAGACTTGGCAGAATCAGATGGAGGAGACATTGAAGGGAAAACATGATGGTGTCCATCTACGTCTTGTTCCTTACAAGACGTGGAGGGACACCATCATGACTCCAGCAAGAGAACAGAACAGCTGAGGATCTGCCCAATAGAGTGATGAACACCAGGGGAAAGATGAGACCCAAGTGCCAACATCATGGAGATGCAATTGGAACCAGACGTGCTGAATTAGGGCACAGGGCAGAATTGGAAAGCAGGCAAAGTTCCAGGATCAAGGATCATGACAAAACGCCCAATTCTTGAAACGCCCACTTCCGCAAACCTCCACTTTCCAAACCGCCCAATTCCTAAAACATTCTGCTGTTAACATGCACTACCAGCTGCTGGCTCTTGGAGCCACATCCGTCGTGTCTGGAGGAGTTGGTTCAGTCCTGAGGGAGCTGAGGAGAAGGAGACGGTCTAGAGAAGGTGCTTCCTGAGTTTTTTTCTGTTTCCATGGAAACGTCCGGTTGCTCGCTTGAGGAACCGGAGGCGCTCACTTGGACCCAGTGAAATACAGAGAGACCAGTTTGGTGTTCTTCACTGCGGCCTGGTTTTGTGGATCCATTCTGGACTCCAGTTTTTGGGTTGCCAGGTTGGACACAGTGCCATTGGACTGGGACGCCAGTGGATGGGGCGAGGGGGCATCGAGGTGTTTACACTGCAGCACTTAAATTTACCTTCAGGGGTTAATAAAGTTTATTCAATTCAATGCATACCAGGAAGTCTTGATCAGTCCAAACGACAACTTTAAAACCTTCTCTACATTTTTTAGGATCGTTTATGAGGACGGTTTATAAACTTTTTGTTCAACCATCATCATTTTCAGGTTAGAAAAGAGTTCTCACAGCTACCTGGTAGTGATAGACTTCTTTTTATGAGGAATACAGGGTAAGCAGTAAAGTTTCTTCTGTAGTTTGTTGAATCCCAAGCGAATAAAAACGTCTCCATTCCAGCTTGTTCACACCTGTAGCTGCCCCTGGGGCTCCAGGGTGAAGTTACACCTGTAAAACCTCGCTCGTGGCAGATGTAAAGCTCAGATCGATTTCCAGACCTGGTGTAAGATGATTAGGAGGCAGTGGGAGTAGAAATTAGAGGAACTCTGCCGTGATAAATGATACGAGCTGTTCACAAGGGGCCTGAGCTAAAAAACTGCTGTATTGTGTCTCCCACTCGGATCATAAACTTTACGTTGTAACGAGGTCGTGTTGAAGAAAATCCTCCTGGTTTTGTCTCCGTAGATGTTTAAAGATAAAGTTTTGTTGGATTGAAACATTAAAACGAATGTAAAGGGAAATATTAAATGAAAAGACATTAGAAAAGAGGATCCCCAGTTTACCAAATGTTCCTCAGATTCTAGTTTCAAGCACACAGAAAGCCAATACTTCCATTAAGTCTCCGTCCTTCTACAGAACTAAGGGCCTCGTTTACTGAGTGTACTTTGATGATAAGCTGAACCGCTTCTTTAATCAGCTCTACGACGGTGTTTACGGCTGTCACGATGCCGGGGCAGAAGAAGGAGGAGGACCATAGTGCAGGACGACAAGCGGAAGTGGAAAAAAAGGAATGTTCCATTCAGTCATCTTCCGCTCATCCGGGGCTGGGTCGCGGGGGGCCACAGCCTGAGACGGGAAGCCCTGGCTTCTCTCACCCCAGCTGCATCCTCCAGCTCACCTGAAAGGATTCTGGGTCGTTCCTTGGCCAGCTGTGAGACATAGTCTCTCCAGCGGGTCCAGGGTCTGCCTCTTGGTCTCTTCCTGGTGGGATGTGCTCGAAACACCTCACCAGCAAGGCGCTCGTGAGGCATCCTGACCAGATGCCCGAACCACCCCATCTGACTTCTCTCGACCTGGAGGAGGAGCGGCTGGACACCGAGCTCTGATTAGGTGAGGCGTTTCGGGCATGTCTCACCGGGAGGAGACCCAGAGGCAGACCCCAGACCTGCTAGAGAGGCTAGAGAAGGAACCCCTCCGGGTTCTTCCAGGTGAGCTAGAGGATGCAGCCAAGGTGAGGGATGGCTGAGCTTCCCGTCTGAGGCTGTTACCCCCGCGTCCCGGCCCCAGATAAGCGGAAGACTGGTGCTACAATATAGAATGCTGAAGATATTTAACCGAAACATCTTTCAGAGGTGGTCATTATCCGGAAATAAGAATACCATCGATTATTCACCATAAAATGTGATCATATTTATGACACGTCTTACGACACATGTGTGTTTGGGCTGACGTTTTCACTGCCGTAAAACAACTGCAAGCTCTGCAGTTTCTTTATGACTGTCTCATTAATTGAATAGATTAATTAAATGGATTTAGTGCATTAACGACCTCTTAAATTCAAGTCCGAGTTCTGCTGGAGAGCCTGGGGATCAGTTTGATCCTGGTTTTGGTATCTCTGCATGTCTATTAGTATCTTCATTTTTCAGCTCCTCAACCGCTTGTTCCTGATTTGTGGGTTCGAGTCCCGGGTGGGGGATGAGGGTTGGTACACTGGTCTTTCTGTGTGTAGTCTACATGTTCTCCCTGTGTATGTGTAGTTTTCTCTCACCCTCCTAAAACATGCATGTTAGGTTGATTGTCCACTACATGATTGCCCCCTAGGAATGAATATGTGTATGTGTGTGGCCCCGCGACAGACTGGCAACCTGTTCGAGGTGTACTCTGCCTCTCGCATCGAATCAACCGGGTGACTGCCATTTGCGGGGCCGTACACACACAGACAACCATCCACACACACACACTCATTCCAAGGGACGATTTTATAGCAGCCAATCAACTTAACATGTATGTTTTTGGAGGAAACCAGAGAAAACCCACACATACACAGGGAGAACATGCAAACTACACACAGACAGACCGACGTTTCAAGCCACGCCCCCACCGGGGACTCAAACCTTGACCTAGTTGATTGAATAAATTAATAAAACGGATTATTGCGCTTTATTTATTAGGCTCTCAATCAGAGACCGGGTGAGGAGTTCTGCCATCCAGGAGGAGCTCTGTGTCGAGCTGCTCCTCCTCCAGATGGGGTGGTTCGGGCATCTGGTCACAATGCCTTCTGAGTGCCTCGCTGGAGAGGTGTTTCGGGCATGTCCCACCGGAAGGAGACCAAGAGGACCCTGGACCAGCTGGGGAGGGAACACCTCAGGATCCTCCCGGGTGAGATGGAGGATGCATCCGGGGTGAGAGAAGCTTGGGCTTCCCGTCTGAGGATGTTACCCTGCGACCCAACCCCGGATAAGCAGATGACGACGGAACAGAATGGATTTTTTGCAGTAACGACCTCTCACCATCGAATCAGTCTCCTTTATTTTAAAAGATTTTTTTTTTCTCCTTCAGACTTTAATCAGCGTTGTGTTTTCTGTGAACCTCCGATGTTTTATTTCCTCTTAATGTTCTGCTTTAATGTCGCAGCACTCGTTTAGTCCCCGCGGAGAAAAACATCATCAGCCAAATGACTCAAGTGTAAAACATTGATGGATCTAAGAGGAGATTAGCAACCAGTTGAGTCTCATTATCAGACTCAGTGATGAAGCACCCGAATCGAACCCCCCTTAAAATCCTCCATAACCCTCTTGTTCTTTCGTTAGAGAGATTTCCAGCTTCTCTCCGTCATGAACTTGTCGTTTGTTTTCTGTCCTCTTCGTACAGTAAATCTCCTCCCCCGGCTCGTTATACTCGCCTTTTATTGTTAGCCTTGTCTTCTCAGGTTTTTATGGCTCCATGTCCTTGTTTTTATGGTTCACGGTCTAACTCCGGAGGGATGAACTGCTCGTTTTCTCTCATCAGGATCACAAATGTTGATTAAACTGCGACACGTTTGGTTTTGAAGACCTTTTTTTTTTTTACCTTTTTTTCTCTTGAACAGAAGAATTTTACTAGACGTTTTTTTTTCTGACCATTTTGTGACTGAACGCAGCTTTAAAAAGACACACAGTTGTTTCAGTGAGAATTATACTGAATAGAATGAACTTTATTAACCCCCGTCCAACCTGGAAACCCAAAAGCTGGAGTCCGCTATGGGTCCACAAAACCAGGCCACAGTGAAGAACATCAAACTGGTCTCTTTGTATTTCACTGGGTCCGAGTGAGCGCCTCCAGCTCCTCAAGCGAGCAACCGGACGTTTCCATGGAAACCGTAAAAACACAGAAAGCACCTCCTCTAGGCCGTCTCCTTCTCAACCTCAACGACTTTCTATATCAGCGCACATGGTTTATTTTGCACATCACGGAGACACACATTTTAATGGGAGCAGTGTTGTTGTTTTTTAGGCGCCTTCTAGTGACGAAACATCAGAATTACAGGAAAATAAAACATTAATAAGGTTTATTTATTTCATTTTTTTAAGTTCAGCGGGCCGGGTTAAAACGTTTAACAGGATGCATGTGGCCTGCGGGCCGGAGTTTGCCTTTGCCTGCTCTATAACTAACGCTAAAGCAACAGTGGCTTCGGTGGTGTACTGCTAATCCAATGCCCGTGGGTTTTTTTTCCCCCTGTTATGCATGCGATGACGGCGTTGTCGAAATTTAAACCTGTCTTACTGTTCAAAGAGCACTCCAGCAAAGTTTGGGCAATGTGACCGTGCCCCTAAATGCATTTGATTTGCAGCACAGGATGCCCCTTAACCCTTCAACGGGCACATGGTTTACACATTTTTTTACCCTGAACAGATCTTACTTCCATCGAGTGGCATTAGTGCCCAAATGGCATAGGCCCATAGCCTCCACCTTCAAAAATCAAACACTTTTTCTTCTGTTTTTGTTTTGAAGGAATATCGAGACCGTAAAAAGGAGAACCAGGAGCGTTTGGCGGAGGACTGCGAGGCCAACGAGGGTTCAGACGCTCCTCTTCCTCCTCACAGCACTCCCAGAGAGCGTCTGTGGCGCGCCTTTGAGAACCCTCACACTTCCACCATGGCGTTGGTCTTCTACTACGTCACCGGCTTCTTCATCGCCGTGTCGGTCATCGCCAACGTGGTGGAGACGGTTCCTTGTCGGCCTCGTAAAGGCAGCGTAAAGGACCTGCCGTGCGGTGAAAAGTACCAGCTGGCATTCTTCTGCATGGACACGGCCTGCGTGCTCATCTTCACCTTTGAGTATCTGATGCGACTCTTCGCCGCGCCCAGTCGGTGCAAGTTCATGCGTTCGGTGATGTCTGTGATCGACGTGGTGGCCATCATGCCGTACTACATCGGCCTGGTCATGCCTGAAAACGAGGACGTGAGCGGCGCCTTCGTCACTCTGCGGGTGTTCCGCGTCTTCCGGATCTTCAAGTTCTCGCGCCACTCACAGGGTTTGCGGATTTTGGGCTACACGCTGAAGAGCTGCGCCTCGGAGTTGGGCTTCCTGCTTTTCTCTCTCACCATGGCCATCATCATCTTCGCCACCGTCATGTTCTACGCCGAGAAGGGCACCAAGGGCTCCACCTTCACCTCCATCCCAGCCTCCTTCTGGTACACCATCGTCACCATGACAACGCTGGGGTGAGTGTGAGATTCTTTAACCGCCGACGAGTTGTTTTGGCTGCTTGAAGCGGTTGCCGGGGTAACTGGTCTGTTCCCAACCGTGTTTTCGCCCACCCGCTGCCTCCCACGCTGGGCGCTGATGTTCTCACCCTGCAAAAGAGCTTCTGGAAGCATCAGAAGCAAAGTGAGTCAGAAAGCTCAACGTGTGCTCTCTACCTGCCTAATCAACGCAGACGTAAAGTTCAGAGGGTGTGAAGAGAGCGTGTGAAGAACAGAGATGAGTCAAGCTGTAGTAAAGCAGCAGGAGTGTGAGCAGCAGGAGTGTTAGAGCAGCAGCGTTCTGTTTCTATCCATCCCGGTGTGACACAGTCTGACCGGTAACACCACTAACTGTTTGGTCCGACCTTTTAAATCCAAATTGATCTAGATTATTATTGTATATGTTATCATCTGCTTGTTTAACTCATTCTGATTGGCTGTTTTTTGTTCCGTTACATTCCATCGTCTTCCGCTCATATGGGGTCGGGTCGTCGGGGGCAACAGCCTCAGACGGGAAGCCCAGGCTTCTCTCACCTTGGCTGCATCCTCCAGCTCACCCGGAAGGATCCTGAGGTGTTCCCTGTACAGCTGTGAGACATAGTCTCTCCAGCAGGTCCGGGGTCTGCCTCTCGGTCTCCTCCTGGTGAGACGTGCCCAAAACACCTCACCAGCGAGCCGCTCGGGGGGCATCCTAACTAGACGCCCGAACCACCCCATCTGGCTTCTCTCGACCTGGAGGAGGAGCGGCTCGACAACGAGCTCCGCCCGGATGGCAGAGCTCTTCATCCGATCTCTGAGTGAGAGCCCAGCCACCCTGCGGAGGAAGATCATTTCGGCTGCTTGTATTCTTTCGGTCACCACCCACAGCTGGTTTACCTATGTTTACCTATGTGGGTGGTAACCATGGTTACCTGTGGTATCATGATTACCTATGTTAACCAGCTGTGAAGGTTAACCATAGGTAACCATAGGTAAAGAACGATCTTTAAGAGACTTATGACACATGTGTGTTTGAGTTCTTCTTGGGCTGCGAGTAGCACGTGTGTACGCAGGGGCTGATCCAGTGGGGTGCGCCCCTCCCTCCTGCTCCCCTCCCTCCGTCCCTTTCAGAGGCAGAAAGTGTGAGACTCTGCTTTAAGCCAATGACCCTTCAGTATTTTTTACTCCTGCTTTATCTCAAGAAGGAGAAGATATGATGTTTCTAATCCAGTTCTGAGCTGTGGGGATGTGAGATAACCCGCAGCGCTGCAGCTCATGGAAAGTTTAAACGATGAAACGTCCAGTTAGAGGTGGAGGGTTCATGACAACTGGAAGCAAAATGGTGAACGAGGTAGTTCCACTGGATTTCATACTGAGAGAAGAGAATTTACTGACATCCTCCAGGAGAGTTTGGGTCTCAAACCAGTTGGGACAGAGGCTAGACCAACTCCTACTGTGGCGGAATACTATTTATTGTTGTCAAACACCAACAGTTAGCCATATTTAGTTCCACTGTGTATCTCCACCATGTTAACCAGGATCTATGTTTCTACTCTCACCATGGTAACCAGGATCTACGTTCCTACCCTCACCATGGTAACCAGGATCTACGTTCCTGCCCTCACCATGGTAACCAGGATCTACAATCCTACCCTCACCATGGGAACCAGGATCTACGTTCCTGCCCTCACCATGGTAACCCGGATTTATGTTCCTGCCCTCACAATGGTAACCGGGATCTACATTCCTATCCTCACCATGTTAACCAGGATCTATGTTCCTGTCCTCACCATGGTAACCAGGATCTACGTTCCTGCCCTCACCATGGTAACCAGGATCTACATTCCTATCCTCACCATGTTAACCAGGATCTATGTTCCTGTCCTCACCATGATAACCAGGATCTACGTTCCTACCCTCACCATGGTAACCAGGATCTACGTTCCTACCCTCACCATGGTAACCAGGATCTACGTTCCTACCCTCACCATGGTAACCAGGATCTACATTCCCACCCTCACCATGGTAACCAGGAGGGTGGTAACCAGGATCTACATTCCTACCCTCACCATGTTAACCAGGATCTATGTTCCTACCTTCACCTATGGTAACCAGGATCTACATTCCTACCCTCACCATGGTAACCAGGATCTAGGTTCCTGTTCTCACCATGGGAACCAGGATCTACGTTCCTACCCTCACCATGGTAACCAGGATCTACATTCCTACCCTCACCATGGTAACCAGGATCTACATTCCTACCTTCACCATGGTAACCAGGATCTACATTCCTACCTTCACCTATGGTCACCAGCTGTGGGTTGTGACAAAAGAAACGAGATCACAAATACAAGCCAAAATGATCCTCCTCAACAAGGTGGTTGGGCTCTCACTCAGAGATAGAAGGACGAGCTCTGCCATTTGGGAGGAGCTCGGAGTAGAGTCATTGCTCCTCCGGGTCAAGAGAAGCTAGATGGAGTAGTTTGGACTTTTAGTCAGGATGCCTTCAGAGTGCTTCACTGGTGAGGTGTTTCGGGCACATCCCACCGGGAGGAGACCAAGAGGCAGACACCGGACCTGGGCCTCCTGCATGAGGCCTCAAATGGGATGCCTCATCTTAGGCCTCCCTTGAACCGGCTCCGGATCGTATTGCTTGATTAGCCTCCATGTTTAGCCACCAAACTTCAAACATAAAGAGATTAAATCTTGTGTTTGATGCCATTTGGCGTCACCTCTTTTTTGCTGATGCCACTTTTCCCAGGGAGTCAAGAACTGTCCTTAATTTGTTGAAATCCGATCTTGGTGGAGCCGCAACACAAGCTGGCACCAACGCAGCTCCACTGAATCAGTTTGCATTTAAAACTCAGCTTTCCTGTTTATTTGCATGGGATAGGTTCATCTCCAGTCGAATTTGCACTGAAGAAATTTGAGCCTAGAACGGTTTGTACTTGATGAGCTGGGTCCTGGATCAGTTTCTAATGGTCGAGTCTACTGACCCACTGACCTACTGACCTAGTTGTACTTTAGAAAGTGAGTCCTGGGTCAGTTATGGCTAGATGCTCTCTTCAGAATCCTGGACGGGTCATGGGAGTTAGTCCAACCAGTCTACTTGGGCTTTGTGGATCTGGATAAGGCATTCCACTTTGTCCCTCCTGTCGGGGTGCTCCGAAACTACGGAGTCTCTGTGCCCTTGTTATAGGCTGTCTTGTTTCTGTATGACCAGGATGGGCGTCTAGGATGGTAATCAGTACCTCCAAATCTGAGAGCATGGTCCAGGGAGCATGGTCTCAGCCTAGAAACGGGCTGAGAGCTCCCTGCAGCTCAGGGGCAAGGTCCCACTCCAAGTGGAGGAGTTTAAATATCCTGGGGTCTTGTACACAATCGGAAAAAGTTTTGAACTGCACGAAATACTGCGAGTGATGAGGTGTGGTTAATTTCGGCTCTGGCAAAGTTCATCACTGCTTCACCAACGCCCAGTCAAAGTTTGGCATCGCTAGATGCAAGTTTGTGGACGCTTGGGTCCACTCTGCCAACGCTGGACCACCGCTGCTGTGTGACAGTGGAGCGGTTGTCATCAGACACGGCATTGCTGGAACGTTTCGGGCGTTGAAGCAGCGATCCACGGCGACAATAATTGTTGGTTTGGCGCTGTCAATGCTTGCTACCGCTAAACCAACGCCTGCTTCAGCGGTGTACCGCTAACCCAATCCCTGTGTCTTCAAATTTTTCGCCATTTTGTGTGCGGTGACGAGCGATGTTAAACTTGGCACCCCTTTGTACATTTTAAGGAACACTCCAGTGAAGTTTGGGGGGTGTGACCGGGCCATTAGTAAACGAGGCCCCAGGGTTGGTCACCATGGGATAAGTTAATCCTCAAACCAGTTTGTCTTTGATTTTTTGGAGTTTTTTTATTTACGTGGAAGAACTTGGCCTCAAGTCTGTTTCACCAAATAAATTAAAACCTGTCCCTCTTTTGGTACGTTTGTCTCGTTCTGGAGATTTAATTTTGAGCGCAATTTGAACGCCATTTTGAAATTTATTGTTTTGTGTCGGACAGCTGTTTTTTTTTTTAGAAATTGTCCGGCTCGTTCCCAACGGCTTGCTTCCAACAACTAGCTCCAAATAGCTGGTTATGGAGTCATTCTGTTGACATGCATGTTGACATATGTGTCCAGTTGCTGGTTCTTGGAGCCACATCCGTCGTGGCTGGAGGAGTCGGTTCAGTCTTGAAGGAGCTGAGGAGAAGGAGTCGGTCCAGAGGAGGTGCTTTCTGTGTTTTTTTTGGTTTCCATGGAAACGTCCGGTTGCTCGCTTGAGGAGCTGGAGGCGCTCACTCGGACCCAGTGACATACAGAGAGGTCAGTTTGGTGTTCTTCACTGTGGCCTGGTTTTGTGGATCCATTCTGGACTCCAGATTTTGGGTTGCCAGGTTGGACACAGTGCGAGCGGAATGGGCCGCCGGTGGTTGGGGGCGATGTGGCATCGAGGTGTTTACACTGCAACAGTCAAATTTCCTTAGGGGATTAATGAAATATTTTCAATTTAATTTATAGTTTGTTCTGTTTGCGTAAAATTTGCCCACATTTCAGCCCAAGCTGGCATTATAAACAAGAGCTGTGATCATCTTCCTCCTCCTGCACGTGCCCGGTTGGTGACTCCATCAGGTCCATTAGTGGTTAAACTGGGAGAGGCCGTTCTCCTCTAAGTGGATCCGTTAGCTTTTATCCTCTTCCTCTCGGCTCCTCTTTCTCTTCTTCTTCACATCATTCTTTCTCCAGAAAAAAAAAATCTGATGAACAGCAGGGCGCTCAGAAACTCTGCAGATGGTTGTGGGTGAAAATCCCAGTAAATCAGCCATTTCTAAAACACCCGCGGGTACAACCAGCTATGTGAAACATATCTGTTTCATCTTCATTGGCATGAATTTCAGCCATGGTGGGTTACCATGGTTATCCCGTCTGTTTGACACCATGCTCACATTTGTCAGTCACCTTCTTAACCGTCTATCCCTTTCGGGGTTGCCTGAGCCCATCCCGGCTGACTAGAGGCGAGGGACAGGGTGCACCTCGAACAGGTCGCTAGTCACACACACACACACACACACACACACACACACACACACACACTCTGTCTCTCCCTCCTAGGGGCAATCATGTAGTGCCCGATCAACCGAGCATGCATGTTTTTGGAGGGAGGAAAACCTGGATTAGAGTACCCAAAGAAAACCCACACAGACAAGAGTAGAACATGCAAACTCCACACAGAAAAACCAGTGTTCCAAACCCCGCGCCCACCCGGGGCTCGAACCTACGACCTTCTTGCTGTGAGGCCACTGTCCTACCCACTGTGCCACCGTGTCGCCCTTTGATAAAAATTCCATTATTTTTGTCACCTTCTTAACGGTCTTTCCCTTACAGTGTTGTGGGGGATGCCGGAGCCCATCCACACTGATTTAAAGGCAAGGGGCAGGGTACACCCCAAATAGGCCGCCAGTCTGTCGTGGGGCCACACACATACAACCACACACACACACACACACACACACACACTCGTTCCTAGGGGCAATTTAGCGCCAGTCAATCAAATGACATGCATTTTTGGAGGGTGGGATGAAAACCGGGAGTAGAGTACCCAGAGAAAACCTACGCAGACACGGGTAGAACATGCAAACTCCACACAGATAGACCAGTGTAGCAAGCCCCGCCCCCACCCAGGACTTGAACCCACAACCCCCTTGCTCTGAGGCTACTGTGCCACCCACTGTGCTACCCACTGCACCACCGTGCCGCCCCATTATTTTTATTTACTTCTTAGATATGTACAGCTTTTTTTTTGTTTTTTTGGGTTAAAAAAATCACAGATTCTAAGAAAATAAAGCTTATGATTAAAGAGACAGAAACTGTATTTTTTTATCAGGTTGACGTCCATTTTCTCCTCTATGGTTGAGTTTGTTTTTTTTTCCCCTGAAGAGTTTCTTTTTTTAGTTTTATCATGATCCGTCAGATGAAATCCATCCTTCCTACTCCTTTATCTCCACCTCCTCGGTCCGACCGGCTCATTTGTTTTTCATTGTTATCTTTCTCCTTCATCGTGCTGCTTTTATTGCTCCGCTCCTGTGTTTTATCACTGCACAAATAAACTGGGAGGGAAATCATAAAGCCATTACAGCCTCTCCACCAGCAATAAACGGGAAGCGAAACCAGATCCGCCGCCGGCTTTCCTGCAGGGAGGGAAAAGTTTTTAAAGGAAACTAATAATTGTTTGTGTCTCTGGGGAAATCTCATGTTAATCAGCGAGTGGACGCTGAAAAACTGTTTCCAGGAAGATCTCTGCCATCTGTTCACTTTCTCACAATATCATGGATGGATTTCATCCATGTGAGTGCTGTCGATCTACGATCCTACCCTCACCATGGTAACCAGGATCTACGATCCTACCCTCACCATGGTAACCGGGATCTACAATCCTACCCTCACCATGGTAACCAGGATCTACGATCCTACCCTCACCATGGTAACCAGGATCTACGATCCTACCCTCACCATGGTAACCAGGATCTACGATCCTACCCTCACCATGGTAACCGGGATCTACAATCCTACCCTCACCATGGTAACCAGGATCTACGATCCTACCCTCACCATGGTAACCAGGATCTACGATCCTACCCTCACCATGGTAACCAGGATCTACGTTCCTACCCTCACCATGGTAACCAGGATTTACGTTCCTACCCTCACCATGGTAACCAGGATCTACGTTCCTACCCTCACCATGGTAACCAGGATCTACGATCCTATCCTCGCCATGGTAACCAGGATCTACGATCCTATCCTCACCATGGTAACCCAGATCTACGTTTCTAACCTTCACCATGGTAACCAGGATCTACGTTCCTACCCTCACTATGGTAACCAGGATCTCCATTCCTCCCCTCACCATGGTAACCAGGATCTACGTTCCTACCCTCACCATGGTAACCAGGATCTACATTCCTACCCTCACCATGGTAACCAGGATCTACATTCCTTCCCTCACCATGGTAACCAGGATCTATGTTCCTACCCTCACCATGGTAACCAGGATCTATGTTCCTACCCTCACCATGGTAACCAGGATCTACGTTCCTACCCTCACCATGGTAACCAGGATCTACATTCCTACCCTCACCATGGTAACCAGGATCTACGTTCCTACCCTCAGCATGGTAACCAGGATCTACGTTCCTACCCTCACCATGGTAACCAGGATCTACGTTCCTACCCTCACCATGGTAACCAGGGTCTACGTTTCCACCCACACCGTGGTAACCAGGATCTGGGCTTCCCGTCTGAGGTTGTTGCCCCCGCGACCCGGCCCCAGATAAGCAGAAGACAATGGAACAGATCAAAAAAAATCAGGAAAAATTGTACTTTATTCATCCCTCAAAGGGGAAATTCCTGTGCTGCATTACACCGCAGCAGCCTGCCAGGATGGCACCAATGGTGGGAGAAATGGGGGGTTAGGTGTCTACCCTTCATTTTTAGTAGAAACATACCTTTAGAGAACCTCAGGCTAACGTTCCCTGGAGGTTCTCTGTTTGCTGCTTCAACGCCCAGCACTGTTCTAGTAACGCCATGTCATCTCGTAGAACGCTTACAATTGCGCCACCAAAGTTTGTGCAACATTTAGCAACTGTCAGTCAGCGTTGGTCCGTCTTTTAAAGATTCCTACGTTGGCCTATCGAACCCAAGTGTCTGTGAACTGGCGTCTAGCGGTGCCAAACTTTGATCAGGCGTTGGTGGAGCGGAAATTGACTTGCAATATTTAGCTCAGCTCAAAACTTTGGGAGCGGTAGGCGGCTAGAGAAACATCAGCGGTGGCTGAACGTATGTGGCGTCGCTTTAACAGGAGACAACCTTTCTAGTAGATGATGAACGTTTTTTTCACAGCGACAGGAACGCTCCAGCAAAGTTCGGGCGATAGGAACGGGGTCTTTGGTGATACTTTGGTCCAGTTTAATTGTTTACTTTTGGCTTCCAGAGAAGATTTTTAATTGTTGTTTTTGTTTGGTTCTTTTGGCCACATTCCACCTCTGTGTAGAGTAGAGTCGTAGATCTGTACTCTGTGTACATCGTTCGGTGGCGGTACAATCAAAGTGATGAAGTTTTTAGAAGCTTCAGACTCTGGCTGTGAGGTGCTGATCCGATCGGTCCGGCTGCTTCTTTTAAATCAGTTTTAAAGCCACGTTAGTTTCCACTGGCGCTCAGCCGAGCACGGGCAGCCATCAGATTTATTTCCATTAGTTTTATCGTTCCTGTTTGCTGTGGCAGACCTTTGCCTGGCCCGATGTTGGTAGATGTATAAATAAAACAGACACTGATTTTATCTTAACAGGAAAGATCAGTGACTGCATCGACGTGTGGGATTCATCTGGATCCATCAGGAAGGTCAAAGAAAACTTTAAGATCAGTGAATCCCAACCCTTTTACTTTCACAAACAGGTTTGGTTTTTATTTGCTTTGCCAGCTACATGGGTTTAGATTTAATAGGATGGGTTACATCCATGATCCCCATCCTCTGGTCTGTGGGTCATTTCTTATTGGGTCGCTTCGAAAGAATAAATGACTTCCATTATTTCTGTTCTGTTCCGTTGTCTTCCACTTATCTGAGGCCAGGTCACGAGGGGCAACATCCTCAGATGGGAAGCTCAGGCTTCTCTCACCTCGAGACTATGTCCAGCTGTGACACATAGTCTCTCCAGCAGGTCCTGGGTCTGCCTTTTGATCTCCTCCCAGTGGTACATGCCCGTAACATCTCACCAGCAAGGCACTCAGGAGGAATCCTGACCAGATGCTCGAACTACCCCATCTGGCTTCTCTCCACCCGAGGAGCAACGGCTCCACTCTGAGCTCCTCCCGGATGGCAGAGCTCCTCCCTCTATCTCTGAGTGAGAGCCCAGCCACCACACATTAGGTTACAATTGAGAACTTCCGGCCAATCAGTGAATAGAGATGCGATGACATCAAACACAAGCGTCCGTCCTCCATGTTTGTAGTTCTATAGCCACCCAATCTGGCTTCTCCCGATCAGGAGGAAGCTCCTCCCAGATTGTTTCCATTTGGTTTAATGTCCGAGCGTTGACGTCAGTTTGGGACCTCGTTACGAGCTGCTGGAACTTTCAAACATTGTTGCCATGGTAACCCACATGCTGCTTCACGCATAGCAAAAGTCCTGTGTTACCACGGTGAGAGTAGGAACGTAGACCGACTGGTACAGGAAACCATCATCAGGAGACATTGGGGGTCCAGCGTCTTCCTCAGGGACACCTCGGTATCAACTCTGGTAAGGGGATCCAACCGGTGACCCTCTGGTTTACAGGACACTCGCCCTGCCCACTGAGCTATCACCATCCTTCCCACCGAGTAGCTACTCCACCTGTTTCACCAAGCTCTATCTCACCCAACTCGACACCACCTAGCAGCTGTCAAACACGACGGTGGGCTCTGCGTTGGACGGAATGTGGGTTACCATGGCAATGATGTTTGAAGCTCCAGTGAATCCTAATAAGATCTTAAAGCTCCACATCTTGACAAAAACTCCCATCCTTCACTGTGGTGGAACAACACCAGCAGTCCACCATCTTTAGTTCCATAGTGAAGACAGGAATCACTGATGATGTCACTGATGATGTCACTGAGAAGATCCTGTCTTCATTCCTTCTGAACATCTCCACACATCCATGAAGACTCGACCACATCACGTCTATGGATAACAAGATAGACCTCTGTTTTCTATTTAAATTAACTTGTACACATGGTTCTGTAGGTGGCACGGTGTTGCAGTGGGTAGCCCAATGACCTCACAGCAAGAAGGTTGTGGGTTCAAGTTCCAAGGGCGGACAAGGCATGGAACACTGGCCTTTCAGTGTGCAGTTTGCATGTTGCATGTGTCTGCGTGGGTTTTCTCCAGGTACGCCGGTTTCCTCCCGCCCTCCAAAAACATACATGTTAGGTTTATTGGCCGGTGCCAAACTGCCCCTAGGTGTGTGTGTGTGTGTGTCACGTTAACCTTTTCTCCTCCTGGTTAAATGATTGACAGGACGATGGTTTGATGGTTGCGTAACGTCTGGTCCTCCGGACATGACTGGGACGTGTAAAAGCATGCTCAGTGTGAGCAGCAGGGCACTTTACCATCCACATTATTTATAGGAATAAGATGGAAGCAGCCATTTCCTCTGAAGGAGAAGTAGCACGGCTTTATGAAGCAGCAGGATGGAATTATACACCATCACTGCTCGCTGTTAATGTTTTAATAGAGTCCTCCCGGAGAATGGAGTGAGAAATCAGAGACCGTAAGGAGAGGAAGAACGTGCTTATCTCTCATGTTTCCTGACTGGAACACAACGTGGGTCTCGGAGGGCGCCCTGAGGGATCCCACCACATCTATGCATCCTTCCTTTTCATGAAGGATTACTAACTGCAGTAAAAAGTTAACTTTACACGAAATAAATGACTTTTACTGCTAATTTACTGCTGAAATAAAACGAAGCTGTTCTCTAATTAGAAAGATTAGCAATTAAATTGGTCCTAAATGGCTGCCGTTGTTGCTATGCAGTTTCTATGGAGACTGAAAACATCTCAAGTTGTATATGTTTCTATGGTTTATTGCATTTATTAACGCGTCAGTGCAGTGCAGCTTCTACCCTCAGGAGCAGAATCAGGATGTACGTTCCTACCCTCACCATGGTAACCAAGATCTACTTCCTACAATAACCGTGGTAACCAGGATCTACGTTCCTACCCTCACCATGGTAACCAGGATCTATGTTCCTACCCTCATCACCATGGTAACCAGGATCTACGTTCCTACCCTCATCATAGTAACCAGGATCTACGTTCCTACCCTCATCATAGTAACCAGGATCTACGTTCCTACCCTCACCATGGTAACCAGGATCTACATTCCTACCCTCACCATGGTAACCAGGATCTACGTTCCTACCCTCATCATAGTAACCAGGATCTACGTTCCTACCCTCACCATGGTAACCAGGATCTACGTTCCTAACCTCATCATAGTAACCGGGATCTACGTTCCTACCCTCACCATAGTAACCAGGATCTACGTTCCTACCCTCACCATGGTAACCAGGATCTACGTTCCTATCCTCACCATGGTAACCAGGATCTACGTTCCTACCCTCATCATAGTAACCAGGATCTACGTTCCTACCCTCACCATGGTAACCAGGATCTACGTTCCTACCCTCACCATAGTAACCAGGATCTACGTTCCTATCCTCACCATGGTAACCAGGATCTACGTTCCTACCCTCACCATGGTAACCAGGATCTACGTTCCTACCCTCACCATAGTAACCAGGACCTATGTTCCTACCCTCATCATAGTAACCAGGATCTACGTTCCTACCTTCACCATGGTAACCAGGATCTACGTTCCTACCCTCACCGTGGTGACCAGGATCTACGTTCCTACCCTCACCATGGTAACCAGGATCTACGTTCCTACCCTCATCATAGTAACCAGGATCTACGTTCCTACCTACACCTTGGTAACCAGTAGATGGTGTTCACGGAAAGAACGAGCTCACGCATACAAGACGCCAAAATAATTTTCCTCTACGTGGTGTGTGGGATCTCACTCAGAGATAGATGGAGGAGCTTGGAGTAGAGCCGGTACTCTTCTGGGTCAAGAGAAGCCAGACAGTCATTCAGGCATCTGGCTAGGATGCCTCCCTCAATGGTGAGGTGTTCCGTCCCACCAGGAGGAGACCTAGAGGCAGACCCCAGACCCACTGGAGAGACTGTCTCACAGCAGTCGCCATTTTGTTCCTCAAAGTGCTTTAAAAAACTTTTATGTATCGTGAAGGTTTAATTTTACAATAAAACAGCCAAATAATTCAGACTGAAAGTAATTATTTCCACTATTTTAGGAGTGAAACTCCAATGATCAGCTGATTCTAATCTCAGGAGTGTAATTAAGACTTTACTTCATGAATTTTTTATTCAGCAGCTTTAATCAGATGCTGTTACCACCATGTTGGGGTTTTTTTCTGCGTCTTGGTTTAACCCCGCTGACCAGCTCTGTTCTCTAAATGTGCATCACCTCCTTCTGAAATAACATCCTCTTAAATAAATCAACCAAATCTTCACCACAAAGGCCGTCTTAATCCTGGTTACTGTGGAAATGTGAGAGATTAGTACGGACGTGTCAGAACTGTTCCAGAGGAGATCCACCTGAAACCAGGAGAGGAAAATGATCTCCTCATTAAAGAAAAACGACATTATGTAGGGTAAATAGACCAGGAAGTTGTACGGTAGGTAAAGTACTGCGGTGTCGGCTCGATGTGGGTCAGAAAAACCAGACTAATGACGGAGGATCCGGTATCTTCTTCAATGACCAGATAGTTTATTACCAGACGTGGACGTTCAGGAGTAAGAGAAGCAGCAAGGCCACAAAAACAAGTCACTGTTCTGTTTCTGAACAATGCACTACTTGTGATGGCTGCAGGTCTGCTGGCACTCCATATTTTAGATAGAAAGATGGATGGATGTCATTGTGATCTGTAGTGAGAGGAGGGAAGAGGTGGAGGAAAAGCTGGAGAGGTGGAGGTTTGAAGATTAGTCAGAGTAAAACAGAGTACATGTGTGTGAATGAGAGGGATCCAAATGGAAAAGTGAGGTTACAGGGAGAAGAGAGAAAGAAGGTGGAAGATTTTAAGTATCTAGGATCAACAGTCCAGAGCAATGGAGAGTGTGGAAAAGAGGTGAAGAAGCGTGTGCAGGCAGGCTGAAACGGGTGGAGGAAAGTATCAGGTGTGATGTGTGACAGAAGAGTTTCAGCTAGAATGAAAGAGAAAGTGTACAAAACCATGGTGAGAGCGGCCGTGCTGATTGGTCTAGAGACAGTGTGGTGAGAGCGGCCATGCTGATTGGTCTAGAGACAGTGTGGTGAGAGCGGCCATGCTAATTGGTCTAGAGACAGCGTGGTGAGAGCGGCCATGCTGATTGGTCTAGAGACAGTGTGGTGAGAGCGGCCATGCTGATTGGTCTAGAGACAGTGTGGTGAGAGCGGCCATGCTGATTGGTTAAGAGACAGTGTGGTAAGAGCGGCCATGCTAATTGGTCTAGAGACAGCGTGGTGAAAGCGGCCATGCTGATTGGTCTAGAGACAGTGTGGTGAGAGCGGCCATGCTGATTGGTCTAGAGACAGTGTGGTGAGAGCGGCCATGCTGATTGGTCTAGAGACAGCGTGGTGAGAGCGGCCATGCTGATTGGTCTAGAGACAGTGTGGTGAGAGCGGCCATGCTGTTTGGTCTAGAGACAGTGTGGTGAGAGCGGCCATGCTGATTGGTCTAGAGACAGTGTGGTGAGAGCGGCCATGCTGATTGGTCTAGAGACAGCGTGGTGAGAGCGGCCATGATGATTGGTCTAGAGACACTGTGGTGAGAGCGGCCATGCTGATTGGTCTAGAGACAGTGTGGTGAGAGCGGCCATGTTGATTGGTCTAGAGACAGTGTGGTGAGAGCGGCCATGATGATTGGTCTAGAGACACTGTGGTGAGAGCGGCCATGCTGTTTGGTCTAGAGACAGTGTGGTGAGAGCGGCCATGCTGATTGGTCTAGAGACAGTGTGGTGAGAGCGGCCATGCTGATTGGTCTAAAAACAGTGTGGTGAGAGCGGCCATGCTGATTGGTCTAGAGACAGTGTCACTGAGGAAACGACAGGAAGCAGAGATGGAGGTAGCGGAGATGAAGATGCTGAGGATCTCTCTGGGAGTGACCAGGATGGACAGGATCAGAGGAACAGCACATGTTAGAGGTTTTAAAGTCAGAGAGGCCAGACTGAGATGGTTTGGACATGTGCAGAGGACAGAGAGAGAGTACATCAGAAGAAGGATGCTGGGTTTGGAACCACCAGGAAAGAGGACTAGAAGAAGACCAAAGAGGAGGTTCATGGATACAGTGATGGAAGACATGAAGATAGTTGGTGTGACCAAAGAGGATGCAGCAGATAGGGTTAGATGAAAGAAACTGACTTGATGTGGTGCCCCCTGAAGGGAAATGATGAAAGAAGAAGATAGGTAAATAGATAGATGGGAGGCGGGCGGATGGATCGTTAAATCGAACGGTTGTGCCTTGAAGAAACTAGTATCTTATAACGAGTGATTGTAACTTTTATTTTTGTTCCGTCCTGTCGTATTCCGTTTAACCGGGGACGCGTCGCCAGGGCAACAGCCTCGGACGGGAAGCCCATGCTTCTCTCATCCCGGCTGCAACCTCCATCTCACCCAAGAGGCTCCCGAGGTGTTCCCTGTCCAGCTGTTAGACATAGTCTCTCCAGCATGTCCGGGTCTGCTTCTGGGTCTCCTCCTGGTGGGACATACCCGAAACACCTCACCGGTGAGGGATGCATCCTAACTAGAAGCCTGAACCACTCCATCTGGCTTCTCTCGACCTGGAGGAGCAACAGCTCTACTCGGAGCTGCTCTCGGATGGCAGAGCTCCTCCCTCTATCTCTGAGAGAGTCTTAAACGATTCTTCTTGTTTAAAAAGAGGCCATAAAAAGTTGAAACCTTTTCTCTTTCCATCCTGCAGCTTTTCATCAGTCCTTATCTGCAGGAGTTTAAACAGCAGTGACCTTTTTCTGCTGCCCGTAGCAGAACTCCGCTGCTCTGATTACTTTACTCAAAAAATGAAGTAAAATCATCTCTTAAAAAACATCAAGACAAGATGTTAAAATTAAATCACCGGGTGTTAAATTTACTTCTTTTTCTGCTGCGACTTTAAACTGTGAGAATAAAAGGAGATGATGGACTGAAGGAGGACAGGATGGACGAGCGAGAGAAGAGAAGAAGGTGTGGAGAGATAGATGGTCCCTGTGGAGAAACAAGTCATCTGGAAAACTGGGACACGTACGCACACACACACACACACACGGCGGGTATACTGTATGTAATGTAAATAGTGTCTGGTTTAATTTAAACCTGGATTTTTAATGTCTTTTAAACATGTTTTAAGAGGAACAAAGTCTGGAAACTAAATGTTAGAGGCTCCGTGCAGAAGGAAGGATGGAGCAAGAGATCGACAGGCAGATCAGTGTGACGTCAGCAATAACTAGGACGCTGCATCGGTCAGTTGTGGTAAAGAAAGAGCTGAGCCGAAAAGCAAAGCTCTCAATTTACAAGTCGATCTACGTTCCTACCCTCACCATAGTAACCATAATCTACGTTCCTACCCTCACCATGGTAACCATAATCTACGTTCCTACCCTCACCATAGTAACCATAATCTACGTTCCTACCCTCACCATGGTAACCAGGATCTACGTTCCTACCCTCACCATGGTAACCAGGATCTACGTTTCTACCCTCACCATGGTAACCAGGATCTATGTTCCAATCTTCACCACGGTAACCAGGATCTACATTCCTACCCTCACCATGGTAACCAGAATCTACGTTCCTACCCTCACCATGGTAACCAGGACCTACGTTCCTACCCTCACCATGGTAACCAGGATCTACGTTCCTACCCTCACCATGGTAACCAGGATCTACGTTCCTACCCTCACCATGGTAACCAGGATCTACGTTCCTATCTTCACCATGGTAACCAGGATCTACATTCCTACCCTCACCATGGTAACCAGGATCTACGTTCCTATCTTCACCATGGTAACCAGGATCTACGTTCCTAACCTCACCATGGTAACCAGGATCTACGTTCCTAACCTCACCATGGTAACCAGGATCTACGTTCCTACCCTCACCATGGTAACCAGGATCTAAGTTCCTATCTTCACCATGGTAACCAGGATCTACGTTCCTACCCTCACCATGGTAACCAGGATCTACGTTCCTACCCTCACCATGGTAACAAGGATCTACCTTCCTCATCATGGTAACCAGGATCTACGTTCCTACCCTCACCGTGGTAACCAGGATCTACGTTCTTACCCTTACCATGGTAACCAACGTCTACAATCCTACCCTCACCTAAGGTCACCAGCTGTGGGTGGTGACCAACAGAATTAGATTGTGGATACACGTGGCCGAAAAGAGCTTTCTTCACAGGGCTATCACTCAGAGATCGGGTGAGGAGCTCTGCCATCCGGGAGGAGCTCGGTGTCGAGCGCTCCTCCTCTAGGTCAAAGGGGTTGTTAGGGCATCTGGTCAGGATGCCCCCGAGCGTCTCCTGGTGAGGTGTTTTGGGCACGTCCCACCAGGAGGAGACCAAGAGGCAGACCCCGGACCTGCTGGAGAGACTATGTCTCACAGCTGGACAGGGAACACCTCAGGATCCCTCCAGGAGGATGCAGCTGGGCTGAGAGAAGCCTGGGCTTCCTGTCCATCCTGGTCACTCCCAGAGAGAGAGAGTACATCAGAAGAAGGATGCTGGGTTTTGAACCACCAGGAAAGAGGCCTAGAGGAAGACCAAAGAGGAGGTTCATGGATACAGTGAAGGAAGACATGAAGATAGTTGGTGTGACTGAAGAAGATGCAGCAGATAGGGTTAGATGGAAGAAACTGACTTGCTGTGTCGCCCCCTGGAGGGAGATGCCGAAAAAAGATCATGTTTTTATTTTAATATCAAACAAAAAAGTCATAATTTGACCATTTTTATCCCGTTAACGACCCAAGTAGATCAAACTCTTTACCTCCTGTCCTAATTACTGCATCCATTCGGCCCAGCGAACTTGGGATGAACGGATAAAGAAAGGACTGAGGGTAGAAGAAGAGACGTCTTTTCTCATCAATTATTTTCTGCGAGCGTCTGAGTGCTGGTCTCTCCCCCCTCTGCTCCCTCCCGACCGAGTCTTTTAAAACATTTAAACAGTTTGTATGATAACAAACACACAGATGGATCGTCTCCGAGAAGAAGGGAAAGCAAAAATTATGCAAAACAAACCGATAAACACATCAGAGACGCTCCGAAAAAGATGAGTTCATTTTAAAGGAGGAATTATTTTCATCCCCGAGGCAAAAACAAACAAGCAGCTGTTTGTTTTTATGTTAAAATTAGGTTTTCTGAAGAAAAAAACCTCCATCAGGATCAGAAAAAGCAGTGTGTACACAGGGCGGCCATTTTTAACCTTATGTACAGATTTCCCTGACCGCCGGGGTCACCGTCGTTGGCTGCCGGTCATCTCCTCCTTCACCTGCTGGTGAGGTGTTTCAGGCACCTCCCACCGGGCAAGAGACCAAGAGACAGACCCTGGACCTGGGAGAAGCCTTGGCTTCCCGTCTGAGGCCGTTGCCCCTGCAACCTGGCCCTGGTTAAGCGGAAGACAACGAAACAGAACTCAGTTTTACTTCCTGAATCTTAAAAATAACACGTAACCACGGAGACGGTGGATCAGCGCTAGAGCGCTCGCCCGCAGACCAGAAGGTCGCGGGTTTGATTCCCACTGAGACCACCGTCTAGGGCAAGGGTGGGCAAATGTTTTGGTTGGCGGGCCACATTGAGTTCTAACATTTGACCAGGGGGCCGGAACAGGATGAGATGGATGGCATGCTCTGGTAACCTCTAGATTAGACCGATAGAATGTTAAACGAGGCGTTGAAGGGATCCAGTTTGGTGACGCCAGGATCGGATCTCTGCCTTTTGCAGATGATGTGGTCCTGTTTGCTTCATCGGACCGTGATCTCCAGCTCTCACTGGATCGATTTGCTGAAGACTGTGAAGCTGCCAGGATGGGAGTTAGCACTTCCAAATCCGAGACCATGGTCCTCACGCTTGTTTACGTGCGTGTATTGGCCCCGATGTCTTTCCATATCTGTACACACTGTTTATTTTGTGTGGGCGTCACGGAGACACACACATTTTAATGGAGCCGTGTCGGTGTTTTTGGCGCCATCTAGTGACCAACAATTAGAATTACAAGGAAAATAAAACATTAACAAGGTTTATTTATTTAATTTTTTTTATGTTCAGCGGGCCGGATTAAACCGTTTAACGGACCGCTTGTGGCCCGCGGGCCGTAGTTTGCCCACCCCTAGACTCTAGGGTCTTTGGAGAAGACACCTAACCCCCACTTCTCCCACCATTGGCGCCGTCAAAGGGCACCCTGCTGCGGTGTAAGGAGTGCAGCACACAAATTTCCCCGGTGAGGGATGAATCGAGTCATTCTTTTTTTTTTTTTAAATAGCTGTTTTCTTGTTGCTGCAGAAAAAATTACAATTTAAGAAGCTAAATTAAGCTAAAGTTAAACCTCAGAGTCCAATCAGCTAATTAGCACCGGATGATGACACTGACCTTCCAGACTAGGTCGTCCCAGCTCTCAGTCGGAGTCTTCATGAACATGTGGAGATGTTCCTGCTGGAGTGAATCAGAAGGAATGAAGACAGGATCTTCTGAGTGACATCATCAGTGAATCCTGTCTGAACATACCCGGCTTCACCTGGGCAGGGCTTTAGGCGAACTGGACAGGCTTGGTGCTTGTTTACCCTGGGTCCATTTATGGTAGGTCATTCTGTCATGTTGAGGGTGCAGAAGGAGGAAGACCCAAGTGCAGGACGACAAACATTATTTATTTAGTAACTGGTCGGGCAGCCAGGAAGACCTGGCTGGAAGGGGTGAAGACCTGACCCTGAAGGCAAGGTAGACTGCCTTGACATGGGCAGCGGGTCAATCACCTTCAGGGGTCCTGGGCTCCCTCTGGTGGTAGGCGAGGGAACCATGCATCCTCCAGCTCACACATAAGGATCCCAAGTCGTTCCCCAGCCAGCTGCAAGCATAGTCTCTCTAGCGGGTCCGGGATCTGCCTCTTGGTCTCCTCCTGGTGGAACGTGTCCAAAACACCTTCACCAGTAAGACGCTCGGGTGGCATCCTGACCAGATGGCTGAACTACCCCATCTGTCTTCTCTCAACCTGGAGGAGGAGCGGCTCGACCCCGAGCGGCTTGACCCCGAGCTCCTCACCCGATCTCTGAGTGAGAGCCCAGCACCCTGCGGAGGAAACTCATTTTGGCCGCTTGTATTTGTGATCTCATTCTTTTGGTCAGCACCCACAGCTGGTGACCGAATCACGACGGAAGTTCTAAAACGGCGCGTTGGCATTTTAAAGAACGTGTTTATGCCCGTTTTTAATATAAAAACACAATAAAAAAAAAATCAATTCATACAAAAATCAGGTTCATCAAGATACTTTTATTTTGAAATCATGATCTGATCCCATGTTTTAATCTGAAACCCAACGCTGTAGATAAACATAAACGCTTTTGTTTGTTCTGTTTGTGTGAACCCTCATGTGCCAGCATGTCCATCACCATGGTAACCGCGGGTACGGAGATGATGGTGATGAATGTGTGTGATGATGGTGCATATGTGTGTGTGTGTGATGATGAATGAGGTTTAATAACATGTTGGTGATTAGTTCAATGACTGGTGTGAGGGTGGGAGACTTCAGCTCCGGGCTCCAGGTGGCTGAACTTCATCTGACCTGCACGCAGGTGGGAAGGATGAAAAAAAAAATGGCACAGCTGCTGGCGCGGGTGTGTGTACACATGTGTGTGTGTTTTTACAATTTTATTTAATATAATTCTGGTTTTAATTGATTCAAAAACTAATGAAAAAAAGGCTCAAAACAAGTTTTAACTTTAGAGTTGAACTCAGTCACCTTCTTAACTGTTGATCCCTTACGAGATTGCAGGGGGTGCCAGAGCCCAGCCAGGCTGATTCAAGGCGAGGGGCAGTGTTCACACACCCCAAACATGTCGCCAGCCTGTCGCAGGGCCACACACATACAACCATACACTTATTCCGAGGGGCAATCACAGGAATGAGTGCATGTATGTTTTTTAGAGGAAACCAGAGAAAACCTACACATACACGGGGAGAACATGCAAACTCCACACAGAAAGGACAGTGTTCCAAGTCTTGTCCCTACCCAGGACTCAAACCCACGACCTTCTTGCTGTGCTACCCACTGCACCACCGTGCAGGATAAGTAGCCAATCAAACAGGTGGTGAAGCTTCTCTTACCAATAGCTTCACTGCCAGTTCTTGGGACGTCCGTGTTACTGCAAGGCTTGCTCCACACTGACAAAGTTCGGTGGAACGTAGTGGGCACTGCATCTGGACTTCCATTCTCATTTACTCCATGAGGGACAGGGTAGGGAGGAAACAGTCCTGGTGAAATATTGGGTACGTAGAGACGAGTTGTGAATGGGCTTTCAGTGAGACCTGGTTCGTTGGATCTGCGGAATAGAAACACAGAAACATCTCCTGGTTTTCTTACTTAATTGTTAGGGCTCCAGTAAAGTGGGGTGGATCTTGTCACCATGCGTTAAGCCAACCAGATGAACCAATTTTGGATCGAATTGAAGGATTGCCCTTGTAAGTCAGGAAGCAGGCAGCGGCCGTACCAGCGAGTGCGGTTTTGTGATGCCAGGCGAGATGCTTTAGTCTGGCACATACAGGGTCCAAGCACCTAGTTAGCGGCTCGCTAGGGCCACCTGTTGTTTTCGATGGTTCGAAGAGCCCTGCTGTCGACGCCATCGATTCTGGCCGCCAGAGTCCTGTTCTGGAGCCAAGTCTCCGGGCCATAGAGCAGGATAGAGAGTGGTGATTATCTTGGTTTTCTTACACCCTCCAAACAACGTGCATGTTAAAACTGGTCACTGTGAAATTACATGGAAGTATGAGTTTGTGTGGCCTCGCAATAAACTGGTGACCTGATTGGGGTGTATCTTGCCCATGCCTGTAATCAGTTGGAATAGCCTTTGGCACCTCCATGACTTCTTCTTCTTCTTGGCGCCACAGCAAGTCAGTTTCTTCCATCTAACCCTATCTGCTGCATCCTCTTCGGTCACACCAACTATCTTCATGTCTTCTTTCACTGTATCCATGAACCTCCTCTTTGGTCTTCCTCTAGTCCTCTTTCCTGGTGGTTCCAAACCCAGCATCCTGTGGTAACAGTAAACATACCTTCAAAATAAAAGACATCACAAAAACAAAGTGAATAAAACTACCAGTTAGGCTCCTCACAGTGAGACTAGATCAGAGTTCTAAGTTTGTTTTGATGGAACCAGACAGTCCCATCTTGACCTGAAACCTGAAGAGTGTTTCTAAGGTCCGGTCTGCTTCGCAACTTTGTAAAGAAGCTTCCTATAGATCTTTGTTTGCTAGTTTAGGGAGTTAAATTTAATGGGATGATGTTATTTATGATGTAAGGAAGAAAATATGGTGACTTTTCAAATTAAAGCCGCACCGGATTATAAGGGGCGCCGTCGGCTTTTGAGAGAACTGAGAAAAGGCTTTTGGTGCAGAAAATCCTGTACATTTTTTACACAATATATGTTTTAAAAAGCCCATAGCAAAGCGATACTCAGGATAGAATAAAATCCACCTCGTCTTAATTCAATTTATGTCCTCTTTTGAATATCTTTCTGTCTGTTTGTCGTCATTCTGAACTAAAAAAAACTTCCAGTGGTTAAAATAAATGTGAGGAAAATGAGCTCCGTGACAGACGACGTTTGATCTGTCGCTTTAAATAAAAACAAACGTCTAAAAATAACTTTTTTTTTCCTCTGATCTTCGTAGACGAGTTGTTTTTATTTGATCAAACACTGAAAGTTACGTCAGTTAGAGAAAAAAAGACAAAGTTTTACAGGAAACAGGACGAAGAGGTTTAGAGGGTCGATCTCTTGGTTTCAGGTTCGTCTTAAGAAAAGAAGGATTAGAAGAAGAGAACAGGATGGATTTCCTTCTCCAGAGGAGGAGAAAACACGGAACAACCATCCGTCCTCCTGCAATTTTCATCATCACGCCATCAATTAAACATGTCTGCAGATTAGAGGATGGAGGTGACAGGATGGAAAGACGAGCAGGAGGCTTTTAGCTGAAACCCAGAATAGAAGCTCAAACTCATCCGGTCGATACCAACGTCCTTGGGAGGAACGATAGGAGAACAAACCCACTCTTTTCCTTTCCACTGCAGTGGGCGTGGTGCTGAGCGTCAGGACGTGGACTTCTAACATCTCCTCCCACATTTAATGGTGAGGTTAGGAATGTAGATCCTGGTTACCATGGTGAGGGTAGGAACGTAGATCCTGGTTACCATGGTGAGGGTAGGAACGTAGATCCTGGTTACCATGGTGAGGGTAGGAACGTAGTTCCTGGTTACTATGGTGAGGGTAGGAACGTAGATCCTGGTTACCATGGTGAGGGTAGAAACATAGATCCTGGTTACCATGGTGAGGGTAGGAACGTAGTTCCTGGTTACTATGGTGAGGGTAGGAACGTAGATCCTGATTACCATGGTGAGGGTAGGAACATAGATCCTGGTTACCATGGTGATGGTAAGAACGTAGATCCTGATTACCATGGTGAGGGTAGGAACATAGATCCTGGTTACCATGGTGATGGTAGGAACGTAGATCCTGATTACCATGGTGAGGGTAAGAAACATAGATCCTGGTTACCATGGTGAGGGTAGGAACGTAGTTCCTGGTTACTATGGTGAGGGTAGGATCATAGATCCTGGTTTCCTTGGTGAGGGTGGGAACGTACATCGACTTGTCAATCGAGACTTGGGGAAACCACGCCAGGAGATGGGTAGTTTCCTCCCATTCTCCAAAAACATACATGTTTGGTTGATTGGCTGCTATGAAAATGCCCCCAGGAATGAGTGTGTGTGTGGATGTATCTGTGTGGGGTGTAGCCTGCCTCCTGACTGAAATCAGCCAGGATAGGCTCTGGCATTCCTAAGAGGTCCCGTCAGGTTTGAGTTACGTATGCATCAGGTCATATATGGAGTTCTAGAGGTGTGGGTTGGGCGGGATGGAGATCAAGTTGGTTTACACCTGACATTTCTTACTTTAAATTTCTATGAACGTTGTTACAAATCCTGATGTCACGAGACGTAAGCAAAGTTAATACCTGTATGAATCTTTATAAACGAGGCTTCTGGTTCTGACCGTCTTCGATGGAGGATTAATTTAGCCTTTTCTCTCTAAACTAATTTCCATCGGTAAATTATCTCGTGATTAGATTCAGATTTTCTCAAACCCAGTGAGACGGAATCGAACCGCTGACTCAGCAGATTTTCATTGTTTTTTTTTTCTTCTTTCACAAACTGAATCCCTCTCTAGTTCCGTGTTAGATTCCCTCGTCTCGTTCTGTCTGGTTTTGTGCAGGATGACATAATCCCAACATAAAATATTCAACTGGCTTAGAATAAAACGTCCCGGGCCCTTCGAGAGAGACACGCCTAAATCTGGTTCTGCAGGGCGGCACGTGCCATACTCAAAAACAGATCTGATGTCAGACATTCAGAGCTTTTTTCCACAATGGAAAATGTTTTTACGGATTAATGTTTTTTATCTACATTCCACGTTCTCCGTTCCTACCCTTGCCATGGTAACCAGGATCTACTTTCCTACGCTCACCATGGTAACAAGGATCTACGTTCCTACCCTCACCATGGTAACCAGGATCTACGTTCCTACCCTCACCATGGTAACAAGGATCAACGTTACTACCCTCACCATGGTAATCAGCATCTACGTTCCTACCCTCACCATGGTAACAGGGATCTACTTTCCTACCCTCACCATGGTAACAAGGATCTACGTTCCTACCCTCACCATGGTAATCAGCATCTACGTTCCTACCCTCACCATGGTAACCAGGATCTACATTTCTACCCTCACCATGGTAACCAGGATCTACGTTCCTACCCTAACCATGGTAACCAGGATCTATGTTCCCACCCTCACCATGGTAACCAGGATCTAAGTTCCTACCCTCACCATGGTAACCAGGATCTACGTTCCTACCCTCACCGTGGTAACCAGGATCTACGTTCCTACCCTCACCATGGTAACCAGGATCTACATTACTACCCTCACCGTGGTAACCAGGATCTACGTTCCTACCCTCACTATGGTAACCAGGATCTACGTTCCTACCCTCACCATGGTGACCAGGATCTACGTTCCTACCCTCACCATGGTAACCAGGATCTACGTTCCTACCCTCACCGTGATAACCAGGATCTGAGTTCCTACCCACAACCACACCTAACAGCTATGGGTGGTGACCGAAAGAATGAGATTGCGGATACAAGCGGCCGAAATGAGCTTCTTCCACAGGGTGGCTCAGCTCTCACTCAGAGATCGGGTGAGGAGCTCTGCCATCAGGGAGGAGCTCGGTGTCGAGCCGCTCCTCCTCCAGGTCAAGAGAAGCCAGATGGGGTGGTTCGGGCAACTGGTTAGGATGCCCCTCAGCGCCTCGCTGGTGAGGTGTTTCGGGCACGTCCTACCGGGAGGAGACCAAGATGCAGTCCCCGGACCTGCTGGAGAGACTATGTCTCACAGCTGGCAGGGGAACGACTCGGGATCCTTCCGGGTGAGTTGGAAGATGCAGCTGGGATGAGAGAAGCCTGGGCGGCCACAGCAAAGAGCAGGACACTCTCCATGACGGCATGATAAAACATGGAGAGCATCTTGTTGCAGACGCTAAAAGACCTGAGCTCTCTGAGGTAGTACAGTCTGCTCAGGCCACTTTTGGTGGACCAGTCCACTTTACTGTTTATGTAAACGCCCAAGAATCTGTATGACGGGACCATCTCAACATCCGATTCAGATCGGTGATGGTTGGGACCGCTCCTGCTGAAGTCCTCCACCATCTCCTTTGTTTTGGCCACGTTCGGGTGCAGATGGTTCTCCCCACATCACTGAATGAAGTTCCTCACCAGGTTCTTCTACTCGGCTTCCCCTCTGTTCTCCACACACCCAATGATGGCTGAGTCATCCGAGTACAAGAGACGACAAGACCCAGAACAGTAGAAGAATTAGGACTTTTTAGCCAGTTGCAGTGTTCATGTAGAGAACGGATGGAGAAAAGTATCAGGTGTGATGAAGAGTAAATAGAAGAGTAGTAATAGAAGAGTAACCGTGGTGATACCGGTCATGCTGATTGGTCTAGAGACAGTGTGGTGATACCGGCCATGCTGAGTGGTCTAGAGACAGTGTGGTGATACCGGCCATGCTGATTGGTCTAGAGACAGTGTGGTGATACCGGTCATGCTGATTGGTCTAGAGACAGTGTGGTGATACTGGCCATGCTGATTGGTCTAGAGACAGTGTGGTGAGAGCGGTCATGCTGATTGGTCTAGAGACAGTGTGGTGATACCGGTCATGCTGATTGGTCTAGAGACAGTGTGGTGATACCGGCCATGCTGATTGGTCTAGAGACAGTGTGGTGATACCGGCCATGCTGATTGGTCTAGAGACAGTGTGGTGATACCGGTCATGCTGATTGGTCTAGAGACAGTGTGGTGAGAGCGGTCATGCTGATTGGTCTAGAGACAGTGTGGTGATACCGGTCATGCTGATTGGTCTAGAGACAGTGTGGTGATACCGGCCATGCTGATTGGTCTAGAGACAGTGTGGTGATACCGGTCATGCTGATTGGTCTAGAGACAGTGTGGTGAGAGCGGGCATGCTGATTGGTCTAGAGACAGTGTGGTGAGAGCGGTCATGCTGATTGGTCTAGAGACAGTGTGATGAGAGCGGCCATGCTGATTGGTCTAGAGACAGTGTGGTGAGAGCGGCCATGCTGATTGGTCTAGAGACAGTGTCACTGAGGAAAAGACAGGAAACAGAGATGTTTGTAGCAGAGATGAAGATGCTGAGGATCTCTCTGGGAGTGACCAGGATGGACAGGATCAGAGGAACAGCACATGTTAGAGGTTTTAAAGTCAGAGAGGCCAGACTGAGATGGTTTGGACATGTGCAGAGGAGAGAGAGAGAGTACATCAGAAGTAGGATGCTGGGTTTGGAACCACCAGAATGCTTCCTCAACATTCTTTTTTTAATTCAGTCCAAATTAAATCAGAAAAAAAGAAAAATCCCCAAAGTGTAGAAAAACATAATTAAAGAGAGAAATAAATCAATAACGAGCCGCTCTCCTTTGGTTGACTTCCGATCTCTGGAGATTTCCCGACACAGATTGGCGCTTTGCAAACATCCTCCCCGCCCCTGTGTTTGTCCTCCATCAGGGCGGGGTCCTGGCACCAGCACATAATGACCCCAGAGGAGGGTGAAACAGGAGATGGAGGAGAGAACAGAGAGGGCACAAGAGCGGAAGGAAATGTACATGTAGAGCCAGGGCGTGTGTGGAGGAGGATAGGGCAGGGCGTGTTTGAAGGAGGATAGGGACAGGGCGTGTGTGGAGGAGGATAGGGCAGGGCGTGTTTGGAGGAGGATAGGGACAGGGCGTGTGTGGAGGAGGATGGGGCAGGGTGTGTTTGGAGGAGGATAGGGACAGGGCGCGTGTGGAGGAGGATAGGGGCAGGGCGTGTGTGGAGGAGGATAGGGACAGGGCGTGTTTGGAGGAGGATAGGGACAGGGCGCGTGTGGAGGAGGATAGGGGCAGGGCGTGTGTGGAGGAGGATGGGGCAGGGTGTGTTTAGAGGAGGATAGGGTCAAGGTGTGTGTGGAGGACGGTAGGGGCAGGGCGTGTGTGGAGGAGGATGGGGCAGGGTGTGTTTAGAGGAGGATAGGGGCAAGGCGTGTGTGGAGGACGGTAGGGGCAGGGCGTGTGTGGAGGAGGATGGGGCAGGGTGTGTTTAGAGGAGGATAGGGGCAAGGCGTGTGTGGAGGAGGATAGGGGCAGGGTGTGTGTGGAGGAGGATAGGGGCAGGGTGTGTGTGGAGGAGGATAGGGGCAGGGTGTGTGTGGAGGAGGATAGGGGCAAGGCGTGTGTGGAGGAGGATAGGGGTAGGGTGTGTGTGGAGGAGGATAGGGGCAGGGTAGGTGTGGAGGAGGATAGGGGACATACACACACAGACTCACACACACACTCCATATAAAAAGCTCCTTTCTGCCCTTTAAAGGCTGAAACTTTCATTCAGAACTTTAACCTCCAAAACTTTCAAAATGCACCCCAACCCTACCAACAAGGTTGGCGCAGACGTAAAGATAAACGTATAAAAGAACTGATGGATGTTTTTCAGTCTTCGTGGCTCCAACAGGCTGAAAATAGAATCATTTCTTCCTCCAAGCGGACGTCTTCATGTCTACCTCTCTGATCGATACCTCCGGCTTTCCTCTGCTAATGTTTCTGTGACTGCTCTAACGTAGAGCTTCCTATCTCCATCCAGGAGCTTCGAAATCTTAAAGCCACATCAAGTCAGTTTCTTCCATCTAACCCTATCTGCTGCATCTTCTTCAGTCACACCAACTATCTTCATGTCTTCCTTCACTGTATCCATGAACCTCCTCTTTGGTCTTCCTCTAGTCCTCTTTCCTGGTGGTTCCAAACCCAGCATCCTTCTTCTGATGTACTCTCTCTCTCTCCTCTGCACATGTCCAAACCATCTCAGTCTGGCCTCTCTGACTTTAAAACCTCTAACATGTGCTGTTCCTCTGATCCTGTCCATCCTGGTCACTCCCAGAGAGATCCTCAGCATCTTCATCTCTGAGACAAACATCTTCCTGTCTTTTCCTCAGTGACACTGTCTCAAGACCAATCAGCATGGCCGCTCTCACCACACTATCTCTAGACCAATCAGCATGGCCGCTCTCACCACGCTGTCTCTAGACCAATCAGCATGGCCGCTCTCACCACACTGTCTCTAGACCAATCAGCATGGCCGCTCTCATCACACTGTCTCTAGACCAATCAGCATGGCCGCTCTCACCACACTGTCTCTAGACCAATCAGCATGGCCGCTCTCACCACACTGTCTCTAGACCAATCAGCATGGCCGCTCTCACCACACTGTCTCTAGACCAATCAGCATGGCCGCTCTCACCACACTGTCTCTAGACCAATCAGCATGGCCGCTCTCACCACACTGTCTCTAGACCAATCAGCATGGCCGCTCTCACCACGCTGTCTCTAGACCAATCAGCATGGCCGCTCTCACCACGCTGTCTCTAGACCAATCAGCATGGCCGCTCTCACCACGCTGTCTCTAGACCAATCAGCATGGCCGCTCTCAACACACTGTCTCTAGACCAATCAGCATGGCCGCTCTCACCACGGTTTTGTACACTTTCCCTTAGCTGAAACTCTTCTATCACACATAACACCTGATACTTTTCTTCACCCGTTCCAGCCTGCCTGCGTATGTTTCTTCACCTCTTTTCCACACTCTCCATTGATCCTAAGAACTTAAAATCTTCCACCTTTTTTATTCATCAATAGAAATGTAACTTTTTAAGATTAAATAAAGAAGAATGGGCTGAGGACGGAGCCCAATACTTTAAATTTGAGCGTCCGGTAATTCCAAACAGTTCAAGAGAGAGCTCCAAACAGCTGTAAGGTGGTGGCGAGTCGGAAGGGTGGAGGAATACAGTAGGGATTTGGGGTGGAGCTGGAACAGTTGTTGGTGGAACAAACAACAGGTGGTTCTGCGCCGGGCAGATGTAGGCTACTGTGTCAATGATGTTTGAAGGCTCCAGTGGATCATCGGAAACTCCTCCGAGTTGAGAGAGGCTAGATGGGATGTTTCAGGCATGTGGTTAGGACGCCTCCTGAACGCCTCGCTGGTGAGGTGTTGCGGGCACATCTATTGGGAGGCAGACCCTGAACCTTCTGGAGAGACTATCTCACAGCTGGACAGGGAACACCTCAGGATCCTCTCTCCCCGGATGCAGCCGGGGTGAGAGAAGCCTGGGCTTCCCATCTGAGGCTGTTACCCTCAGCTACCAGGCCCCAGATAAGCAGGAGAAGATGGAATGAAACCAGGCGTTGGCATTATTTCAAAATAAAGAAATTTACTCAAACAGAAAACAACCTGAACAATTTTCAAACATTGCAAAAACCCAAAAATCTCATTCAGCCTGATTTTAAAGCCCATTTTTTTACTCCTTTATGATCCAGCAGGTTCATTCAGACCATTTAGTTTCAGTCTGAGTGCTTTACGCCAACGATTACAGATGGTTTTCCATCCTCTCTCTTTTACCACCATCGATCGGCTCCCTTCTGCCGGTTTCACTGTGAGCTGCAGCTAGACGAGGTGAAGTCAAACTGACCTGATCATCACTGTGTGACGGGCGTTCAGGTGGAGCAGCAGTCTGTTATACATCACCCTGACAGGGTTGCAAGGGATGCCGGAGCCCATCCCGGTTGATTCAAGTCGAGGGGCAGGGTACACCCCGAACAGGTCGCCAGCCGGTCGTGGAGCCACACACATACAATCATATATACACATTCATAGGGGAAATTTGGCACGGGCCAATCAGCCTAACACACATTTTTGGAGAGTGGGAGAAAACTGGAGTACCTGGAGAAACCCACGCAGACACGGGAAGAACATACAAATTCCACACAGAAAGGTCAGTGTTTCAAGCCTTGTCCCTACCCGGGACCTGAACCCACGACCTGCTTGCTGTGAGGCCACTGTGCCACCCACTGTGGTAGCCACTGCGCTGCCCACTGCACTGCCCACTGCACCACCGTGCCGCCCTTAGTTTTTTTTTTTCACTTAAATATTTATCATATTTTAAATTATTCATCAACATATTTTTTAAAATGTTTTTAGTCCAATGTTTGCAGATTTAAATAGTTTGTTCTTGGTTGCCCGCGGCATGGGGGCAGCCAGAGGTGTCGGATACCATGGTTAGGGTAGGAAGGTAGATCCTGGTTACCATGGTGACGGTAGGAACGTAGATCCTGGTTATCATGGTGAGTGTAGGAACATAGATCCTAGTTACCATGGTGAGGGTAGGAACGTAGATCCTGGTTACCATGGTGAGGGTAGGAACATAGATCCTAGTTACCATGGTGAGGGTAGGAACGTAGATCCTGGTTACCATGGTGAGGGTAGGAACGTAGATCCTGGTTACCATGGTTAGGGTAAGAACATAGATCCTGGTTATGATGGTGAGGGTAGGAACGTAGATCCTGGTTACCATGGTGAGGGTAAGAACATAGATCCTAGTTACCATGGTGAGGGTAGGAACGTAGATCCTGGTTACCATGGTGAGGGTAGGAACATAGATCCTAGTTACCATGGTGAGGGTTGGAACGTGGGTCCTGGTTACCATGATGAGGGTAGGAACGTAGATCCTGGTTACCATGGTGAGGGTAGGAACATAGATCCTAGTTACCATGGTGAGGGTAGGAACGTGGGTCCTGGTTACCATGATGAGGGTAGGAACGTAGATCCTGGTTACCATGGTGAGGGTAGGGCAGTAGACTCTGTTTACCATGGTGAGGGTAGGAACGTAGATCCTGGTTACCATGGTGAGGGTAAGAACATAGATCCTAGTTACCATGGTGAGGGTAGGAACGTAGATCCTGGTTACCATGGTGAGGGTAGGAACGTAGATCCTGGTTGCCATGGTGAGGGTAGGAACGTACGTAGATCCTGGTTACCATGATGAGGGTAGGGCAGTAGACTCTGTTTACCATGGTGAGGGTAGGAACTTAGATCCTGGTTACCATGGTGAGGGTAGGAACGTAGATCCTGGTTACCATGGTGAGGGTAGGAACGTAGATCCTGGTTACCATGGTGAAGGTTAGGAGCTTAGATCCTGGTTACCATGGTGAGGATAGGGCAGTAGGTTCTGGTTACCATGGTCACGGATCTATCAAATAAAAAAAGTGATTAAATCTGATGTATTTTTGTTTCCAACAGAATTAATTTATATAAAACATTTTTGGATTCTGAAACGATCTTCCTGAAAGTCTTAAAGTGAAATTATCTTTTAGACTTAAAGGTAAATTATGGGCTGCATCACTGAAGGTTGTGCCCTTTCTTTATAAGGTAGTAAGACATGATCTGATTTAGTGGGCATTAGCATATCAGAGATAGAGTTTAATTCCACAGCCGGGCGGGCGGAGGAAAAGAAGAAGAAGAATGATTTAAAAAGTTTTTATCAGGCTCGTAATTAGAGTTTTATTCATAAAAAACTGAATATTTTTAATAATTTTAGTCATTTTCTTCACAGATCAGTTCTTGGTTCTATTGATACAGATGTGTAATGGGTACATGGTGGGTACGTGCCCTGCTAAATGAAGCTTTTTATCTCTTGGATTTCTTTTAGTGAGTCTATGAGGATTAAATATAAACTTAAATCCATAAAGTAACAGCAAAGATATTCCTATATTTAATCTTTTCTGTTCCGACTCACCAAGAGCCTTGCTGGTGAGGTGTACCGTCCCACCAGGAGGAGACCAAGAGGCAGACCCCGGACCTGCTGGAGAGACTATCTCTCCCAGCTGGGCAGGGAACACCTCAGGATCCTCCTGGGTGAGATGAAAGACGCAGCCAGTGTTCCTGCTTAGACACCTCGTTTTGGTTCAGATCCATCGGTTACGTTTCTTCACGTTTTCAGAGAAAATCACCATATAAGGAGAAAAGACTCTGTTACATCGCTCAAACTTTGCTGGAGTGTTCCTTAAACGGTGGGAAGGAGCGCCAAATTTTGACAGCTCTCGTCACCCTGCACAAAAGGGGAAAAGATGTGAAAACACAAGCATTGGTTCAGCGGTAGTGGGCGTTGAGTTAGCGATGACCCCTCTATAGGTGTCGAGGTGGTGAAGGTGGAGAGTTAGGAACCAGAAGCCAAGCCAGTTTTAACCAGTCTATTGCAGGTAATCAGGGGTTAAGGATCAAAAGAATGAGATCGTGGACACAAGCGGACAAAATGAGCTTCCACCGCAGGGTGGCTGGGTTCTCACTCAGAGATCGGGTGAGGAGCTCTGCTATCCGAGAGAAGCTCGGTGTCAAGCCCCTCCTCCTCCAGGTCGTGGGAAGCCAGATGGGATGGTTCGGGCATCTGGTCAGGATGCCCTCTGAACGCCTCGCTAGAGGTATTTCGGGCGCGTCCCACCAGGAGGAGACCAAGAGGCAGACCCTGGACCTGCTGGAGAGACTATGTCCCACAGCTGGCTGGGGAACACCTCAGGTTCCTCCTGGGTGAGCTGGAGGATGCAGCCGGGGTTAGAGAAGCCTGGGATTCCCGTCTGAGGCTGTTACCCCGGTTACCCAGCCCCAGATAAGCGGAAGATGACAGAACTTTTTCTTCTTCTACAAACGACGATTAAACTCAAAGAAATAAGCGATTAAACAGTGATTAGAAAAGTCGTTTGGGTCCAAAAAACAATCAACAGAAAAGAAGATTTTAATAAAACAGCGGTTAAAGTTAGAATTTTTAGTTTGATTTTACTTCCTGTGATAATAAACAACAGAAACCTGACCTCCTTTTAACCTTTAGATCCAGATAATTAAACGAACGTCACATCGTCGGTGATTTAAACCTGCTTTATGGCGAAAATATGAAAAATCTTTGACACGTCGGGAAAATGAATCCCATAAAACTTTCAGAATAAATCACTACACAGCAAAGAGGGTTTTTTTTAGGATCAGATTTAAATAGTGAAGGAATCTGGAGGAGAGAGAGAGAGAAGATTATAAATCCATCGGAATTTAATTCATCTAGTCTGTGTAATCCCTCATTTGACCAGACGTAAATGTAGAAAATATTTCAAAATAAAGTGAATTCTGGACTGTTTATTGGACAACCAAAACATATCGACTTCAATCCAGAAATCAGAATCTTCCTCTTTAGACCCAGGGGTGAAAAAGTATGCCCCCTCGCCCCTATCCACCGACGTCCCGATCCGGTCGCACTGTGTCCAACCTGGCAACCCAAAAGCTGGAGTCCAGAATGGATCCACAAAGCCAGGCCGTAGACTGGACGTTTCCATGGAAACCGCAAAAACACAGGAAGCACCTCCTCTAGAGCGTCTCCTTCTCCTCAGAACAACCATGCTGTACGGACCATACAGCATGGTTGATTCTTCTTCAGCTACAGAACTACAAACATGGAGGACAGAAATGTGTGTTTGACCTCACAGCCTCATTCCTATTCACTGATTGGCTCGTCATTTTCAGGAAGTTCTTAAACGTAACGTAATGCATGCAGCACTAGGTGGCGCCATCCTGGTAATCACTTTTGAGTAATTTGCGACCTTTAGCCTCCAGTATAAGATACAGTTCCAATGCCAAGCTGTTTACGCTTTGGGGTATTTTTCTTAAAACACAAGCGTGTTATTATTTTTACTGTTCTCAGCCATGCCCACATTGAAATGTAAACATGGCAGACGGGTGTTTGTGCTCATGCCAAGCCATCATCTCTGTTCTCTGATTGGCTGATGTTTTCAGGGAGCTCTCAGTTGGAGGTTAATGAGACTGATTCCTGACCCCGTGACGTCACCCGTTGGCACCAGATGTTTTCAGTGTTTTTTTTTTTTTGTGCCCTTCAGGTACGGAGACATGGTTCCAAACACCATCGCAGGAAAAATCTTTGGTTCCATTTGTTCGCTGAGCGGCGTGCTGGTCATCGCTTTGCCCGTACCCGTCATCGTTTCCAACTTCAGTCGTATTTATCACCAGAACCAGAGAGCGGACAAGATGAGGGCACAGCAGGTCCGGGTTTTACAGTTTCACACGCCAAGTGTGTGTGTGTGTGTGTGTGTGTGAGTGAGTGTGTGTGTGTTTGTGTGTGTGTGAGAGTGTGTTTGTGTGTTTGAGAGTGTGTGTTTGTGTGTGAGTGAGTGAGAGTGTGTGTGTGTACGTATATATATATACCTTTGTATATATATATATATATATATATATATATATATATATATACAGTATATATATATATATACAGTATGTGTGTGTATATATATGTTTGTGTATATGTGTGTGTGTGTGTGTGTATGTCTGTGTGTATTTATATGTGTATATACTGTATATGTGTGTGTGTCTGTATGTGTATGTGTGTATGTGTGTGTGTGTGTATGTCTGTGTATATACTGTATATGTCTGTGTGTGTGTGTGTGTGTGTGTGTGTGTACAGTATGTATATGTGTGTGTATGTGTGTGTGTGTGTGTATGTCTGTGTATATACTGTATATGTCTCTGTGTGTGTGTGTGTGTACAGTATGTATATGTGTGTGTGTGTGTGTGTGTGTGATTGTGTGTGTGTGTGTGTGTGTATGTCTGTGTGTGTATATATGTGTGTATGTATGTGTATATACTGTATACGTATGTGTGTGTCTGTATATGTCAGTGTGTGTCTGTATGTGTCTGTGTATGTGTGTGTGTGTACAGTATGTATATGTGTGTGTATGTGTGTGTGTATATGTATGTGTATATACTGTATATGTGTGTGTGTGTGTGTGTGTGTGTCTGTATGTATGTGTGTGTGTGTGTATATATGTGTGTATGTATGTGTATATACTGTATACGTATGTGTGTGTCTGTATATGTCAGTGTGTGTCTGTATGTGTCTGTGTATGTGTGTGTGTGTGTACAGTATGTATATGTGTGTGTATGTGTGTGTGTCTAAATGTGTGTGTATGTGTGTGTGTGTGTGTGTATTTTGCTGACTCCTCAGTTTTTTCTTTCTATCAAACAGAAAGTGCGTTTGGCTCGAATCCGGATGGCGAAAAAAGGAACAACCAACGCTTTCCTGCAATACAAAGAAGACCGAGCTATTGGGGTTAGACACACACACACACACACACACACACACACACACACACACACACACACACACACACACACTCCTGTTCATCTGTGTGTAAGACCAGACCCAGTTAAATGAATGAATGTGTGTGTTTTCAGGACAGCGACAGCACCGCTCTGTGTGTGAAAAACAGATCGGCCTTCGAACATCAGCACCATCACCTGCTGCACTGCTTAGAGAAAACCACGGTGAGGACGGACTCAGGACCAGGATTACAGATCACACTACACTCCTAAGCCTTCAGTCGGACTCCATCTGCGTCACTAAGCAACCAAAAAAAAATAGATGAAAACCTTCACAAAAAAAGCCTTTATTTAAAAAACATTCATTTATCTTCTGAGGCGTCCACCCCTAAAAAGGGGGCAGGAGTTCAGATCCAGAACTACAAACATGGCGGACAGAGAATCAATTTCCACTCAAGCAAAGTTAACACCTGCTCTACCAACGCCTACCAAAGTCTGGCACTGCAAGACGTACGTTGGTGGACGCTTGGGTCCGCTATGCCAGCACAGAAATCTTTAAACACTAGACTAATGCTGCTTCACCAATGTTGGTTGCACTCACGGGCAGACACAGCATTCCTCGAATGGTGTCCTCCAGCTCACCCGGAAGGATCCTGAGCCCTTCCCCGGCCGGCTGGGAGACTCTCCAGCAGGTTCGGGGTCTGCCTCTGGATCTCCTCCAGGTGGGATGTGCCCAAAACACCTCACCAGCGAGGCGCTCGGGAGGCTCGAACCACTCCATCTGGCTTCTATTGACCCAGGGGAGCAACCTCAGATGGCAGAGCCCCTCCCTCTATCACTCCCACCCTGCAGAGTGTTAAATATCAAGTAACACAATTCTTTCTTCTTTTTTTTTTTTTCAGAACCATGAGTTCACGGACGAGATGACCTACAGTGAGATGTGTATGACCGAATCGGTGGGCTTCAGGACCAGCCGCAGCACTTCCCTGTCCAGCCATCAGGGCGGTCAGAACAACTCCACCGGCTGCTGCCCACGCCGAGCTAGAAGGAGAACCGCCATGCGACTGGCCAACTCCACTGTGTCCGTCAGTCGGGGGAGCGTCCAGGAACTGGACACTTTGCACATAAAGACCACCTCAATACCACAAACGTAAAAACCTGCACACATTCCTACACTCACCAAGAAGGCATGATGATGCCACCTTTAAAAACATTCTAAAATTCCTGTTCCGTTCCGACATCTTCCGTTTATCCGGGGCCTGGTCGCGGGGCAACAGCCTCAGACAGGAAGCTTAGGTTTCTTTCACCCTCAGCTGTATCCTGCAGCTCAACCTGGAGGATCCTGAGGAGTTCCCTGTCCAGCTGTGAGCGATTCAGCTCAAGTCGGTCTTAGGTCTGCCTCTTGGTTTCCTCCCGCTGGGACCAGTGAGGCACTCAGGAAGCATCGTAACCAGATGCCCGAACCATCTCATCTGGCTTGCACGACCAGGAGGAGCAGCGGCTCTACTCCGAGCTCCTCCCGGATGGCAGACCGACTCCCTCTATCTCTGAGTGAGAGTCCAGCCAACCGACGGAGGAAGATCATTTTGGACGCTTGTATATGTGATCTCGTTCTTTTGGTCATTACCCACTCTGGTTACCATGGTGAGGGTAGGACTATAGATCCTGGTTACCATGGTGAGGGTGGGAACGTAGATCCTGGTTACCATGGTGAGGGTAGGAACGTAGATCCTGGTTACCATGGTGAGGGTAGGAACGTAGATCCTGGTCACCATGGTGAGGGTAGGAACGTAGATCCTGGTTACCATGGTGAGGGTAGGAATGTAGATCCTGGTTACCATGGTGAGGGTAGGAACGTAGATCCTGGTTACCATGGTGAGGGTAGGAACGTAGATACTGGTTACCATGGTGAGGGTAGGAACATAGATCCTGGTCACCATGGTGAGGATAGGAATGTAGATCCTGGTTACCATGGTGAGGGTTGGAACATACATCCTGGTTACCATGGTGAGGGTAGGAACATACATCCTGGTTACCATGGTGAGGGTAGGAACGTAGATCGTGGTTACCATGGTGAGGGTAGGAACGTAGATCGTGGTTACCATGGTGAGGGTAGGAACGTAGATCCTGGTTACCATGGTGAGGGTAGGAACGTAGATCGTGGTTACCATGGTGAGGGTAAGAACGTAGATCCTGGTTACCATGGTGAGGGTAGGAACGTAGATCCTGGTTACCATGGTGAGGGTAGGAACGTGGGTTTTGGTTACCATGGTGAGGGTAGGAATGTGGGTTCTGGTTACCATGGTGAGGGTAGGAACGTAGATCCTGGTTACCATGGTGAGGGTTGGAACATACATCCTGGTTACCATGGTGAGGGTAGGAACGTAGATCCTGGTTACCATGGTGAGGGTAGGAACGTAGATCCTGGTTACCATGGTGAGGGTAGGAACGTAGATCGTGGTTACCATGGTGAGGGTAGGAACGTAGATCCTGGTTACAATGGTGAGGGTAGGAACGTAGATCGTGGTTACCATGGTGAGGGTAGGAACATAGATCCTGGTTACCATGGTGAGGGTAGGAACGTAGATCCTGGCTACCATGGTGAGGGTAGGAACGTAGATCCTGGTTACCATGGTGAGAGTAGGAACGTAGATCCTGGTTACAATGGTGAGGGTAGGAACGTAGATCGTGGTTACCATGGTGAGGGTAGGAACGTAGATCCTGGTTACCATGGTGAGGGTAGGAACGTACTGTAGATCCTGGTTACCATGGTGAGAGTAGGAACGTAGATCCTGGTTACAATGGTGAGGGTAGGAACGTAGATCCTGGTTACAATGGTGAGGGTAGGAACGTAGATCCTGGTTACCATGGTGAGGGTAGGAACGTAGATCCTGGTTATCATGGTGAGGGTAGGAACGTACTGTAGATCCTGGTTACCATGGTGAGAGTAGGAACGTAGATCCTGGTTACCATGGTGAGGGTAGGAACGTGGGTTCTGGTTACCATGGTGAGGGTAGGAATGTGGGTTCTGGTTACCATGGTGAGGGTAGGAATGTGGGTTCTGGTTACCATGGTGAGGGTAGGAATGTGGGTTCTGGTTACCATGGTGAGGGTAGGAATGTGGGTTCTGGTTACCATGGTGAGGGTAGGAATGTAGGTCCTGGTAATTCTTGTTCTTTAGGAAACTATTTCTGTCGATTTTGTTCAATTCAAACTAAAATTTGTTTCTTCTTGTTTTTTTTTTCAGTCGTTCGAGTCTGAACGCGCAGGTCGAGGACCTGAAACTGAACTGTGGAGAGCCAGACTTCACCGCCGCCATCATCAGCATTCCCACCCCGCCTGCCAACACGCCCGACGAAAACCTGCCTCCCGCTCCCATCCCTGGCATCCTGCGCAACACCCGAGCAACGGCGTACACGCATGACACCGTCAAAATCTCCTCCTTATAACCTCTAACCTCCTTCCATCTTTAATCCAGGTCCATAGAACCAATCAGATGGAGTTTTATGAGTTTCTGGATGCAATGAAAAGAACAGAAGATTTTTTTTTCCTCTGCACATTCTGACCTTTTAGATCTCCGTGTCCGAACCCCGGGCAGTGTGACCCTGGAACCTCTCCAGGAATAAAAATAACTCTGGGTCGGAAACAAAAAAACCTGCTGATTTTCTTCCACTTTGTCACCAACCAGGTTTTTTTTTCCGCTTTTACTTTGAAGGATGAACATTTTAAGAAAACTGGAAACAAACGGAGGATAAAAAATCTCAGGCTGATGAGGAAGTAATTATTCTGATGAACTGAAACAGATCAGAGACTAAACGATCCTTTGGATGAGAAGAGAATAGGTAAACATCACACCGATTGAAAAACTTTCAACTTATGCAACAAAAAAAAAAAAGAGAGATTGAAATGAAAAAAAGTTTAAAACTAAAAGAAACTGCAGGAAAAAAAATGAGAAAACTCTGAAACAGGAGCTCCGACGTGTTCGTGATTCCATCCCGATGACGTGCACGTTTATTCTAATCTTAGGGCTGGATGACGGATCCGGTTAGAACCGAAAACCTGTTTCTATTTTATCATTTTATCAATTTTCCCATATGTGCAGTTTAAACGGCTTATATGTCGACCCAGCGATTATGATTACACCAAAATTACCGCCTAATTTGATCAAATTAAATTCTAAACCAAGATATTTAAATTTTTTTAAGAAATACAGACTTTGTGGGGGCGTGTTTTTAGGGTGTGGCTTACCAAATTTGGGCAGCGACGTGAGATCAATTTTTGTGCTAAAGAAAGAGTTGAACCCAAAAATAAAGCTCTGGATTTACCAGTCAATCTACGTTCCTACCCTCACCATGGTAACCAGGATCTACGTTCCTACCCTCACCATGGTAACCAGGATCTACGTTCCTACCCTCACCATGGTAACCAGGATCTATGTTCCTACCCTCACCATGGTAACCAAGGTCTACGTTGCTACCCATACCATGGTAACCAGGATCTACGTTCCTACCCTCACCATGGTAACCAAGGTCTACGTTGCTACCCTCACCGTGGTAACCAGGATCTATGTTCCTACCCTTACCATGGTAACCAGGATCTACGTTCCTACCCTCACCATGGTAACCAAGGTCTACGTTGCTACCCTCACCATGGTAACCAAGGTCTACGTTGCTACCCTCACCGTGGTAACCAGGATCTATGTTCCTACCCTTACCATGGTAACCAGGATCTACGCTCCTATCCTCACCATGGTAACCAAGGTCTACGTTGCTACCCTCACCATGGTAACCAGGATCTATGTTCCTACCCTCACCATGGTAACCAAGGTCTACGTTGCTACCCTCACTATGGTAACCAGGATCTACGCTCCTACCCTCACCATGGTAACCAGGATCTATGTTCCTACCCTCACCATGGTAACCAGGATCGACGTTCCTACCCTCACCATGGCAACCAGTGTGGGTGGTGACCAAAAAAACAAGATCCCAGATATTAGTAGCTGTAATGATCTTCCGCCACCGGGTGGCTGCACTCTCACTCAGAGACAGAGGGAGGAGCTCTGCCATCTGGGAGGAGCCCGTAGTTGAGCCGTTGCTAGTTCCTAGTTGAGAGAAGCGAGATGAGGTGGTCAGGGCGTCTGGTTAAGATGCCACCTCGTTGGTGAGTTGTTCCGTCCGACCAGGAGGACACCCAGACGCAGCCCCCGGACCCGCAAAGTGAATTTTTTCATCTTCGCCTCGTTCCGTTCACGTCGGAGCTCCTACAGAATTTCTCTATCGTGCAAACTGTAACATACGTTGTATCATAAACTTTCACCTGCATCATCCAATCAGAAAAAAGATGAACGCCCTCCGTGCATGAGCCTCGTCCAGTAGAAGTAGCACGACGGACCCCGCCCTCTTCAGATTATAAAGACTCTAAATGAACCTCTAAAGAAGAAAAAAACATCATCTGTTATTTTGCATGAACATTTCCCAGAAGTTTCTGCAGCACCAGAAGAAGGTGGGGCATGTTTCTGTGTGTGTGTGTTTCTGCATGGATACCGTTGTAGGTATTTAACCTGGAACCTAAAGGTTAGAAAGAGACCCTGTCCACACGTAGCCGGCCATCTTGTCGAACCAATACATTTTTATCCGTTTTCATCAACATGAACATTTAGGTTTTGTTCACTCAAAATCGTCGTTTTTGAAAACTCCGAGCAAAGTGAAGATTTAAGATCCTCTGAAAAAAACAGAGGAATTTGTCCTTGTTTTTTTTTTAACATACTCACAAAAATCCCAAGTTTTTGGCTTTCCATAGGTAGATTTTGAGGTGGGGCCAAAAGGAGGAGGAGCTATGAAATCATATGACGTCACATTCACCAATGGACAACACCCGCCATGTCAGTTGGCGTAAAACAAACCGTTCTAAACATGAGAAAGCAGCTGGTAAATTGTGCATCTTCCGTGTGTTACCACCTAGTGTTATGTATCAGTATAAAGAGGAATTACCACCAGGAATACACCTCTGTACTGTTTGTCACGCTTTGTTTTGCGGCTCACACACACAAGCTGTTACATGTCCGACTTCTTCCATACGTTCACCAAAAACAATACTGGCAACAGACCATGCAGATCGCTACTAGCGGCTTTCAGATGCCAAGCTGCAGCACTAGAGTGTTCATCGTGAGGGAGTTTTATTAGCCTTGGCGGGTGAGCGTGACATAGGTCCTAATTGCGGGTGTCTCTCGCCCAATGCAGAAATTTGGCATGTCTGCAATCAACTGCTCTTGCTTCTTGTTGAGGAGGTTGCAGTCAGTTAGTATCCCTCATAGGGCTGCAACTAACGATTATTTTGGTGATCGATTAATCTGGCAATTATTGGCTCGATTAATCGATTAATCGGGTAAAATTGGCAACTTAATAAATAATAGTTTTTTGGCATTTTATTGAATGTAATTATGCAAAACAACGCATAACCACTTAAACAACACGTTGAGCTCATTTTAAAAAGTAAAAATGTTTATCTTTCTGTGAAATAAAGAGGGAGAATATTACCAAATATAAAATAATAAATCTACTTACTGTATACAGTAAAGGTAAATCACGAGCACCCATAAAATGTGTTTTATAGGATTGGCTAAAAAAACATAAAATGGAAACTATTGACCATCCAAGATCACATTTAAAAACAAGAAATCATTAACAGTTTTAGATTTGCAAATGTAACTATGTTCAGAGGTATAGTACCAAACAAAAACGGCCTAGGTTAACATGAGTAAAAATACACAAAAAACAATCAAGTTGCGTAATATTAAGTGGAGTTGACAGCAAAAACTTCCTAAACGATTAATCGATGACTAAATTAGTTGACAACTGTTTCAATAATTGATTATGATCGATTAATTCAATTAGTTGTTTCAGCCCTAATCCATCACATAAGCCTTCCTAGCTCCCTATGCTGCCAGAATGCGTCTAATTCTATTGAAAGTAGCGTTTTTTTTGCACCTGCTCTACATTTTTTACTAATAATCTATCATTTAAAACATACAAGTATGTGTTTTTAATTTGTTTAATGTGTATTTACTTTAGGTTTTGCGACCTGTTGTTTACTTTCTGTTTGGTTGTTTAGATGTTGGCTACGTGTGGACACGGTCAGAGTTTGATGGTTAAATTCTGTCCAGCTGCTAAATAATAAACACTTATTTATAAAGAAGAAATATTTATGATCAGTTAAGCTAATAAAAAAATGCACATATTTGCACATATTCTGGGTTTTAAAGACACTTTGATGGAATTATAACTTCATAAAAAATCTCGTCAGATTTTAAACATTTCGATTGTTTTAAACAGATTTATTTTAAATTATAAAAGAGATTAAAATATGTTTTAAAAGTTGGTTAAAGTTATTTTTTTTAAAAATCCCAAAATTTAAATGGAACAAATTTAAGTTTGAAAAAACTTTTAAAAAATTACTTTAGTTAGGATTTAATCTGAATTTTTTTTTTTAAATTGTTATTAAAAAATAAAATTCTTCTAAATAAAAAATGCAATAATAAAAATATTTAGAAAATAAATTTTAAAATAATTTAACTAAACGTGATTTTTTTTTTATTGTTAAGTGCAAATAAAATGAATTCCTTTTAGTTTGAAAAATTTTATTAAAATGACCAAAAAAAATATGTTTGTAGCGGGAGATTGACAGACGGATTGGTGCAGCGTCTGCAATAATTAGGACGCTGCATCGCTCCATCGTGGTGAAGAAAGAGCTAAGCCGAAGAAAAAACAGCTCTGGATTTACAAGTTGATCTATGTTCCTACCCTCACCATGGTAACCAGGGTCTATGTTCCTACCCTCACCATGGTAACCAGGATCTACGTTCCTACCCTCACCATGGTAACCGGGATCTACATTCCTACCCTCACCATGGTAACCAGGATCTACGCTCCTACCCTCACCATGGTAACCGGGATCTACGTTCCTACCCTCACCATGGTAACCAGGATCTACGTTCCTACCCTCACCATGGTAACCAGGATCGACGTTCCTACCCTCACCATGGTAACCAGGATCTACGCTCCTACCCTCACCATGGTAACCAGGATCTACGTTCCTACCCTCACCATGGTAACCAGGATCTACGCTCCTACCCTCACCATGGTAACCAGGATCTACGTTCCTACCCTCACCATGGTAACCAGGATCTACGTTCCTACCCTCACCATGGTAACCAGGATCTATGTTCCTACCCTCACCATGGTAACCGGGATCTATGTTCCTACCCTCACCATGGTAACCGGGATCTATGTTCCTACCCTCACCATGGTAACCAGGATCTACGTTCCTATCCTCACCATGGTAACCAGGATCTATGTTCCTACCCTCACCATGGTAACCAGGATCTATGTTCCTATCCTCACCATGGTAACCAGGATCTACGTTCCTACCCTCACCATGGTAACCAGGATCTACGTTCCTACCCTCACCATGGTAACCAGGGTCTACGTTCCTACCCTCACCATGGTAACCAGGATCTATGTTCCTACCCTCACCATGGTAACCAGGATCTATGTTCCTACCCTCACCATGGTAACCAGGATCTATGTGCCCTACTCTCACCATGGTAACCAGGATCTATGTGCCCTACGCTCACCGTGGTAACGAGAATCTACGTTCCTGCCAAATGGCGTCAAAGTCCCTGAGTTGGCACCCTGACTTCCTGTTATTTAATGATTGTTTTTGTCCATCACACCTGGCGGTCGACTTGGGATCAGTCTACCAGTCAAACGCCAACAACTGATTGGACAGTCCCGGTTGGTAGTTATTGATGGTTGTTGATATTCAAGCCTCTTTAACGGCAGAAATGTCTATAAAAAAAGACCAAGGTAGGAACATAGAACCTGGTTACCATGGTGAAGGTAGGAACGTAGATCTTGGTTACCATGGTGAGGGTAGGAATGTAGATCTTGGTTACCATGGTGAGGGTAGGAACGTAGATCCTGGTTACCATGGTGAGGGTAGGAATGTAGATCCTGGTTACCATGGTGAGGGTAGGAACGTAGATCCTGGTTACCATGGTGAGGGTAGGAACGTAGATCCTGGTTACCATGGTGAGGGTAGGAACATAGATTCTGGTTACCATGGTGAAGGTAGGAACGTAGATCCTAGTTACCATGGTGAGGGTAGGAACATAGATTCTGGTTACCATGGTGAAGGTAGGAACGTAGATCCTGGTTACCATGGTGAAGGTAGGAACGTAGATCCTGGTTACCATGGTGAAGGTAGGAACGTAGATCCTGGTTACAATGGTGAAGGTAGGAATGTAGATCCTGGTTACCATGGTGAGGGTAGGAACATAGATTCTGGTCACCATGGTGAGGATAGGAACGTAGATCCTGGTTACCATGGTGAAGGTAGGAACGTAGATCCTGGTTACCATGGTGAGGGTAGGAACATAGATTCTGGTTACCATGGTGAGGATAGGAACGTAGATCTTGGTTACCATGGTGACGGTAGGAATGTAAGACATATCTGGTCAAATGATTATATTCTTCTTTTTTTTGGCTCCAATCTATAAAAACATGACCAAACTAATATTTTTTTTATTGGCCGAATTTAATTTAAAATGGTCTTAATTAAAATATTTTTTATTTTAATGATTAAAACACACAATTTTTCTGCTGGGATTTTAATTAAACACTTATCAGCTGGAAAACTTAGTTTGGAAAGAAAAAAAAGGGTGAAAATGATTTAAAGAATTGAAAGATTGTGGATTATTTAATCCTGTTTGTGTGAAATTTATCTTCAGTTTGCAGAATGAATGAATGAATGAGTGAAGGAAGAAAAAAAAAAAGGACAGAGTGTAAATTTATTCCACAAATAAAGACGAGAGAAATAAACGAGTCCCATTGTTTCTGGATCAAAAAAAATGAGGTCCTCCTGTTTGAAAGGCTTGATATAATCACATCTCCGTTTGCAGTCATGTCGACTCCAATCAGTTCCTGTTTCGTCTTCTGAACTGCTTTTGACTAACGAGGTTGCCAGTCTGTCGCAGGGCCACACACACACACACACACACACACACACACACACACACACACACACACAAAGTCATCCACACACACACTCATTCCTAGGGGCAATTTAATAGCAGCCAATCAACCTAACATGTATGTATTTGGAGGAAACCAGAGAAAACCAACACATACGGAGAACATGCAAACTACACATAGAAAAGACAGTACCGTAATTTCACGACCATTAGGCGCACCGTACGAAAAGGCGCAGCCTCAGTCACACACCGCCTTACAACAACACACACGCAAGCATGCAAATGTGTGTATTAAAAAATAGATCGGGAGCAAAACTGAGTTTGGTTGTGTTTTATTTAAGTAGTAACGATACTAAACAAACACATTACCGGTAATAGTCTTTATTCAAATCCATCAAAGTCCTCATCCTCTGTTTCAGAGCAGGTCCACTTCGCTCCTCGCTGTCAAAGTCACTGTCTGTACTGTGCGGCTCCTCAGAAAGGATACCAGCTTTTGCGAAAGCTCGGATAACAGTACCAGCAGACACGTTAGTCCAAGCATCTACAATCCATTGGCAAACTGTAGCGTAACTCGCCCGGCGCTGCCTTCCACCCTTCGTTCATCCATCGCTCCCACGCCGCTCACACTTCACTCTTCACTCATGTTTTCTTTCAGGTCCGCCTCGCGGGCACCGCGTTTTCTTTTAGGTCCGTCTTTTCTCACACACAAGGCGCACCGCTCTTTTTGAAGAAAATCTAAGGCTTTTATATGTGCCTTATAGCCGTGAAATTACGGTAATCAAATCCTCGCCCCCACTCTGGAACTCAAACCTCAGACCTTCTTGTTGTGAGGCTATCGTGCAGCCCTCCATCGCTCAGAGATAAAGGGAGGAGCTCGGAGTACAACCGTTCCTCCTCCAGGTTGAGAGAAACCAGATGGAGTGGTTTGGGCATCTGATCAGGAGTCCTGCTCTGTTGGTGAGGTGTTCCGTCCCACCCTGAGGAGACCAAGAGGCAGACCCCGGTTTCGCTTGAGAGACTCTCTCTCACAGTTGAATAGGGAACACCTCAGATCCTCCTGGGTGAGATGGAGGATGCAACCGGGGTGAGAGAAGCCTGGGTTTCCTCCGCAACCTGGCTCCGGATAAGTAGAAAACCACCAAACATTTCCTGTGGACTGCTTCCATCTTTGCCTGGCTTCACATGTTGGAATCGCTTCCATCGTTTCTCACATCAAGTGACACATTGCAGCGTGGCCTTTTACAAGTTAGGGGTGTTAGAGTTGCCTTAGGGGACGGTAAGGGTCTGCCACACTTCTCTTTGCCTTTCCTGTGTTTGTGAGAGAAGTACCAACCAATGGGACACTGTCTCCATCTCCTAATCGGCTCTCACACATAGAACCTGCTCTATCTATGGAGATAACCTGTGGTACCATGATGGTTCACCAGGAGGTGGACTAGATTACATCCAGCAGGTTCTAAAGGTAAGGATTGATTATGATGATGACGTAGCGGTGTCAGAAACCAGATGATTCGAATAGAATTATAGGGTTACTCTAATAAAGCTTTCCTCTCATAAAAGGTAAAGTTTTTTAAATGTTATTTATGTTAAAAAAAAAACAAACAATTAATTTGATCCTTTAACGCATCTGTTTTTAAAAAAATTTTCTTGTCGGCAAAAACTGCGTGTTTTAGTGAATATTAGTTGTGATATTTTCTATATTTATAAATATTAATTTTAAAAGAAGAAAAAAATTCTGTGTTCACAAAACTGGTAAAATGCTGACCTCTTGTGGCCTTAAGAAAAATTACAACAGAAATAGACGCTTTAAAAAAAATAAACAAAATTTAATATCCTGAAAAAAACCCCGTAAAATGTGACATTTTATTTTAAAGTATTTACTTTAAAAAAAGGAAGTATAAACCATCTGTGAAAATGTCAACTTTTTGTTAAAAACCATGGGTTCATTTTAACATAAAACTTCCTTTAAACTGAAAAAAATTGTTTGTGTTTTTGCGGTTCAAACGTTTAAAATGTAAAGTTTGTTATGTTACAGAACTGATTCCACATGCTTTATTATTCCCTTGATGAAAATGTGTGTCTGGTAGCTCCAAGCAGTTAGAGAGAGCTCCAACAGCTTCTTGGACAGCTGCTAGGTTGGGTGGGGTGGAGCTGGAACACCTGCTTGGTGGAACACATGACAGTTAGTCATCTGCTGTCGGTCACAAACGTAAATGTAATTTTAAAACCATGAAGATGATTATTAATTAAAATTTACACAGATATTTCAGACCGGCCATGCTGATTGGTCTAGAGACAGTGTGGTGAGAGCGGCCATGCTGATTGGTCTAGAGACAGTGTGGTGAGAGCGGTCATGCTGATTGGTCTAGAGACAGTGTGGTGAGAGCGGCCATGCTGATTGGTCTAGAGACAGTGTGGTGAGAGCGGCCATGCTGATTGGTCTAGAGACAGCGTGGTGAGAGCGGACATGCTGATTGGTCTAGAGACAGCGTGGTGAGAGCGGCCATGCTGATTGGTCTAGAGACAGTGTGGTGAGAGCGGCCATGCTGATTGGTCTAGAGACAGCGTGGTGAGAGCGGCCATGCTGATTGGTCTAGAGACAGTGTGGTGAGAGCGGCCATGCTGATTGGTCTAGAGACAGTGGGGTGAGAGCGGCCATGCTGATTGGTCTAGAGACAGTGTGATGAGAGCGGCCATGCTGATTGGTCTAGAGACAGTGTCACTGAGGAAAAGACAGGAAACAGAGATGTTTGTATCAGAGATGAAGATGCTGAGGATCTCTGGGAGTGACCAGGATGGACAGGATCAGAGGAACAGCACATGTTAGAGGTTTTAAAGTCAGAGAGGCCAGACTGAGATGGTTTGGACATGTGCAGGAGGCAAGCCAAGCCAAGCTGCTCATCCCTGAAGCCTTTAATAAACCCCAGTCTGAACCAGAAAACGAGTCACCGTTTGAGCACAGGGAAAGCCCCATGTTCTAATATTGTCCTCAAAGAAAAGACAGTAACTCCTAGTTTAGATAACCCATGAAACACGTCCCATCTCTGAACAACACACACCAGACAATGCAACACAGTCACAGAGTTCCACACCACTCACAACAACCATCTCTATGTTTACCAATAAGAAACAACCCGCTGGCCAGCCCACAGTGACCTAATGGGAAGCGTGTCAGCTTAACATCAACCTGGCGATAAAGAATTGGTCTAGATGTGACAGTAACTGCTGATACGTTGCCATACACCTGTCTCCCTTTCAATTCACCATCCCCGAATCAGTGCAGATGACTGACCTTTTGAGACCTACTTCCTCTCGCTACAACAACGCCTAAAGCAGTGCAATCAACTCAGCAGAAAATAACGAAACATTATCTGGGAGCCGATGACTTTGCAGGAGACAGAGCTGTGGATAGAGTATGTTTTATGACTGCTTTGACCTTTAAACGTTCCCGTGGTTCAGTGATGTAAGAAGCAGGCTGTCAAACAGGGTGTGTCAGGAAGGTTCAGGTAACAGGTGTGTCACACACACACACACAAACAGGACCAACATGGATCCTCTGGAGTCCGGACAGAAGTTTGATCTGCAGCAGGTCAGTACAAAAAAAAAAACATCTCTATCTTAGACTTTTAATCTTTTTTAAAATCTTTGTGCTTTTATTGTGAAGGAGGAGAAATTCTGAGTCTAACTTTTAAACTTTAACTTGATTAAATCACGTTGAAAGAAATTTGTTTATCGAAAAAAACCCTGCTGTTTAAAAAAAAAAACATTTTCTTTCTTTAAAAAAATGAATTAAACTAACTTCTATTTGGTTGAACTTTCTTTCATACCTGCGCGTGCGCAAAGAAGCATTCCTTCTTTAAAACAAGCAAACACATGTAGAACATTTTTAAAATGAATTGTAAACCACATTACACTCACACAGACTAAGGGTAGGAACGTAGATCCTGGTTACCATGGTGAGGTTAGGAAGTAGATCCTGGTTACCATGGTGAGGGTAGGAACCTAGATCCTGGTTACCATGGTGAGGGTAGGAACGTAGATCCTGGTTACCATAGAGAGGGTAGGAACGTAGATCCTGGTTACCATGGTGAGGGTAGGAACGTAGATCCTGGTTACCATGGTGAGGGTAGGAACGTAGATCCTGGTTACCATGGTGAGGGTAGGAACGTAGATCCTGGTTACCATGGTGAGGGTAGGAAGGTAGATCATGGTTACCATGGTGAGAGTAGGAACGTAGATCCTGGTTACCATGGTGAGGGTAGGAATGTAGATCCTGGTTACCATGGTGAGGGTAGGAACGTAATCCTGGTTACCATGGTGAGGGTAGGAACCTAGATCCTGGTTACCATGGTGAGGGTAGGAACGTAGATCCTGGTTACCATGGTGAGGGTAGGAATGTAGATCCTAGTTACCATGGTGAGGGTAGGAACGTAGATCCTGGTTACCATGGTGAGGGTAGGAACGTAGATCCTGGTTACCATGGTGAGGGTAGGAACGTAGATCCTGGTTACCATGGTGAGGGTAGTAACGTAGATCCTGGTTACCATGGTGAGGGTAGGAAGGTAGATCCTGGTTACCATGGTGAGGGTAGTAACGTAGATCCTGGTTACCATGGTGAGGGTAGGAATGTAGATCCTAGTTACCATGGTGAGGGTAGGAACGTAGATCCTGGTTACCATGGTGAGGGTAGGAACGTAGATCCTGGTTACCATGGTGAGGGTAGGAACGTAGATCCTGGTTACCATGGTGAGGGTAGGAACGTAGATCCTGGTTACCATGGTGAGGGTAGGAACGTAGATCCTGGTTACCATGGTGAGGGTAGTAACGTAGATCCTGGTTACCATGGTGAGGGTAGGAACGTAGATCCTGGTTACCATGGTGAGGGTAGGAACGTAGATCATGGTTACCATGGTGAGGGTAGGAACGTAGATCCTGGTTACCATGGTGAGGGTAGGAATGTAGATCCTAGTTACCATGGTGAGGGTAGGAACGTAGATCCTGGTTACCATGGTGAGAGTAGGACCGTAGGTCCTAGTTACCATGGTGAGGGTAGGACCGTAGATCCTGGTTACTATGGTAAGGGTAGGAACATAGATTCTGGTAACCATGGTACCTACCATGTTAGGAATGTAGATCCTGGTTACCATGGTGAGTGTAGGAACATCGATCCTGGTTACTATGGTGAGGGTAGGAATGTAGATCCTAGTTACCATGGTGAGGGTAGGAACATCGATCCTGGTTACCATGGTGAGAGTAGGACCGTAGATCCTAGTTACCATGGTGAGGGTAGGAACATCGATCCTGGTTACCATGGTGAGAGTAGGACCGTAGATCCTGGTTACCATGGTAAGGGTAGGAACATAGATCCTGGTTACTATGGTAAGGGTAGGAACATAGATGCTGGTTACCATGGTGAGAGTAGAACCGTAGATCCTGGTTACTATGGTAAGGGTAGGAACATAGATCCTAGTTACCATGGTGAGGGTAGGAACGTAGATCCTGGTTACCATGGTGAGAGTGGGACCGTAGATCGACTTGTAAATAAAGAGCTTTGTTTTTCGGCTCAGCTCTTTCTTCACCACGACAGACCAATGCAGCGTCCTAGTTATTGCTGACGCCGCACCGATCTGCCTGTCGATCTCCGGCTCTATTCTTCACCCACTGGTGATCAAGACCCCGAGATACGTAAACTCCTCTGTTAAGATATTATTATGTTTAGATGTTTATGTATATAACCCCTGCAAACCCGTTGACCAATCATTTGACCGCAAAGATACTCTGCAAACTGGTAAAAACAGAACAAAACTATGAAAATAAACTGGCAGAGAAGTTGATTGGGAGCCGCCTTCTCTTTGCAGATCATTATCTGGTTTCTGACAGGGTGACCGGAGAGGAAGTGTGGTGCTGTATGAGGAAGTCTGTTAGAACGCTACAGGACATGAATCAGGAATGTAAAACTGTCAGGTTTAGAGCAGAAGGACCCACCCGCACAAACGCCCAAGTTCACATGGGTTTATTAGGGAGTGGTGGTGGTAACCAGGCCGCAGACTGTGGAGGGAGAACAGAATTGGGAGCAGGTACAGGCTGGGTGGCAAAGCTGGGAGCAGGAACTTGAGGTGTTACTGATTAAGGGGCAAGGGTTCCAGGTCTTGGGTGGAAGCAAAGCTTGGCAAGGCAAAAGCACAAGATTAGAAACGACACTGAAACCACAACCTGGCATGATGGCAGGCGGGCCGACCATGGGGACAAGGAGAACGTGTGACACACAAGGGAAGGGAATGGGCAGCTACAATGAAAGTAGAGAGAGGACTTCCAGCCGGGACGGGGTGAGCCTCCAAATTCAGACCGGAGCGGCTGGAGGGAGGATGGAGAAAGGGTAGAGGTCCAGGCAAAAGGGTGATGGGGCAGCTGTAGTGTCCAAGAGGTGGTAGTGGCATCCTGAGAAGGGCTGGGAGAATGTAATGAGGGCTGATGGTGACGAGGAGGGCGGCGGGATGCCACCTTCGACAAAGCATTCAGAATATTCTTCCTCTCCTCCAGATTCAGAATCCCGGTCCCGATGACGTGTTGCTGCCGGCTCAGGATACCCAATGTCTGGAGAAAAAAACGGGTGTCCAAAGGAGGGTTTTGATTGGTGTTGGACTGGTGGGCGGGGCTGCGGTGCTGGCTCTGATAACCGGACTGCTGGTCTGGAACTTTCACCGTAAGTAAGACGACCAAATGTTACACAGTGCGATAGTCCAGCTACCAAACTCTGCCCCGCTCTGTTCTACGTCCTTGTTGTATGTGATCTTCTCCAACTTGACAGAACAAGAACACGGGCGTTGCTTTAGAACTGGTTTAGCAGTAGCGACGGGTATTTGGCGTTCTTAACGCCAAACCCAAGTTTATTACCATCATTGATCGCTGCTTCAACACCCAACATTGTTCCAACATCGCAGAGTCTGCTTGTAAAACGCTCACAACCACTCCACTGAAGTTTGGGCAATGCTTAGTTGACGCCAATGCAACGCTGGTGAAGCAGCGGTGGCCCAGCAGCGGTGGCCCAGCAGCGGTGGCCCAGCGGCGGTCCAGCAGCGGTGGCCCAGCAGCAGCGGTCCAGCAGCGGCGGTCCAGCAGCGGTGGTCCAGCAGCGGTGGTCCAGCAGCGGCGGTCCAGCGTTACCCTAGTGGACCCATGAGTCCATTTACTTCCATTTAGCGGTGCCAAACTTTGACTGGGTGTTGATGGAGCCAGGATAATTTTTTGCCAGAGCAGAAAATTAAATTTTCAGTTAATTTTTTTAATTAAATTTGGCCAAATTTGACTAAAACATAACCATTTTTTTTTTGTAATTAAATTTTATTTTTTGCAAAAATTCTCAACAATGTTGCAAAAATGATGAAAAAAAAAATTGCGTTTTTGCGACCAAACCCTGACCTTCTTGCTGTGAAAAACTTTCTGTACAATTTTTTTCAAAATAAAGTTTTATTAAATATAAAACCAAAGATTGTAAAATTTTGAAAAAAAATATTTAAAGCAGTAAAACACTTTAAAAAAAAAGTTTCATTCAAATTAAAAACTGATGAAACGTCATAAAAAAAAAACTTCTACTAAACACAGAATAACTTTCTTTTTTTGGATCAAATAATAAAAGCTTTGAAACGAGTTGAAATTTTTTTTTAAAAACAAACCCACAAAGATTTACGATCATTATTGTTGTTAAATTGAGAGTTTTAGAAAAACCAAACTGTAAAACATAAAACTGTCAGGGGTGTGTTTTCTGAGAAGTTCCACGGTCACACCTCGGACCTGTTCCTCCACACGAAGAGGACGGGCGTGCCTGGAGGAACGATCTGGATCTTGTCAGGTCGGTTAAAAGTTTCTCAGAAGCTGTTTTCATTATAATTTTAGTAAAAAACATCTTCAGAAAAAAACTGTAAAGTTTCCATCGCGTTTTGATGCCTCCGCCTTCAAAATAAAACTCCCAAAGCTAAAAAAAAAAGATTTGAAATGAAACTGCCAACAGTTACTGAGTTCCAACTATAGATGAACTGTCCCAGTCCAGCCCCCACCGGGTCATGTTCAGCGTCCTGCCTTACGTCCTGGAGTTGGAATGTCTGCAATAATTAGGACGCTGAATCGATCTGCTATGAATAAGGAGCTTAAAAAGCAAAGATCTCAATTTACCAGTCAATCTACGTTCCTACCCTCACCATGGTAACGGGGATCTACATTCCTACCCTCACCATGGTAACCAGGATCTACGTTCATACCCTCACCATGGTAACCAAGACCTATGTTCTTACCCTCACCATGGTAACCGGGATCTACATTCCTACCCTTACCATGGTAACCACTATATACATTCCTACCTTCACCATGGTAACCAGGATCTACATTCCTACCCTCACCATGGTAACCAGGATCTACATTCCTACCCTCACCATGGTAACCGGGATCTACGTTCCTACCCTCACCATGGTAACCAGGATCTACATTCCTACCCTCACCATGGTAACCGGGATCTACATTCCTACCCTCACCATGGTAACCAGGATCTACGTTCCTACCCTCACCATGGTAACCAGGACCTACGTTCCCACCCTCACCATGGTAACCAGGATTTACATTCCTACCCTCACCATGGTAACCAGGATCTACGTTCCTACCCTCACCATGGTAACCAGGACTTATGTTCCTCCCCTCACCATGGTAACCAGGATCTATGTTCCTACCCTCACCATGGTAACCAGGACCTACGTTCCCACCCTCACCATGGTAACCAGGATTTACATTCCTACCCTCACCATGGTAACCAGGATCTACGTTCCTACCCTCACCATGGTAACCAGGACTTATGTTCCTCCCCTCACCATGGTAACCAGGATCTACATTCCTACCCTCACTGTGGGTTTTGGGGTTAAAAAGATGCAACTTTCGAGAAAATTGCTTTTGATGTTCAACATTTTTTACCACAATAATCATAAAAATTTTGTAAAAACCTGCAGGAACTCATAATAAATTTGTCGTCCTCTCAGTGCGCAGCAACGTCCGGGTGAAGAAGTTCTACATCGGCTCTATGGGCGTCAGTGACCAGAACTTTGAGTCTGACTACGCCGATCCTGGCAGTGAGAAGTTCAGACACATGGCCGATCTGGTCAGCCAGCAGGTGAGTCCCATTACCATCGATATGTGCATCTAAATGGTTACCAGTCCTTTTAGAAAGCTGAGGTTATTTAACCAAAACATCTTTGATTGTATTACATTATTTAACTTTTATTTTCCTTTTAGCTCAAACAGATCTACAACACCAACCAGGTGTTGGCCAGATACTTCCGAGGCTCCACGGTCCAAGCCTTTAGGTACGTTACACCTACTCTCTGTCTGATTGGACGAACCGACCTGACTCTGAATGAGTTTGGAACCATCTGTTTTTGCAGTGAAGGAGAACAGAACAGCATTATGGCGTATTACGAGTCAGAGTTTGAGGTGCCCATCCCCCAACAAGAAACGCTGGATGAAGAAATCCAGTCTCTGATGCCATCTGAAAAAAATGTCGCGGGGCGACTAAGCCGATTAATGCTGAAACCCACCGACCAGCTGAACGTCAAGAGCATCTTCTCTGGAGGTTCCAGGATTCTTTTATTTAAACTAATGTTTCAAACATCTTGCTAATGTTTGCTGAAGAGCTCGTTTCTTAACTTTTTGATCGGCGTCACAGCAAGAAGGTCAGGTCTTTAAGTCTCGGAGTGGGACGAGGCTTTAATTACTGACCTTTCTGTGTGGACTTTGCATGTTCTCTCCATGTTTGTCTGAGTTTTTTCCAGGAACTCCGGTCTCTTCCCACCTTCCAAAGACTTGCATGTTGAGGTTGATCTGTAATCATCCAGGATAGGTGTGGGCTCTTCCCACGACCGTGTCAGGGATCAGCAGCTTAGAAATTGAACGAATAGACGGTCCCGGATCTGCCATCCGGGAGGAGCTCAGTGTCGAGCTGCTCCTCCTCCAGGTCGAGAGAAGCCAGGTGGGGTGGTTCCCGAGCGCCTGCTGGTGAAGTTTTCCGGGAGACCCAAATGCAGACCCTGGACCTCCTGGAGAGACTATGTCTCACAGCTGAACAGGGAACACCTCAGGATCCTCCTGGGTGAGCTGGAGGATGCAGCTGGGGTGAAAGAAGCCTGGGCTTCCCGTCTGAGGGTGTTTGCTTCACGACCTGGCCCTGAATAAGCGGAAGACGACAGAACGGATGGTCTTTAATAAAAGAAAGAGTTGGTAAAATCTAAAAGACACAGATACAGCAGGCTTTATTGGCATGCTATGGTAAATGTTTCTACTGTACTTCTCCAGCTCTTTTCCACCTGCGTTGGCACTCAAAGGTCTTTACATTGTGCCCACATTCACCCACACAAGTTCTTCTTTCTTCAAAAAGAAGAACTTAGACACTTCTTCTGAGTTCATTTAAATATTTAGGGTTGAATATTGAATATTTGACCGAAAAGGATGCAGCAGATAGGGTTAGATGGAAGAAACTGACTTGCTGTGGCGCCCCCTGAAGGGTAATGATGGAAGGAGAAGAAAAATCTTTAGTAAAAATAAAGAATTCAGATTGTTTTTCTTTTTATTTCAGCAATAGATCCACGAATGAAGAAGATCCCAAACTCTGGTGAGTGTGTCACTGTTAGGTATCATCATCACGTTGACGAGTTAGATTAAAACTGTATTTAATTTGACAGGAAAGAGGACTTTTAAGGTGTATGCTGGTCAGAAGGACGTCATCGAGTCTCCAGGCTTTCCAAACACGGTCTATCCTCCGAACGTCTACCTCCAATGGCAAATTTCAACTGAGGCGCATCACTACATCCAGCTTAACTTCCACACCCTCATCCTGGATGACGACTGCCAGCAGGACTTCATCAAGATCTACGATTCCCTGGTTCCCATCGAGCCCCTCGCTCTCACAGAGTGAGAATCAGTCTTCATCTTTGATTTCCTGGTAGCTTCAGGCTTTGGAATGATGTGCTCTGGACGGTTTCTTCATGGTTTCACAGCATTACAAGCAGAGTTTGCATTAATAGATGCAATTCCTTTCCGTTTCGTTCCGGCGTCTTGTGCTTATCTGGGGCCGAGTTGCTAAGGGCAACAGCCTCAGACGTGAAGCCCAGGCTTCTCTCACCCTGGCTGCATCCTCCAGCTCACCCGGAAGGATCCTGAGGTGTTCCCTGACCAGCTGGGAGACATAGTCTCTCCACTGGGTCTGGGGTATGCCTCTTGGTCTCCTCCCGTTGGGACGTGCCTGAAACGCCTCACCAGCGAGGCGAGGCGCTCGGGACGCATCCTGACCAGATGCTGAAGTGGCCAGGGGCGTCAGGTGGCCACCGACCATGTGAGATGGGCGGCAGCCAACGACGGGAACCCTAGCGGTCAGATCCTCGACTGAATAGCTAGCTCAGTGCTGTTGATTTGACGTTAATAGTCATAATTGCGGGCGGCACAATGGTTAACACTATGGCCTCACAGCAAGAAGGTCAGGGGTTCGATTCCCGGGTTTGGACGAGACTTGAAACACTAGTCTTTCTGTGTGTAGTTTGTATGTTCTCCTGTGTATGTGTGGGTTTTCTCTGGTTTCCTCCAAAAACAAACATGTTAGGTTGATTGGCTGCTAGGAATGAGTGTGTGTGTGTGTGTGTGTGTGTGTGTGTGTGTGGCCCTGCGACAGACTGACAACCTGTTCAGGGTGTATCCTGGCTCTAGCCTGCAATCAGCTGGGATAGGCTGGCACACCTCCCCCCCTGTACCCCCTCTAGGGATAGACAAGTTACGCTCATAACATCGTGAAATTTTGGAGGAGCTACAGCTCGTCTGATTAAACTTCTACCCAAAGAATCCCCCACCTTGTCTCATGGAAGGACCATGGTGAGGGCTCGAACGTAGATCTTGGTTACCATGGTGAGGGTAGGGACGTAGAGCCTGGTTACCATGGTAAGTGTAGGAACGTAGACCCTGGTTACCATGGTGAGGGTAGAAACGTAGATCCTGGTTACCATGGTGAGCGTAGGAACGTAGACCCTGGGTACCATGGTGAGGGTAGGAACGTAGATCCTAGTTACCATGGTGAGGGTAGGATCGTAGACCCTGGTTACCATGGTGAGCGTAGGAACGTAGATCCTAGTTACCATGGTGAGGGTAGGATCCTATTTTAGTTTTTAAAATGTTTTTATTGTTTTTACCTTTCTATGTAGCGCTTTGGGATTTTCTCTGAAAGTGTAAAGCGCACTACAAATAAAATGTATTATTATTATTATCATTATTACCATGGTGAGGGTAGGAACGTAGATCCTAGTTACCATGGTGAGGGTAGGAACGTAGATCCTGGTTACCATGGTGAGCGTAGGAACGTAGACCCTGGTTACCATGGTGAGAGTAGGAACGTAGATCCTGGTTACCATGGTGAGGGTAGGAACGTAGATCCTGGTTACCATGGTGAGGGTAGGAACGTAGATCCTGGTTACCATGGTGAGGGTAGGAACGTAGACCCTGGTTACCATGGTGAGGGTAGGAACGTAGATCCTGGTTACCATGGTGAGGGTAGGAACGTAGATCCTGGTTACCATGGTGAGGGTAGGAACGTAGATCCTGGTTACCATGGTGAGGGTAGGAACGTAGATCCTAGTTACCATGGTGAGGGTAGGAACGTAGATCCTGGTTACCATGGTGAGGGTAGGAACGTAGACCCTGGTTACCATGGTGAGGGTAGGAACGTAGATCCTGGTTACCATGGTGAGGGTAGGAACGTAGATCCTGGTTACCATGGTGAGGGTAGGAACGTAGATCCTGGTTACCATGGTGAGGGTAGGAAGGTAGATCCTGGTTACCATGGTGAGGGTAGGAACGTAGATCCTGGTTACCATGGTGAGAGTAGGAACGTAGATCCTGGTTACCATGGTGAGAGTAGGAACGTAGATCCTGGTTACCATGGTGAGGGTAGGAACGTAGACCCTGGTTACCATGGTGAGGGTAGGAACGTAGGTCAATATTCCTTCATGATTCTCGGTAAAAGAATCCCCCATCTTGTCTCATGGAAGGACGTCCCAAAACCAAATGTTTTTAAGTTGACTCCTGGTTTGTTCGTCTGTCTGCAGGCAGTGTGGATACCCCCGTGGATCTCTGTCCTTTCAGTCCTCTGGGAACGTCATGCTGCTCACGCTGGTCACCAACGAGGAAAAGAACTTTCCAGGCTTCAGAGCGTTCCTCTCTAAGGTTCCTGTTCTTACTTTAGGTAAGAAGTCTGTGTAATCTGTTATTCCTCTGCCAGGTAGATGTGGAAGGAGGAGGACCCAAATGTAGGACATGAGGATTTATCTAACAGAAGTCAGGCACTGCTGGAAGGCTAAGGCATAGGATTAATCCAAAAGGAAGGTCTTTAAGTCCAAAATGAATCATTATCAAAGATAAACTTGGTCAAGCAGCCAGGGAGACCTGGCCGGGAAGGATGGTGATGGCTGTTTCCCCAGCGACCCGGATCCGGGTATGCAGAATACGACAGAACGCTGTCTTCGAGGTTATTTGTTTGTTTTGCTGTGAATAAAGTTTGAATTGTCTTGTTTTTCAGCGTGTGGAGGAAAGCTGAGCGGGGATACAGGAGCGTTCTCTTCACCGCTTCATCCTGAGAACTACCCTCCTCGGGTCACGTGCGAGTGGAACATCGAGGTAATCTACTTTAAAAATATTCTCGTTAATTATGGGATTAATGCTCTGAAAAAAATCTGTGTACAGAAGGTACTACTAGTGCTCCTACTAGTGATCAGACGGTCGGATGAGTTTCTATCGTCTCTCGTGGAAACACGACACTGTAGAAACATCACTATGAACCCTTTCACCTGATTGGTTGATTTTGATAATAATAATAATGATGCGTTGCCATTTTGCGCCATTAGTCCTTCTGACCATCACCAACCAATCACACACACACCATCCAGACTAGGCAACATGGGTGAAGTGTCTAGCCCAGGGACACAAGGGGAATCTAATCTCAAAGGCCGTCCCACCGTGGCACCTGGGGTTCTGGCGGTCTCCCATCTAAGTACAGCCCAGGCCCAGCCTGCTTAGCTTCTGAGGTCTGACGGGATCAGGCATTGACAGGCTGGTATGACCACATGCTCGTTGTTGATGTCATTGAGTTGCACATAAACCCAAATAAATAACTGTAACCATGGCAACACGCACATGGAGGTTAATGTAGAAGAAGCTCTGTTTGATTTTGCAGGTACAGTGTGAGCGGTTCACTCTCAGCAGACTATCAGATCGAACTGTGTGCATGATGCTGGATAGGAAACTGCTCCCTCTTGTGATGAACTGCAGGATTGTTTTCGGTTCAGGTTTTGAATCCATCTGCTCTTTTTTTCTCAGGTTTCAAAAGAAAAGTTCGTAAAGCTTCAGTTCAATGAGTTTTTTGTTGGAAATCGGAGTGACAGGTGTAAGGACGACTATGTGGAAGTGAATGGTGAAAGGTGAGAAATAAAAAAAAACCAGACACCTGACTTGAAAATTGATCCTTTTGAATGTTTTATGACACTACCGTTTCATTCCGTCATCTTCCGTTTATCCGGGGCGGGGTCGCCGGGAGTAACGGCCTCATACGGGAGACCAAGGCTTCTCTCACCCGGCTGCATCCTCCAGCTCACCCAGGAGGATCGCGAGTCGTTCCCTGGCCAGCTGTGAGACATAGTCCCTCCAGCAGGTCCAAGGTCTGCATCCAGGTCTCCTCCTGGTGAGACGTGCCCAAAACACCTCACAAGCGAGGCGCTCGGGAGGCATCCTAATCAGATGTCTGGATCAACCCTTCGGGATCCTCTTGACCATTACGAGCAACAGCTCTAATCTGAAGGTCTCCTGGATTGAAGAGCTCCTCACTCTATGTCTGTGTGAGAGCCCAGCCACCCTGCAGAGGAAGATCATTTTGGGCACTAGTATCTTTTATCTAGTTCTTTCGATCACCATCCAAATCTGGTTAAAATTGTGAGGGTAGGAACGTAGGTCTAGTTACCATGGTGAGGTTAGGAACGTAGATCCTGGTTACCATGGTGACGGTAGGAACGTAGATCCTGGTTACCATGGTGACGGTAGGAACGTAGATCCTGGTTACCATGGTGAGGGTAGGAACGTAGATCCTGGTTACCATGGTGACGGTAGGAACGTAGATCCTGGTTACCATGGTGAGGGTAGGAAGGTAGATCCTGGTTACCATGGTGAGGGTAGGAACGTAGATCCTGGTTACCATGGTGAGGGTAGGAAGGTAGATCCTGGTTACGATGGTGAGGGTAGGAACGTAGACCCTGGGTACCATGGTGAGAGTAGGAATGTAGACCCTGGTTACCATGGTGAGGGTAGGAACGTAGATCCTGGTTACCATGGTGAGGGTAGGAACGTAGATCCTGGTTACCATGGTGACGGTAGGAACGTAGATCCTGGTTACCATGGTGAGGGTAGGAACGTAGATCCTGGTTACCATGGTGACGGTAGGAACGTAGATCCTGGTTACCATGGTGAGGGTAGGAACGTAGATCCTGGTTACCATGGTGAGGGTAGGAACGTAGATCCTGGTTACCATGGTGAGGGTAGGAAGGTAGATCCTGGTTACCATGGTGAGGGTAGGAACGTAGATCCTGGTTACCATGGTGAGGGTAGGAACGTAGACCCTGGATACCATGGTGATGGTAGGAACATAGATATTTGTTACCATGGTGAGGGTGGCAATGTAGGTCCTGGTCATGGTCAATATTCCTTCATGATTCTCGGTAATAATATCTTTCAGGTTCTGTGGCAGGAAGTCCGGCGGCTTGGTGGTGACCAGCAGAAGCAACACCATGAGCGTCAGGTTTTTCTCAGACCGCTCCTACGTGTATCCTGGTTTCACCGCACTGTTCGAAGCCTTCGTTCCGACAGATCGTAAGAAACCTTCGTGAAGAAACGGGAATCAGAACTGAAGCAGGAATGTTACATGTTCTAACATACATTTTTTTAATCAGCCTGTCCTGGAAAATTTCGGTGCCGTAGCAACATGTGTATCGATAAGGCGCTGCAATGCAACGGCGTGAGCGACTGTGACGACCACACCGACGAGCTCGGCTGCGGTAAGTCCAGCCCTGTTTTACCCACTGAGAGCTAGAAATACTTAACCAATCTTTTCTTTCCGGATATGACATTTGAAATGACGTAGTGTAGTCCAGAAAACTAACCAACATGCTTTGTTATGTAAAGGCTTTAGGGGGCGCCAGTGTGGGTGATATGCATGAAAAAAAATTTGTGTTTAGTTTTTTCATTTTGTTGTCGATCACTTATCCACTTATCTTATGGTGAGGGTAGGAACATAGATCCTAGTTACCAGAGTGAGGGTAGAAACGTAGATCCTGGTTACCATGGTGAGGGTAGAAACGTAGATCCTGGTTACCATGGTGAGGGTAGGAACATAGATCCTAGTTACCACAGTGAGGGTAGAAACGTAGATCCTGGTTACCATGGTGAGGGTTGAAACATAGATCCTGGTTACCATGGTGAGGGTAGGAACATAGATCCTAGTTACCACAGTGAGGGTAGAAATGTAGATCCTGGTTACCATGGTGAGGGTAGGAACGTAGATCCTGGTTACCATGGTGAGGGTAGGAACATAGATCCTAGTTACCACAGTGAGGGTAGAAACGTAGATCCTGGTTACCATGGTGAGGGTAGAAACGTAGATCCTGGTTACCATGGTGAGGGTAGGAACATAGATCCTAGTTACCACAGTGAGGGTAGAAACGTAGATCCTGGTTACCATGGTGAGGGCAGGAACGTAGATCCAGGGTACCACGGTGAGAGTAGGAACGTAGACCCTGGTTACCATGGTGAGGGTAGGAACGTAGATCCTGGTTACCATGGTGAGGGTAGGAATGTAGATCCTGGTTACCATGGTGAGGGTAGGAATGTAGATCCTGGTTACCATGGTGAGGGTAGGAACTTAGATCCTGGTTACCATGGTGAGGGTAGGAACGTGGATCCTGGTCACCATGGTGAGGGTAGGAACATAGATCCTGGTTACCATGGGGAGGGTAGGAACATAGATCCTAGTTACCATGGTGAGGGTTGGAACGTAAATCCTGGTTACCATGGTGAGGGTAGGAACATAGATCCTGGTTACCATGGTGAGGGTAGAAACGTAGATCCTGGTTACCATGGTGAGGGCAGGAACGTAGATCCTGGTTACCATGGTGAGGGTAGGAACATAGATCCTAGTTACCACAGTGAGGGTAGAAACGTAGATCCTGGTTACCATGGTGAGGGTAGAAACGTAGATCCTGGTTACCACGGTGAGAGTAGAAACATAGATCCTGGTTACCACAGTGAGGGTAGAAACGTAGATCCTGGTTACCATGGTGAGGGCAGGAACGTAGATCCAGGGTACCACGGTGAGAGTAGGAACGTAGACCCTGGTTACCATGGTGAGGGTAGGAACGTAGATCCTGGTTACCATGGTGAGGGTAGGAATGTAGATCCTGGTTACCATGGTGAGGGTAGGAATGTAGATCCTGGTTACCATGGTGAGGGTAGGAACATAGATCCTGGTTACCATGGTGAGGGTAGGAACATAGATCCTGGTTACCATGGTGAGGGTAGGAACATAGATAAACTCCTCCTAAAAGTAAAGAATCCGTGCCACGAACGTTCTAAGTTCCCTGTTTTTTTTAATGAATCACCAACATGTTGTTTGTGCCCTCAGAGTGCCAGGCCACCCAGATGATGTGCAGGAACAAACTGTGCAAAGCAAAGACCTGGAGGTGTGACGGCCACGACGACTGCGGTGACAACACTGACGAGGAGAACTGTGGTTGGTGCTCCGAACGCCCACCTGAAACATCTGGGATGAATCTGAAATGAATATTTTGTTTGTAATTTCCAGGTCATTGTTCTAACGGAGAGTTTTCCTGTAAGAACGGACGCTGTGTACCAGAGCATCGGAAGTGTGACAGGAATGACGACTGTGGAGACGGATCCGATGAATCTAAATGTCCAAAATGTGAGAAAACCCGCTTCGTGGTGTGTGGGAGCTCTGCCATCCAGGAGGAGCTCGGAGTAGAGCCGTTGTTCCTCTTGGTCGAGAGCAGCTAGATGAAGTGGGACTGGCATCTGGTCCTGATGCCTCCCGAGCTCCTCGCTGGTGAGGTGTTTCGGGAACGTCCCACCAGGAGGAGACCAAGAGGCACATCCCGGACCTGCTGTAGAGACTATGTCTCCCAGCTGGACAGGGAACACCTCAGGATCCTCCTGGGTGAGCTGGAGGATGCAGCCGGAGTGAGAGAGCATGGGTTTCCGTCTGAGGCTGTTACCCCGTGACCCCGCCCCAGATAAGCGGAAGACGACAGAACGGAACGATACATATTTGAAGTTCTAGAGAAGTGGTAGAGGTGGTTGGGGGCGGGATGGAGATCAAATAGACTCGTCTCAGGTGGGATTCATGAAGTTGATGAGTTTCCATGGTTTTGATAAATCCAAACTTTTCCATCAAAGATCGACAGGTCTTTAAACGCCACCTTACCTGTAGGTTTTCATAATGTTACCCCGAGCGTTTTAAAGCAGGAGTATGTGTAAAATCTTCGGTACCAGGTGATAAACGATGGCATGATTTGACCAATCGTGTCTGATTGTGGACTACTTATTTCTAAACCTCCATGTTGATGATCCTCTGGGGTCTGGTTTGTTTAGCTGTACCAGTTGCCTGCTCAGCGTCTACTTTCCGCTGCCGCAGCGGTCAGTGCATCAGCAAAGAGAACCCTGAGTGTGACGGTACGACGGACTGCCAGGACGAGTCTGATGAGGATGCCTGTGGTATGTGGCGCCACACGTCCACGCTAACATATGGTTACATAGGTAACCATACGTCTGTGTTTTCAGAGTGCGGGTTGCAGCCGTTCCGCACCAGCAGGATTGTTGGAGGGCAGGCGGCACGAGAGGGTGAGTGGCCGTGGCAGATCAGCCTTCAGGTGTCTGGCATTGGACACGTGTGTGGGGGGTCGGTGATCACCGCTCGGTGGGTGTTGTCCGCTGCTCACTGCTTCAAAGAACAGTAAGAACACCATTCTCACCAGCAGTTTTTATCACTTTCAAATATTAAATGATACAAGCAGCCGAAATGAGCTTCCTCCACAGGGTGGCAGAGCTCTCACTCAGAGATCGGGTGAGGAGCTGTGCCATCCGGGAGGAGCTCGGTGTCAAACCGCTCCTCCTCCAGATCGAGAGAAGCCAGATGGGGTGGTTCGGTTATTCTTCCCGAATAAGCGGCTGAACGGAACGGAGAATAATTACTTCCTACTTGAAGGACATATCGCATGAAATCTTAAGCTTCCTTATTGTTTCATAATAAACAAATAAAATGTTTTTCAGGACGTACGCTATAGACCGATGGAAGGTCCAGCTGGGTCTGCACGTGCAGGGTCAGACCAACGAGTGGACGGAGGTCCGAAAACTGAAGCGAGTCATCGTCCATCAGGACTTTAGCACGGCGACCTACGATAACGACATCGCCCTGTTGGAGCTGGACTCTGACGTCGTCCTGAACCAGTACATCTTTCCCATCTGTTTACCTTCATCCAGTTACTACTTTGCTCCTGGGCAGGAGGCCTGGATCACCGGCTGGGGGGCCACGAGAGAGGGAGGTGAGTACCATTCACAGGAAGGGCTCTGGTTTATGGATTTAGGGAAGAACAGAAACCAAACCTGTTCCGTTCTGTTGTCTTCCACTTATTCGGGGTCGGGCTCTATGCCCTCCATATCTATATCTGTCTCTCTATAATGTGTTACGTGTGGTGTCGCAGGTTCCGCAGCGAGGGTCCTCCAGAAAGCAGCGGTCCGTACGATAAATGATACCGTCTGCAGAAGCTTGATGGATGGGATTACAGAAGGAATGATGTGTGCTGGAGTCCTAGCGGGAGGCGTGGACGCTTGTCAGGTACCAAACACACTCCACAGACCACGTTAAAACAGGATCTGTAAGAACCACGTGGGAGGGTTTCTATGGAAACCATTGAAGTTAAAAATTCAGTCTCTTCCTCATGGCTTTGAAATTGATGACGGCTCGAGAACAACTATTCAAGTACCTTCTTAAAGACACAGTGTCAGTTTTCTGTATTTAATACATACATAAAGCAGGGGTGGATCCAAGGGCGGGTTCGGGGGCGCACACGGCTACCCCCCCCATATTGGCCCACACAAAAAAAAAGAAGAAGGAAGGAAAGGGGACTAGTCAAGCTATCGCCTTGCAGGGCGAGTGAATGGGCACCAAAATGCAGGGGGGAATTTTCAAAATGTTCTGGGAGGAATGCCCACAGCCTCCTTTTACGGGCTTTGTCGATGACCTCACGCCCCCCCCTTTAGAAAATCCAGGATCCGCACCTGTGAGGTGCACCTGGTCAAAAGGAGAGAGGGTTTTATTTACAATCAAAACAATGCTGGATGAACGACGGCTCTAAGTCTTCTACTCGGACCACCTCGCCGTACGTCTGCAAAAACTTGCACGTGCATTTTTTAAAAGTGGAAAGCAGTAAAACTGAGTTCAGTCGTGTTTTATTTAAGATTTTTTTAATCATCAGCCAATCATCAGTAAGCGGGCATGGTGGAACCAACGGGGCAAAACAGGCACATCGATCAAACCCATCGACGTCCTCTTCCTCTGTTTCTGAATTAAACAGCTGCTTGAAATCTCCATCAAACACGCGTGGTTCACTTTCTTCACTAGAGTCACTCTCCGTGCCATGCTCCCCCTCAGAAATGATGCCCGCTTTAACGAAAGCTTAAACAATACTGCAAAGAACGTTAACTAAAACACCTACAATCCATCCGTGAATTGATCTACGTTCCTACCCTCACCATGGTAACCAGGATCTACGTTCCTACCCTCACCATGGTAACCAGGATCTACGTTCCTACCCTCACCATGGTAACCAGGATCTACGTTCCTACCCTCACCATGGTAACCAGGATCTACGTTCCTACCCTCACCATGGTAACCAGGATCTACGTTCCTACCCTCACCATGGTAACCAGGATCTACGTTCCTACCCTCACCATGGTAACCAGAATCTACGTTCCTACCCTCACCGTGGTAACCAGGATCTACGTTCCTACCCTCACCGTGGTAACCAGGATCTACGTTCCTACCCTCACCATGGTAACCAGGATCTACGTTCCTACCCTCACCATGATAACCAGGATCTACGTTCCTACCCTCACCATGGTAACCAGGATCTACGTTCCTACCCTCACCGTGGTAACCAGGATCTACGTTCCTACCTTCACCGTGGTAACCAGGATCTACGTTCCTACCCTCACCGTGGTAACCAGGATCTACGTTCCTACCCTCACCGTGGTAACCAGGATCTACGTTCCTACCCTCACCGTGGTAACCAGGATCTACGTTCCTACCCTCACCGTGGTAACCAGGATCTACGTTCCTACCCTCACCATGGTAACCAGGATCTACGTTCCTACCCTCACCATGGTAACCAGGATCTTGCCCCCGTGACCCATCCCCGGATAAGCGGAAGACGACGATTTGGAACAAAACTGGAAAAAGAAGCACTTTTCTATCCATTAAAGCTGGTTTTAGTGAAGAAGGAGATACTTTTCTAAACTTCTGTTGGTAAATCTGCAGCATGGGAGAACAGTGTGTTCAGGATTCTCCTCTTCAGAGTAAAATAACACCCGACATGTCCTTGTGTTCCTCTGTGACTGTGTAGGGTGACTCCGGTGGACCTTTGAGTATCACCAATGCATTTGGGCGAGCCTTCCTAGCCGGATCAGTGAGCTGGGGCGAAGGCTGCGCGGCGCCGGACAAACCGGGCGTTTACACCCGCATCACCAAATACCGCGAGTGGATAAAGAACATCAGTGGGGTGTAAAGGTTTTTGGAGATCAATGGACACTCGTACTTGAAGAAAAATAATGAAAATCTGAACAATTTACAAGACTTTTTAGGATTGTTTGGTCTTAAAGCACTTTTTTTTTCAGTCTGATGTTTCCACTTCTTGAGGGAGAAAAGCTGTCTGATCCCTATACAGATAGAAAAGGAGAAACAGCGCCGCCTTGTGGTTGATTTGTAGTTTGACATCCAAATTACGTCACATCACTGAGTTACTCAGAGTGCCTTGTTTTTTTTATTATTTTTATTTTATTAGTTTTAAACAGAAAACATTAATATTCGAACCATTTTGTGAATTTTTTTCGTTTTATTTTGAAATGTTTTTATTTGTTTTAATGCACTGCGTCACGTTTTTTAGTGTGTGTTAAATATTGTTAACGCTTAGGTTTTAAATGGTTTTAAAAAAGTTTTATGATTTAAATTTTTTGTTTTTGTGTGATTTTATATTTTTTCTGAGACGTATTAATGAAAATTTTCTGGTTTGTGGTCATTTTTAAACTTTCGAGCTCTGCAGAGGATGAACTGTGTCACCAGGATGTTCCACTCTCACCATGGTAACCAGGATCTACATTCCTACCCTCACCATGGTAACCAGGATCTATGTTCCTACCCTCATCATGGTAACCAGGATCTATGTTCCTACCCTCACCATGGTAACCAGGATCTACATTCCTACCCTCACCATGGTAACCAGGATCTATGTTCCTACCCTCACCATGGTATCCAGGATCTACATTCCTACCCTCACCATGGTAACCAGGATCTACGTTCCGACCCTCACCATGGTAACCAGGATCTACGTTCCTACCCTCACCATGGTAACCAGGATCTACGTTCCTACCCTCACCATGGTAACCAGGATCTACATTCCTACCCACACCATGGTAACCAGGACATTCGTTCCTACCCTCACCGTGGTAACCAGGATCTACATTCCTACCCTCACCATGGTATCCAGGACATTCGTTCCTACCCTTACCATGGTAACCAGGATCTACGTTCCTACCCTCACCATGGTAACCAGAATCTACGTTCCTACCCTCACCATGGTAACCAGGATCTACAAATCCTACCCTCACCATTGTAACCAGGATCTACGTTCCTACCCACACCATGGTAACCAGGACATTCGTTCCTACCCACACCATGGTAACCAGGACATTCGTTCCTACCCTCACCATGGTAACCAGGATCTACGTTCTCCGAATAAGCAGAAGACGACAAAATGGAAAAAAAAAAATTGCATTAAGCAGAAATCGGACGGGTGTTCCTAATAATTCTTAAGTGTAGTTTCAGAGTTTCTGCAAACTAAGTATTTATCTTTATTTTTTTTATCACTTCAAGATGAAATTATTTTCAAGGTTTAAGTGGGTCCAAAACAAATTAAAACAACCACTGGCATGATCAGCGAGACAAGGAAAAAATAGTTTAATTACTTTGAAAAGAGAAAATGAAACTATGACAGTTATGCATAAGTTTTTTTTGAGGGAGAAAGATTTATTACCATTTACAATAAAACGTCTGAGCTTCAAGGACATGGTGAAGAATTACTGTGGCAATGCCAGCCTGTCACTGCCTGATCCCATCAGACCTCAGAAGCCAAGGAGGATAGGTCCGGGCAGTACGTGAATGGGAGACCGCTGGAAAAGAAGAATTCCTTTATCAGTCCCTCACTGGCGAAAGTACTGTGCTGCATTGCACCGCAGCTGGCAGCCCCACAATGGCACCGATGGAGGGAGAAACTAGGGTGTTGTTGCTCCCACCACTGAGCCAATACATCCCCCAATGTGCCACAGTGGGACGGCCATTGAGATTAAATTGTCGGTGCGTCCCTGGGCAAAACATTTCACCCACATTGCCTAGCCTGGGCGACGTGTGTGTGATTGGTTGGTGATGGTCAGACGGATCGATGGCGCAAAAAATGGCAGCCTGGATTATTATTATTAATCATAAAAAACAGGCATAAAATCTAATGATAACAAAAATGATCTCAAACAGAAAAAATGGAGGATCAATGCAGTGTCCTAATTATTGCAGACACTGCACTGATCTGCCTGTTGATCTCCCGTTCCATCCTTCCCCCACTCATGAACAAGACCCCAAGATTTGTACTTTAACTCCTCCACTTGGAGCTGGATCCTGTCCCTTACCTGCAGGGGGCATTCCACTCTTTTCTGGGTGAGGACCAGTGAGAACGGGCAGGTAATATTTTATTTTGGATGATCTCGTCAAATAATTCTTTCACTTTAAATAATTTAGGTCAAATGATTTAAACCGTGGAATGTTTTGTTCTGACTCAGACATACCTTTCTTCTTGCCAAGGGAAAGACTTCCTTACTCAACAGTTTTCAGCATTTTGCATCCGTGTAAACAGACTCTACCTGCGTTGGTACTCAAAGTGGCACTCATACCTACAAACAGAGGAGACTAAACTCCTTCCACTTTCATAACCGTGGACGTCTCATGGGCATGACCTGGTGGGATCGAGTCTCCAATGCGAACGTCCTGACCCAGACCAGCATGTGTAGTATGTTCACCATTCTCTCCCAGTGAACACATGTATGCAGGAAGGACGATGGCTGCATTCCAAACGACGTGCTTTATGAGGAGCTCGCCTCAGGCTGACCTGCCCTGTGGTGCAAACACACCTACAAGAGCGATCTGAAGTCGTGCAACATCAACCCACCAGATCTCAAGTCAGTGACCTCTTACTGCTAAAGTTGACGTGCAACCAGCAGAAGGAGGAGAACAGAGAGATCCAGTGTGATGCCACAAAGACATCACACTTGCTGCTTGTGTAGAAGGAGCTGCAGCTCTCGCATTGGCTCATTCAGACACAGCCGACGCTGCTCAAACAGATCCAGGTCAGATTCCATTAACTCTAGAGATAATGAATGCCAACAAAACAGGTAGTCAAAGCACTTTACATTCACACACACCTTCATACCTGATGGTGGAAGCTGACACGCAACCTGGAAACAACCATCAGGAGACATGGGGGGTTCGGTGTATTGCTTTGGGACATCTACTTCTGCAAGGCATCTTGAAGGATCGAACATAGGCGCTTGCTCTACCGACTGAACCATCCTTTCCTCCCAAAGGATGTGCAGCAAATCAAAATGTGTTGACTGAATAGGAACCTCTTGTTACCGAGGATACCCTTGTCAGGGGGCTTCTTGCTTTGGGGCCACTGTGCTACCCACTGCACCACCATGCCACCTTTGAGTTGATGGTTTTGTTTACAATTATTTAATCCAGATATTCCCTGGCATTACTTGATACCCTGGCATGTTGCAGATCAAGAAAAACAATCATGATGAGTCAGTAAAATTCCAGCCGAGGGGCGTGGCTACCTCTTTTAAACATGTGATACCTGAAAGTAAAAATCATTTCATCTGTTGCAGCGTTTATCGGTGCAAACTGCAAAAAAGATGAAGGCTTTTCTTTCCGATTTTCCGTTTCGGAACGTCAGCGTCTTTGTCGTTATCGTTGTGAGTTTTGCCTACAATCTTCTGCTCGACAGGAACATGATGTGCACGTGTCTGCCTGAAGTTGACACATGCTACACTTACCTGATTCTGCCGACATTTATAATCCTACTTTTGTTCCTGTGGCCGGACAAAACCTTCAGAAGAGGTTGCTTTCACATTTGGACATTTTCACTGCGTGCGCGAAGATGGCAATTTCTCAGCATCGCTGTGATCCGCTTCGTCAAAGCAGCGCTAGTTGGACTACTGTGGATGGACTCTGTGCTGATGGACGGAGATTGGTTTGTTTGTTGTCATTCCAACCAAACTAAATATCCTGAGTTAGCCTGCAAACAACTGGTACGTGAAGAACAAGTGGAAATTACCAAACTGAAAATCCAATCCAGGGTAAGTTTTGAAATGTTCTAATTCTATTTATTGGCAGGTTTATTTGTTTGCTAATCCGGGGCCGGGTTGTGGGGGCAACAGCCTCAGACGGTAAGCCCAGGCTTCTCCCACCCTGGCTGCATCCTCCAGCTCACCCATTAGGATTCTGAGTCGTTTCCCCAGCCAGCTGTGAGACATAGTCTCTCCAGTGGGTCTGGGGTCTGACTCTTGGTCTCCTCCCGGTGAGACGTGCCCGAAACACCTCACCAACGAGGCGTTCGGGAGGCATCCTAACCAGATACCCAAACCACCCAATCTGGCTTCTCTCAACCCAGAGGGGGAGCGGCTGTTCTCCAAGCTCCTAACAGATGGCAGAACTTCTCACCCGATTTCTGAGTGAGACTCCAGCCACCCTGCAGAGGAAGCTCATTTAGCCTGCTTGTATCCGCGATCTCATTCTTTCGGTCACCAATTCAATTCCATTTTATTTGTATATCACAGTATTTCTGTCTCAATGGCTTCACATGAAAAATTCAGAAAGAAAAACAAGAAAAAGAGGAATGTATAAACACAATAACTAAACAAGACCAGCACATTTATGCCCTTAGACTCTCCTTCAGGGTGAGGAAAAACTCCTAAAAAACCCATCAGTGGGGAAAAAAAAAAAAACCTCGTGGGGATCCACACAAAAGAGAAATCCCTCCCCTGGGACGAGTATCCAATGTGTCCACCCACAGCTGGTTACCATGGTGAGGGTAGGAATGTAGATCCTGGTTACCATGGTGAGGGTTGGAACGTAGATCTTGGTTACCATGGTGAGGGTTGGAACGTAGATCCTGGTTACCATGGTGAGGGTAGGAACGTAGATCTTGGTTAGATCTTACAATATCACATATTGTTACTATATTAACTTATTTTAAACTTACATTCTGAAAAACTGAAAGATAAAACAACTTGATGCAAATGTTGAGCATACTTGTGGCTGGTTGTTCAATAAGCTCCTCAGACTCTCTGATTGTATTTTCAGAATTGCAGCTTTTACTTGATGGTGGTTATCCTGGCTTTGGTCACTACCATGTCTCTGCTGGAACAATGCAAATACTTTAAACAATGTAATAACATGAGAGTCATAATGGAAGAAGAATGTGTGTTTGAGGAAACTATCAGGGGAAAAGTGAGAAGCAACATGGAAGAGGAAATGGGAGAAGAGTGGTGGTGTGACGTTGACATTGAGAAACTACTTGAAGGTAAATGTTTCATATTTATTTTTCAATCTGGCCCCATCCTACATCTCAGACCTGTTACATATTTCCATTCCCTTTCGGTCTCTCCAAACTTCTTCTCCTCTTCATCTGCCCGTCTCGTTACTGAAGGGGCCACAGCCTTCAGTTGCTCTGCTCTCCAGCTTTGGAATTCTCTCCCCCGATTTACGTCATTTACGTCATTTACGTCGGACTCTTTCCCACTTTTCAAATTCTGCCTCAAAACTCATCTTTACAGGGAATCAAACAGTTAGTCCAGTTGATAGATTTGATTTGATTTGCTTTGTTTTGATTTGTTTCTATATTATTTTTATTGTTATTTTAATTCTGGTTTAATGTTTTATTTGAAGCTTTGTGACCTGTGTAGACAGGTGGTTACCATGGTGAGGGTAGGAATATAGATCCTGGTTACCATGGTGAGGTTAGGAACGTAAATCCTGGTTACCATGGTGAGGGTAGGAATGTAGATTCTGGTTACCATGGTGAGGGTAGGAACGTAGATCCTGGTTACCATGGTGAGGTTAGGAACGTAAATCCTGGTTACCATGGTGAGGGTAGGAATGTAGATTCTGGTTACCATGGTGAGGGTAGGAACGTAGATCCTGGTTACCATGGTGAGGGTAGGAACGTAAATCCTGGTTACCATGGTGAGGGTAGGAACGTAGATTCAGGTTACCATGGTGAGGGTAGGAATGTAGATCCTGGTTACCATGGTGAGGTTAGGAACGTAAATCCTGGTTACCATGGTGAGGGTAGGAATGTAGATCCTGGTTACCATGGTGAGGGTAGGAACCTAGATCCTGGTTTCCATGATGAGGGTAGGAATGTAGATCCTGGTTTCCATGGTGAGGGTAGGAACGTAGATCCTGGTTACCATGGTGAGGGTAGGAACGTAGATCCTGGTTACCATGGTGAGGGTAGGAACCTAGATCCTGGTTACCATGGTGAGGGTAGGAACCTAGATCCTGGTTTCCATGGTGAGGGTAGGAACGTAGATCCTGGTTACCATGGTGAGGGTAGGAACGTAGATCCTGGTTACCATGGTGAGGGTAGGAACGTAGATCCTGGTTTCCATGGTGAGGGTAGGAACGTAGATCCTGGTTAGCATGGTGAGGGTAGGAACATAGATCCTGGTTACCACGGTGAGGGTAGGAATGTAGATCCTGGTTACCATGGTGAGGGTAGGAATGTAGATCCTGGTTACCATGGTGAGGGTAGGAATGTAGATCCTGGTTACCATGGTGAGGGTAGGAATGTAGATCCTGGTTACCATGGTGAGGGTAGGAATGTAGATTCTTGTTACCACGGTGAGGGTAGGAATGTAGATCCTGGTTTCCATGGTGAGGGTAGGAATGTAGATCCTGGTTACCATGGTTTTTATTATATTATATTTATGTTTCACAATCATAAAACGATATGAATAAAAATGGCTGTCTAAGAAGCATCAGTGTGTAGCTCTGTGGTTGACATTTTAGACTTTAAAAGAGATTTCCTTCAAACCACGACATTCTTTTTTCTGATCAATCAGGTAAGAACAAGGATCAAAAACAAAAGACCACAAGCAACGAGACGACATCACAGCCAACATCATCTAGTACTGGGTCTCCTACAACAAAAGCAAACGGTATTTATCCTTCATTTCTACCTTTATAAACAATAATAAAACACTCACCAGCATCCAGGAATAAATATCTCACATTATGGTAATGCTTGTTGTTAAAGGGTCTCCAAAAAAATAGATTTAAAGAAGGTGTCTCATGCCTCAAACTTTTTGGAGTTTTTTTTTAAACATCTTTGAACTTGATTCCCACATTAAAACCATTTCTAAAGGGGTTTTCTTTTCCATTCAAATACGTAATTAACAAGCTTTCCCTTCCAGTATTCTAATTTGATTAGAATGGAAAAATTTTTTGGCCTTGAAATTTATAGTAGAAAAAGTTTCAAAAAAGTCTTCTGGACAGTTTAATTCCTCAAAGAGACGTTTCGACTTCCATCCGGAAATCATTTTCAATCTGAATGAAATGGACTGAAACCTGGATCTATTTATACTAACCTGAGTAAAAGGTAAAAAAAAATAGTAAGAAGGGCTCGTCCAATGAGCCTGTGTTTCTTAAGATGGCCGTGAATGGCTCCTACATTCCCAGGAAATCCGCCCAGTCACTGGTTTCGCTATGTTGATGACACTTTTGTAAAGATCAACAAGCAAGATCTGGAAGCCTTCACTTCACACATCAACGTTGTGGATCCCAACATCAAGTTTACACGTGAAGACTCCAAGGACAACCGGTTGGCCTTTTTAGACTGCGCTGTGATCAAAGGAGAGGACGGGAATTTGCAACTGGAAGTATACAGGAAACCCACTCACACAGACCAATACCTACAGTTTGACTCTAATCATCCATTGCAACACAAACTGGGTGTCATCAGAACTTTACAACACAGGGCCGAGGAGGTACCCACGAGCACAGAGGCTAAGGAGACACAGCATGTCCAAAAAGCCCTCTCGGTCTGTGGATACCCCAAATGGGCCCTGAATAGGGTGAGAGCGTCCAAGAAACATGAGAAGAGGGAAACAGAAACTGAGAAGAGAAAAAATGGAGTCTCTATTCCCTACGTGTCAGGACTGTCCGAGAAGTTACAGAGAATCTTCAGACAACATGACATCCCGGTTTTCTTTAAACCGGTCAACACATTACGTCAAAAACTAGTACATCCTAAAGACAAGATGCCCACAGAAAAACAGAGCAATGTAGTTTATTTGATCCGGTGCAGTGAAGGTAGCTGCAAAGAACACTACATTGGAGAAACAAAGCAACCACTCCACAAAAGACTTTACCAACACAGAAGAGAAGCCTCTAGTGGTCCACAGTCTGCTGTACATCTCCATCTTAAATCCACCAAACACACTTTTGAGGACAGTGAGGTGAAGATTCTAAGTAGAGAGAAAGGTTGGTTTGAAAGAGGGGTGAAAGAAGCCATCTTTGTGATGAAAGAAAATCCCTCACTGAATCGGAGTGGAGGCGTTAGATACGTTTTGCCCGGTATCTATAGCAGCCTTTTGAAGCCATGGACTAAAGATGACACCTCGTGACTCAGTTTCACGCCTCTCGTTAGCAGGTTTCTCTATTCACTAGGCTTTTAGCATTTTTATAATAGGTTTGTTTACTGGTCTGTGGTTACAATAGGAGCCATTCACGGCCATCTTAAGGAACACAGTCTCATTGGTCGAGCCCTTCTTACTATTTTTTTACCTTTTACTCAGGTTAGTATAAATAGATCCAGTTTTCAGTCCATTTCATTCAGATCGAAAATGATTTCCGGATGGAAGTCGAAACGTCTCGATCAAGAATTAAACTGTCCAGAAGACTTTTTTGAAACTTTTTCTACTATGGATCACTCCTGGATGAATGAGGGACTACACGGATGCCTTGAAATTTGTTTTTCCTCATGCCCACATTCTGACCTAACTGGGAGCACTGCACACGTTATGAGGCCCACCGGCCCCCCCCCCCCCCCCCCCCCCCCCCCCCCGCCCCTTTAAGCGCTGTGTGACCAGGTCTGCCGGTTCAAGATTGGGCAGGGTTCACCAGAGAAGCATAAAAACAGTTTTAAAACATTTTTTTTAAAAACAATCCCGGTCCCAGGGGCATTGGCCTAGTGCTAGAGTTACCGGCTTTCAACCGGGAGAACCTAGTTCAAATCCCACAGGGATCTGAGACCACAGGATGGCAAAGACACCCAAAAAATAACATTAAAAATCCTATTAAAACATCCTAAAATGGCAGTCCTTCAAACAGTACACCTTTGAGGTTTAGCCAACCAGCACCTCCTCATCCGCGTCCCTAGCCTTTACGGGCCCAATCGCTGCTGTGTCGTGCATGTTCCCAGGGGGCGGGACTAAGCAGGTAGCAAGAAGAGGGGGGAATTTGTAGTTTGAAGTAAAACTGACTAAATGTATTTAGCTTTTTTAAGAGTAAATATTCCATTTCTGAGAAAAGAAAAGGCTTCCATTTTTTTTTACATACTATGACATTAAACCAGAATAAATATTTTAGAGCAGTGGTGGTACATCTTGTCCTCTTGTTTATTTTACCAAATACTTCTTTGTTTGAAATGTTTAATAATCTAATTTTTTTCATTATTCAGAGCCTGGACCATGTACACCACTCTTAGAGGTAGCAACATTTTCTTATTTTGTCAAATGCGTTGAATTTGAATCATGGCCTGTAACTCACGTTTCATCTTCTTGTATCAGCAGGATGGGATGCCAAAGTATTCAAGGGTCAGTTGTTGCAGTGACTATGACTATGAATCCCTGAGGTAAAAAGAGAAAAGTAACTGAAGAGAACAGAGCATTCAAGGATTCATGGACAGAATCATTTGTTAAAGTTGAAGGACGGCCGTATCACAGTACTTTTATGGCCTTAGTTAATTATACTGATAATATTACCATTCTAACCATGGTGAGGGTGAGAGTACCCTCACAATAGTAACCAGGATCTACGTTCCTACCCTCACCATGGTAACCAGGATCTACATTCCTACCCTCACCGTGGTAACCAGATCTACGTTCCTACCCTCACCATGGTAACACCTATCTATGTTGATACCCTCACCATGGTAACCAGGAGGATGTTACTGAAGATCTATAATAAATAATTCTTTGGAAATGTTGCCATCATAAGCGTTTTACTTGTCAACAAGATGTAAAAATGATCTCTCTAAAGTTTGAAAGGGATTAGATAAAGTTTTAGAGAACAAGAGAAATTTTAGTTTCAGGAAATTTGACGATGGGTGTATTCCAGACGGTGGTGTTTAATTACCATGTGGTAAACAAGGTCACCAGGATCTACGTTCCTACCCTTACTGTGGTCACCAGGATCTACATTTTTACCCTCACCATGGTCACCAGGATCTACGTTCCTACCCTCACCATGGTAACCAGGATCTACGTTCCTACCCTCACCATGGTAACCAGGATCTACGTTCCTACCCTCACCATGGTAACCAGGATCTACGTTCCTAACGTCACCATGGAAACCAGGATCTACGTTCCTACCCTCACCATGGTAACCAGGATCTACGTTCCTACCCTCACCAAGGTAACCAGGATCTACATTCCTACCCTCACCATGGTAACCAGGATCTACATTCCTACCCTCACCAAGGTCACCAGGATCTACGTTCCTACTTTCGCCATGGTAACCAGGATCTACATTCCTACCCTCACCATGGTAACCAGGATCTACGTTCCTACCCTCACCATGGTAACCAGGATCTACGTTCCTACCCTCACCATGGTCACCAGGATCTACGTTCCTACCCTCACCATGGTAACCAGGATCTACGTTCCTACCCTCACCATAGTAACCAGGATCTACATTCCTACCCTCACCATAGTAACCAGGATCTACATTCCTACCCTCACCGTGGTAACCACTATCTACGTTCCTACCCTCACCATGGTAACCAGGATCTACATTCCTACCCTCACCGTGGTAACCAGGATCTACATTCCTACCCTCACCGTGGTCACCAGGATCTACGTTCCTACCCTCACCGTGGTAACCACTATCTACGTTCCTACCCTCACCATGGTAACCACTATCTACGTTCCTACCCTCACCATGGTAACCACTATCTACGTTCCTACCCTCACCATGGTAACCACTATCTACGTTCCTACCCTCACCATGGTAACCAGGATCTACATTCCTACCCTCACCGTGGTAACTAGGATCTACAGTCCTACCCTCACCGTGGTCACCAGGATCTACGTTCTTACCCTCACCATGGTAACCAGGATCTACGTTCCTACCCTCACCATGGTAACCAGGATCTACGTTCCTACCCTCACCATGGTAACCAAGATCTACGTTCCTAACGTCACCATGGCAACCAGAATCTACGTTCCTTGGATCCCTCTCATTCACACACACGTACTCTTTTTTACTCTGACTAATCTTTATTCCTCTTCTTTCTAGTCTCCAGTTTTTCCTCCACTTCATCCCTCCTCTCACTACACGTCACGATGTCATCTGTAAACATCATTGGCCATCCTAAACGTTTGGCATCATCGGGTGTTTTTATTGATGAGGGTTATTGTTTGAGACATTTTGACGAATCAAGATAAAAGCTCTCAGAGGAGGCGGAAAAACACGTCTCACCACATCATATAAACTGTACCTGAAACCGAAAGTATTTCATTCTTGTTGTGAATTGTTCGAGTCTGTTGATCCGTGTTTAACTGCAGAAAAACAGTTTAAAAAATGAGGCATTTTCTGTCAAGCTTTCCTTTCCAGAAGGTCAGCATCTTTGCCGTCATTATCGTGAGTTTCATCTACAATGTTCTGCTTGAAAGAGACATGACGTGCACTTGTGATCCTGAGGTTGATGACTGTTCCATCTACATGGCTCTGCCCTCTTTGATCATCTTCTTTTTAAACATATGGATGGACAAAAAACTTCAAAGAAGCTGCAGCTACGTGCTGAAATGGAAATGTTTTACTTGCTGTAGATGCCGATTTTTTGCAATTGCTGTCGTTTGTATCTTCAAAGCAGCGCTTGTTGGGTCATTATGGGTTGTTTCTGTGCTCATGGACGGTGATTGGTATGCTTGCTGTATGGCCAACTATACTACTTATCCTCAGTTAAACTGCAAACAAGACCCTCATCGGACACCTCAAGAAAAGGTTGAAATTGCCAAACTGAAAAACAAATCTACGGTGAGTTTTAAAACTTTCAGCCAAGTTGATCAACGTCTAAAACTAATCTGTTTCTCAAACTTTTTGATCAGAGAATCAGCGTTTACATGATGTTGGGAATGATGATGGTGGTCATCGTCATGGCGATGATTGAACGGTCTAAATGCATTGAAACAAAATTCCGTTACGTCCAAGTGGTTATGGAAGAGGAGGAATACGTGGTGGATGAAGCTTTGAGGGAAACGGCCAGAACCCGGTTAGAGGAAGGAATAGAAAAGAAGGGCAACAAACACCAGTTGTTTTTTTCTGTTGGAGAAGAACTGATTGATTCAGAAAATCATGAAGGTAAGAATTTTTTTTTTGTTGTTCCTGTGATGTCATGCTGTGTTAAAACAACAGAGAAAATGAAAGTATTTTATGTTCAACATAAAAAACCTCCAAATATTCAGGAGGATTTGAGGATCTATCGATCTATCGATCTCAAATATTAACAAGAAAATGAACCAAACTCTGCAAAATCACAAGAATCTGGAACTTTTTCCATCGTCTTCCTCTTATCCAGAGCCGGGTCGCAGGGGCAACAGCCTCAGACAGGATGCCCAGGCTTCTCTCACCCCGGCTGCATCCTCCAGCTCACCCAGGAGGATCCTGAGGTGTTCCCTGTCCAGCTGTGAGACGGAGTCTCTCCAGAAGGTCTGGGGTCTGGCTCTGGGTCTACTCCCAGTGGGACATGTTCGAAACACCTCACCAGCGAAGCGCTTAGGAGGCGAGGGGGGGCATAGCTCAATGGTTGAACGTTCCACCTTGAACCGGAAGTTCACTGGAAGTTGGCAGGATGGAATCCCACTGATCTTATGTCTATGTGTCCTTGGGGAAGACTCCCACCTTTGGTGCCATCCTGGCAGCCTGCTGCGGTGTAATGCAGCACACATATTTCCCTGTTGAGGAACGAAGAAAGTATGTAAAAAAAAAAAAGCATGGATACAAGCGTCCAAAATGAGCTTCTTCCGCAGCGTGGCCAGGCTCTCACTCAGATCAGGTGAGGAGTTCTGCCACCCTGAAGGAGCTCGGTGTCGAGCTGCTCCTCCTCCAGGTGGAGAGAAGCCAGAGAGGGTGGTTTGGGCATCTGGTCAGGATGCCTCCCGAGCGCCTCGCTGGTGAGGTGTTTCGGGCACGTCCCACCAGGATGAGACCAAGAGGCAGACCTTGAACCCACTGGAGAGACTATGTCTCACAGCTGGACAGGGAACACCTCAGGATCCTCCTGGGTGAGCTGGAGGACGGGAAGACGACGGAACGGAACAAAATTTTTTTTTTAAATTAATCCACCAATGGAGGTGGACCACCAATGATCCATCTCTTGGATTCTCTCGACCTGGAGGAGCAGCGGCTCTACTCCGAGCTCCTCCCTGTATCTCTGAGTGAGACACAGCCCCAGAGTTTTTAACCCGCATTTTAAATGTGAGTGTACCAGTGTTTCGGAGGTCAGCAGGGATACGTAGACTGGATCCAGGATAGTGTTTACTTTCCTCTTTGTTTGTTTTAAATGTTTACCTCTTTTTTTCTTTATTCTTCAGGACCTCGATCAAACGACACCACTCTTACAGGTATTTTCAAAAACATCATTTTTCTAAAAATGATCTTATGACCAGCTGAAAACAGATGGATCTTATTAAAATTCAAAAAATTCATCTGAATTTTTTCTGCTTGTTTAATATTTATCTATTTCCTCTGTTTTGTCTTTCAGGTTAATTAAACCTCAACTGGAAAAAAAAAAAAAAACTCTCAAAACTATTTAATGAATCAAAATGTAGAAAAACTTTTTATATTTTTTTTATTGTTTTCTTTTTTTTTCCTGTAAAATATTTTTAAAATAATTGTGTAAATAAGTACGTTAAAAATGACTTAATGTTTTTGTTTTATTTTGGTAGGAATAAGAGATTTTTTTTGGGCTGCACTGTAGTACAGTGGTTAACACAGAGGCCTCACAGCAAGAAGGCCAGGGGTTCAAGTCCCGAGTGGCTACGATGCTTGATACACCAGTCTTTCTGTGTGTAGTTTGCATGTTCTCCCATGTTCCAAAACTTTAATCCAAATTGAACAAAATTTTGAAACGAGATTGACTTTATTTTTTTATCTCCGGAGGAAAATTAATTTTTCCCAGTTTTTAAAATGACAGAAAAAAAAAAAGAATGAGATTGCGGATACAGGCAGCCAAAACGAGCTTCCTCCACATGGTGCCAGGGCTCTAACTCAGAAATCGTGGGAGAAGCTCTACCATTCTGAAGGAGCTCGGTGTCGAGCCGCTCCTCCTCCAGGCTGAAAGAAACCAGATGGGGTATTTCGGGTTAGGGTCATTTCCTAGAGCTGGTCCTTCAACAAATTGAAGCTAAAATGCACAAAAAAATGGTGCAAATAAACGAAGAAAAACAAACCAGCCTGATTTACAACCACGGGATTGGCTGGATTTTGGAGGCTCATCCAATGGGAATAAGAATCTCAGACACGAGGACTTTAAAGACTAAATCTCCCCTAAAAATCTCCCTGTTGTTTTTCTTGGGGTTAAAAAGTTAACCCCTGATCTTCTGGATGAAAACTTTATGTTCTCAGTGACATTGTTTTGGTTTCTTGGGGCTCAAACCGAGTCAGGAAGCGTTCCTCTGTTCCTTTGTGTTATTTTGGGAAAGTTTCCGTCTCCGTCAGAGAGGCGTGCTCCAGCCTGTAGTGAGGGAATGTGAGCAGAGGGGTTCTCTGCTGCTTCACGAGTGAACCATGTGTAAACACAGAGTTACATCAGGACAGGAAGCAGCTGGTAGGAGTTAGTGACGCTGACTCAGCGGCTCAGACGGGAAGCAAACAAGCTGCACGTTCAGCAGACATCAAAATGGAAATCAGAAACTCTTTCTGGTCTTTCAGAGAGTTTCTCACGTATCTGGGCGTGCTGTTGATCTTCCTGCTCCTCGCTCAGGCTTTTGAATGTTCCTGCCAACCGCAGCAGTTCGACTGCCTCCTCCACATCTCATTACCGGGTGTCATCGCTTTCGTCTTCGTGCTGTGGATGGACGGATCCTTCCAGAGAGCCAGCAGACACCTGTTCTCCCTGGACGCCCGGCACACCTGCAGTTTTCTGATCTCTAATTGTTTCTCTATCACCAGAGCAGCGTTCATCGGCCTGCTTTGGGTGGTCTGCCTGCTGATTGGTGGGAACTGGTATGTTTGCTGCATGAACGACCAATCAGAAGAGCAGTCCAAGTTGGCCTGTAAGTCCATCGGAAGGTTGACGGATGACGAGCGAACGCTCATCGTGCAGCTGAAGAACAAATCCAGGGTGAGTCAATAAAACAGAATGAATCAGGACTGGAGTACTGTGATGTTCCTCCTCCCTCCTGGAACATTTCATCCCTCCAAATCCTGCCTTCTGCCCTAATTCAGCACACCTAGTCCCAATAGCCTCTCCCTGATATCTCCACCTGTGTCTCTTCCTCCCCCTGGTGTTCATCACTCCGTTGTCAGATCATCTCCTGTTCTGCTCTGCTGCTGTAGAGCCTGTGTCCCTCAGGCTCAAGTTTTCCCCTTTGATGGCTTTTCTAGCTGGTCCTGCCAGGCCTGCCCAGGATGGCTTCTAGGCTACACATGCCCAACCCTCTCCTCTAAACCCTGATTAGCTGGTAAACTGGTTAAAAGTGGCCATGCTTCTGGGTGCTACATCTCCTCCACCTCGTGACAACTAGAGTCCCAGACCTGGCTCACCATGTCACGAATGACAGTCTGAGAGGGGGGTTGATGTGTGCTGAGGGTTTATGTAGGAGAAAGAGAGGGAGGTGAATTTCGTGGGAGGTGATTGGATACAGGGGTGGCAGATAACGAGCAGGAGAGGGTGGTGTAGCGAACAAATAATGCCAGCTGCAGCCCAATCCTTGACTGCACCAATAGGAAAAGAAGTTTCCTTCATAATGTGTGCAGCTGCTTAATTCAACCCCTTTTGAGGGAGGCATTGTCTCAGTGGCTTCTCTCACCCCGGCTGCATCCTACAGCTCACCCGGAAGGATCCCGGTCGTTCCCCAGCCAGCTATGAGTCTCTCCAGCGGGTACAGGGTCTGCCTCTTGGTCTCCTCCCAGTCGGACGTGCCCGAAACACAGTGACCAAAAGAATGAGATCGCAGATACAAGCGGCCGAAGTGATCTTCCCCACAGGGTGGGTGGGCTCTCACTCAGAGATCAGGTGAGGGGCTCTGCCATCTGGAAAGAGTTCGGTGTCAAGCTGCTCCTCCTCCAGGTCGAGAGAAGCCAGATGGGGTGGTTCGGGAATCCGGTCAGGATGCCCCCCTATTCTCCATTTCGCATGGCTTTTCAGAAGCTAGTTACTACTTTCCGTTCCGTTCCGTCATCTTCCGCTTGTTCCGAGGTCAGGTCGCGGGGGCAACAGCCTCAAACGGGAAGCCCAGGCCTCTCTCTCCCCGGCTGCATTCTCCAGCTCACCTGGAAGGATCCCAAGTCGTTCCCCGGCCAGCTGTGAGACATAGTCTCTCCAGCGGGTCCGGGGTCTGCCCCTTGGTCTCCTCCCTAGTTACTACTTTTCTTCCCTTAATTCTTAACATATCAAGTTTTTCTCCTCCTGCAGAATCTGGGCACCTTTCTGCTCTTCGGTCTCATTCTCGTCCCAGCGTTGGTGTCGTCTCTCGGATGGAGGAGGCCGCCCCGGTGGAAACGACAGAATCTCTACCACCAACTGATCCTGGAGCAGGAGAAGGATGTTCTGGAAGAAACTCTGAGGAAATGTGCTAAAGAAAGACTGAGGGCGGAGTTCGAGAGTAAGATCCGTGATGATCGATGGGAGGGTTGTTTCGATGTGGCCGAGCAGCTGGTTAAGATGTCCGCTCGGCCGGTGGGTTCACGTGAAGAACCTCACAGATCTGAACCTGGATCGGATGGATAGACGGTTTATGGTCATGACTCATCTTCACCTCCGGGAAGCTGGCCCCTCTTAAAAAAAAATATGTAAACAAAAATATGTCAATAGTTTATGCTGTTTTAGTTTTTTAAAGACATTCTATTTGGACGATGACATCATCCAGGCCCTCATTCCGCCTAGAAATGTGAGAAAACAAATAAAAATGGTGCAAATTGTTTGTGCTGTAGAAATGTTCGTTTGAGCTATTTTTTTTATTATTATTTTAAAAAATACAATTTGGACGATGACGTCATCAAGGTAACGTCATCAAAGATGGCGACGCCCGGAAATAAATGAAGGTCTGGATTGTTTATTTTTGTTTATATATTTTTTTAAGAGGGTCCAGCTTCACGCAGGTTTTGTCTTCAATCGAGCACTTTGAAATTATCTTTTAAATTTAAAGTATTACTAACAAAAGTTACGAACAGTGTTTTTACCGTCTTTCTTTTTATCGATAACAGTCCAAATAATTTCCTCGATTATTTTTACACCACAAGAAACTTCATTTTTAATCGGTTTTTATTATTTTTATTGTTTCTTTATTTTTTTGAACCGAGAACAGTTTTAATCATCCATTCATTTTCAAACCTTTGCAGTGTTTTTAATGACGTTTTTTAAGTGAAACGAAATTAAAAAATGTAAAAAATATGAAGTCGTGTTTCTATGATTCTTAAAAAAAATAAAAACAATAAACTTTCTTCTTCGTTAGATTTTCTTTTACATCTTAAGCTGTATCTTCTTCTTCTTCTTCTTTAGTTTGCGGCATGAAGCACCAACCTGGGTGCATTACCGCCACCTACTGACTGTCACGAACCTCAAATCCTCCTCAATAACCCTGTACACCTCAAAAAAGTGTACAGGGCACCAAAACCCTTCCCCTGACGTCCGTAAAAAAACACCTCCTCCAAGCTCACTTGTCTCATCCCAACACTCCTCAGCACCACCATCATAGCCTCTCTTTCTTCCTCATACTTTCTACACGCTAACACCACGTGACTAACCCCTTCCAACTCCCCACAGAAATCACAACACCCATCCAAATGTTTACCCAGAATCTTGAGCGTTTCATTCAATCCCGTGTGCCCAATACGTAACCTGCTAAAAACCACCTGCCCCCGCCTTCCACCACCCACCGGATCCACAGTCACCCCCACCGTCCTCTGTACTTCATACAAGTGTCGTCCCTTCACCTCTGACTCCCACTCCATCTGCCACTGCTGCATTATCCCCTTCCAGACCAACGCCTTCACCTCCCCTCGTGACAGAGTCACGACCCTCTCCACCACCACCCGATCTGCAGCCCTCTTTGCCACCTCATCCACTCGCTCATTCCCCCCAATCCCAGAATGGCCCGGAACCCACATAAACACCAACGACCCTCCTATCACCCCCGACACCATATTCAAAACATCCCAAAACAAACCTTGATGATACCTCACCCTCCCCAGTTCAAGAGCCCGAACCACTGACAACGAGTCCGTGCATATAAGTACTTTCCCACCACCATGTTGCATCGCCCACACCACAGCCATCCACACTGCATATAACTCCACCGTGAAAATACATAAGTGATCTGACGTGCGAACCCCTACCTCCACTCCAGACCCTTCCACCACCATTCCCGCACCCGTCCTCCCCGAAACCGGATCTCTTGAACCATCCGTAAACACCAATGTGTAATCCCCATAATTCTCCTCAATAATACTCCTAAATGCTCCCACCATATTCACATCCCCAAACCTCCGTCTCCACCCCACCATCCCCAATTCCACCCTCACCACTCCCAGCCTCCACTGTGGCACCATCTGAAAATTTTCCTCCCGCTCCAACTCCAAATCCCCCACACCCAATTCCCGTGCCCACAAACCCCCTACCCACCCAAAACTCAAAGTTTCCTTCGCACCCCTCTCCCAGGACCAATCCAGAACCCCCCGCCCAGGGTGATTATGGCTCTTTCCTCTCAAGGAAACCCAATAATTCACCGCCAGGTGCTTCCTCCTCAGAGCGAGTGGCATGACACCCGCCTCCACTCTCAGGGCACTCACTGGCGAAGTCCTCAGAGCACCTAAACAAATCCTCAGGGCCTTGGCCTGCACCACATCGAAATCCCGTAACACTGTAGGCGCCGCCGAACCATAAACCACACATCCATAATCCAATCTGGATTTTATCAGGGCATCATACAGGCACCTCAAAGCTGAAAAACTGGCCCCCCAGTCCACCCCAGCCAGACATCTCATGACATTTAATATCTTGTCACACTTACTGGTCAAGTACCTTACATGTTCCCTCCACACCAACTGCCTATCAAAAGTTAAACCCAGAAAACAAAAAGACCCCACCATCTCAATGTGCCTACCATAGAGCTTCAAACCCTTCACAGTGCCAACCCGGCCCCTCGAGAACATCATACCTTTTGTCTTGTCCACCGAAAATCTAAAACCCCACCTGTCACCCCAAGCCTGCACCCTGTCTATACCCTCCTGCACCTTCCCAACCACATACTCCCTGTTCCGTCCCCTCTTCCACAACGCCCCATCATCAGCAAACAGTGATCTACCTAAATCATTCCCCACCCCACTAAACACACCATTAAACATAACATTAAACAAGGTAGGGCTAATTACACTCCCCTGCGGCGTCCCATTTTCCACGTCATAAACCGACGACATCGCTCTCCCAACCTTAACCTGAATCCTCCGCCCCTCCAAGAAACTCCGAACCCAATTGAATATTCTCCCTCTAATCCCCATCGTGCGTAGTGTAATCAACAGTCCCTTCCTCCACAACATATCATAGGCTTTTTCTACATCAAAAAATACCGCCACCAAAACCTCTCTATTCACCCGTGCCTTCCTAACATCATCCTCCAACCGAAATCTTAAGCTGTATTTTTTGTTTGCTTGTTTTAATACTGTCACGATCCCTTTACCTGCCACCAGAGGGAGCCCTGGACCTTCCTGCTTATCCCAAACACCTGGGTGATTAGCCTGATGCCAATCAGCTGTGTGTCATCAGCCTGGTATCTATTTAAAGGCAGTCTCTCCTGACTTCTTTGATGGGTCATCACATCCCTTCCAGCCAGGTCTTCCTGGCTGCCTGACCAAGATGTACACCTGAAACATTCCACTGATCCATGTGTGTTTTTACAGCTTAAACTGTTTTTCTGGGATGTTTATTTTAATATATTTTTTATCTTATTGTTTGATTTAATTCAAAACAAAAGAACAAATGCATCTTAAAAAACGTTTTCAGTTAAAAAAATTATGAATGAAAAGGATACAGAAAGGAGCAAAGCTTATGTCTGCCCCTCAGCAATAGAAATTACCGTAATTTCACGGCCATAAGGCGCACCTAAAAGTCTCAAATTTTCTTCAAAATGAGCGGTGCGCCTTTTTGTGCGGTGCGCCTTGTGTGTGAGAAAAAGCGGACCTAAAAGAAAACACATGAGAACGTTAAAGAGTGAAGTGGGAGCGATGGATGACTGAAGGGTGGAAGGCAGCGCTGGGCGAGTTACTCTACAGTTTGCCAATGGATTGTAGATGCTTGGACTAACGTGTCTGCTGGTACTGTTATCCGAGCTTTCTCAAAAGCTGGTATCTTTTCTGAGGAGCCGCAAAGTACAGACAGTGACTTTGACAGTGAGGAGCGAAGTGGACCTGCTCTGAAACAGAGGATGAGGACTTTGATGGATTTGAATAAAGACTATTACCGGTAATGTGTTTGTTTAGTATCGTTACTACTTAAAGTACAACCAAACTCAGTTTTGCTCCCGATCTATTTTTTAATACCCACATTTGCATGCTTGCGTGTGTGTTGTTGTAAGGCGGTGTGTGACTGAGACTGCGCCTTTTCGTACGGTCCGCCTAGTGGCCGTGAAATTACGGTATATATAATCAGGGTGATGCACAACAAAAAAACAACAAAAAATTGTTTCACACTTTTCTTAAATGAACGGATGGACTCAGATGATTTAATTTTACTCTCCAGGTTGCCCCACAGATTAACTCTGCGTTGTCTGTGACATTTTTTGCTGGAATACTGAGGAGAGAGTGAGAAGGAGGGCAGCACGGTGGCCTTGCATAGATTCAAGACTCTGGTTGGGACGAGGGTTGGAACACTGTACTTTTTGTGTGGAGTTTGCATGTTCTCCCCGTATATACGTGGGTTTTTTCCGGGTACTCTGGTTTCCTCCCACCCTCCGAAAAACAAGCATATCAGGTTGATTGGCCACTACATGATTGCCCCTAGGAGTGTGTGTGTTTGTGTGTGGATCTGCGAAAGACTGGCGACCTGTCTGGGATGTACGGGGTCTAGGTCCGGGGCAGACTATGTCTCACAGCCGGACAGGGAACCCCTCAGGATGCTCCTGGGTGAGCTGAAGGATGCAACCGGGGTGAGAGAAGTCTGGGCTTCCCGTCTGAGGCTGTTGCCCCTGCGACTTGACCCAGGTAAGTGGCCAAATTTCATGAGCAGTTTCTTTTGTCTCTGAGGACCTCTGTGTCTCTCATACTCCGTGCCCCGTGTTGGCTTTGCCTGGTGTGCGTTTGCAACCAGTCTCTGATTGTATTGTGTGCCTGTTCAGAAAGTGGCACAGAAGAGGAAGTGGTGTCGTTTGGAGGCGATGGGAAGGGTGACAGATTTCCGTTCACATAGAAGTGACTGCGGGGTGAGACTTCCAACCAACCACAGCTGTCTGAACTGCTGCCACAGATTAACACGACTGGTTCCAGTTCATCAAACTGCCAACAACCTCTTTTCTCATCTCCATGACAAACAGAGGATGTATCCTAATTATTGCAGATGCTGCAGCGATCAGATTTCCTTCTCAATGAGCAAGACTATGAGATACTTAAACTCCTTCACATGGGGCAGAACCCGATCCCTGACCTGCAAGGGGTGCTTCACCCTTTCCCAATCGAGGGTCATGGTTTCTGATTCACATCCCGGCCGCTTCACACTTTGCAGAAAATCGGACCAATGAGAGTCAGAGATCAGAATCCCGACTAAGCCAACAGGAACACATGGTAAATGGACTCCATTTACACAGCGCTTTTCTACCTGCGTTGGCACTCAAACCGCTTTACAGTGTAGCTCACATTCACCCATTCACACACATTCATATCTGACGGGGATGCTGCCATGCAAGGTGCAAACCACCATCAGGAGCAATTGGGGGTTCGGTGTCTTGCTCAAGGACACCTTGGCATGAACTCCTGACGGGGGATCAAACAGGCAACCCACCGGTTACGGGACAATCGCCCGACTCACTGAGCCATCCTTCGTCATCTACAAAAAGCAGAGATCCAATCCTGAGGAACTGGATCCCTCTCACTGCATCGGCTGTACCCAGAAATTCTGACCTTATAAAGGTAGTGGGGGAGGTGTTGGGTCAGTCCTTGGACCGGGAGAAGCCGGTCCATCCAGCCTTCCATCTCTCCATGACCTGTACGTCTTTAGGACACGGATAGCAGGTGACCCTCCCCACCCTGGACATGGACTTTTTGAGCCACTTCCCTCGCAGCATTGGGGTTCACTCGTCACACGGTGGGTGAATCATTCCTTTCATGTATGTGATTCAACCGAGCAGGAAAAAGAAGTGTAAAAACAAACTTTTCCTAAATAAACTTTCTAAACATTCTCTTTAAATTCTCAATCTGTGGAATCGTTGCCAACACGGACCGTGTACCATGGTTGATCTCTTTTTATCAACTTTAGAACTACAAAGCTGTGAGACATAGTCTTACCAGCGGGTCCAGGGTCTGCCTCTTGGTCTCCTCCCGGTGGGATGTGCCTAAAACACCTCAGCAGCGAGGCACTCGGGGGCATCCTGACCAGATGCCTGAACCACCCTATCTAGTTTCTCTCTACCTGGAGGAGGAGCGGCTTGACACCGAGCTCCTCCAGGATGGTAGAACTCCTCACCCATTCTCTGAGAGCCCAGCCACCCTGCGGAGGAAGATCATTTCGGCCGCTTGTATCCGCGATCTCATTCTTTCGGTCACCACCCACAGCTGGTGACCCCCAGGTGAGGGTAGGAACGTAGATCCTGGTTACCATGGTGAGGGTAGGATCGTAGATCCTGGTTACCACGGTGATGGTAGGAACGTAGATCCTGGTTACCACGGTGAGGGTAGGATTTTAGATCCTGGTTACCATGGTGAGGGTAGGATCATAGATCCTGGTTACCATGGTGATGGTAGGAACGTAGATCCTGGTTACCATGGTGAGGGTAGGAACGTAGATCCTGGTTACCATGGTGAGGGTAGGATCATAGATCCTGGTTACCATGGTGATGGTAGGAACGTAGATCCTGGTTACCACTGGTGAGGGTAGGAACGTAGATCCTGGTTACCATGGTGAGGGTATCTACGTATCTGGCTTCGTAGATTCTAGTTACCACGGCGAGGGTAGGAACGTAGATCCTGGTTACCATGGTGATGGTAGGAACGTAGATCCTGGTTACCATGGTGAGGGTAGGAACGTAGATCCTGGTTACCATGGTGATGGTAGGAACGTAGATCCTGGTTACCATGGTGAGGGTAAGAACGTAGATCCTGGTTACCATGGTGAGGATAGGAACGTAGATCCTGGTTACCATGGTGAGGATAGGAACGTAGATCCTGGTTACCATGGTGAGGATAGGAACGTAGATCCTGGTTACCATGGTGAGGGTAGGAACCTAGATCGACTTGTAAATCGAGAGCTTTGCTTTTCGGCTCAGCTCTTTTTTCACCACAACGGATCGACTTGGCGTCCTAGTTATTGCTGACGCTACCACCGATCTGTCTGTCGATCTCCCGCTCCATCCTACCTCCACTCGTGAACAAGACCCTGAGATACTTAAATTCCTCCAATTAGGGCAGGACCCTGTCCCTGACCTGCAGAGGGCATTCCACCCTTTTTCCGGGCGACGGTTACGGTTATCATTGTTCCTAATGTGAGTGTAATCTTAGTGCAGATTCAAATGTTTTGTGTTAAAGAGCCAGACACCATGAAAGATTCCCCTACGGGGCATCATGTACTATCTGATGTGCCAGTGATACCCCAAAACAATCTATCATCTAATCTACCTGAAGTTTAATCCATCCATTACCATCTCTGCAGAAAAGTTAGAACCTGGAGCACCGTCTGTCTAACTGTGACGCTACAGAATGAGGAAATGGGTACTGACAGCTGATTGGCTGACAGGACATGAATATTAATCTATGAGTTCATCTAAGTTCTGGGTGAAACCTGTGGGCACACAGAGACAAGACAGAGATGGAGAACATCAAGATAACAGTGAAGAAAATTGGTCTGAAGATTTCCAGTAAGTTTAACTGGATCCTGTTGGCAGCTTTCTTCATTGTCTACTTCTTGTTATTCAACATAAAGTTTAACTGCTCCTGCAAAGAACAGACTTTCCCATGTGCCATGTACATTTTTGTGCCATGTCTGCTCTTAACCGGCTTCATGCTTTGGACCGACCGGCCCTTCCAGCGGGAGTGGAGGTACACATGCACCTGTTCATCCTTTAAGTGCAGGAAGTTCAGATTGAGTTTGTTTTCCCACATCCTGAAGGCAGTGTTTGTCGGCTTGCTTTGGTCTGAGGTGGTTCTGATCGAGGGGACTTGGTACCTGTGCTGTCTGAACGATCACACGGGCAAACACGCCCAGTTACCTTGTGAAGACCCCAGAGAATACAACACCGAGGAGACAGAAATTGCCACTCAGATGAAAACCAACTCCAGGGTGGGTGTTTTGCTTCTTATTTTCATGCTTCATTTTACTACATTTTTTTTATTCAAACACTTTCAAATGTTTTGTCTGCTGATCCGGGTAATCCGGGTGAGGACGTCCTAGTTATAGAAGATCCTGTTTGCCCATCCGAGGAGAGAGTTCAGAGTCTCCACCTGGTTTTTGCCTTTTATTCCCCTTAAAAATTAGTTTAAGGAGGTTTTCTTTCTTTAGAATGAAGCTACCCTCACCATGGTAACCAGGATCTACATTCCTACCCTCACCATGGTAACCAGGATCTACATTCCTACCCTCACCATGGTAACCAGGATCTATGTTCCTATCCTCACCATGGTAACCAGGATCTACATTCCTACCCTCACCATGGTAACCAGGATCTACGTTCCTACCCTCACCATGGTAACCAGGATCTACGTTCCTACCATCACCATGGTAACCAGGATCTATGTTCCTACCCTCACCATGGTAACCAGGATCTACGTTTCTACCCTCAACATGGTAACCAGGATCTACGTTCCTACCCTCACCATGGTAACCAGGATCTACGTTTCTACCCTCACCATGGTAACCAGGCTCTAGGTTCCTACCCTCACCATGGTAACCATCTGTGGGTGGTGACAAAAAGAATGAGATCGCATATACAAGCGGCCGACATGAGCTTCCTCCGCAGGGTGGCTGGCTCTCACTGAGAGAACGGGTGAGGAGTTCTGCCATCCGGGAGGAGCTCGGTTTGGAGCCTCTCCTTCTCCAGGTCGAGAAAAGCCAGATGGATGGTTCGGGCATCTGGTCAGAATGCCCCCCGAGCGCCTCGCTGGTGAGGTGTTTCGGGCACGTCACACCGGGAGGAGGCGAAAAGGCAGATCCTGGACCTGCTGGAGAGACTATGTCTCACAGCTGGCTGGGGAACGACTTGAAATCCTCCTGGGTGAGCTGGAGGATGCAGTCAGGGTGAGAGAAGCCTCGGCTTCTCGTCTGAGGCTGTTGTCCCCGCGACCCGGCCCCGGATAAGAGCAAGACAACGGAACAGAACCTTGAATTTTACTCAACGTCTATTTGTGATGTTTTATTGTTTGTCTTATCGTGTCTTTCAGGCGATCGGCCTGGGTTTGATTTCTGTGGCCAGTCTCATCGCCATGGTTTGGTTCACTTTGGACTGGAAGAGAATTTTCTCCACCCGTTGGAAGGACAGCATGAACCTTAACATCCGGCTGCACAGGCTGATCCTGGAGGAACACGATAAGGTGGTGACAGACAGACTGAGGAAAGCTGTGAAAGAGAAGATCTCTAAGAAGCTGAGCCAGTACGTGAAGGAAGAACGATGGGAGCAATGCTTCGATCTTCCTGATGAACTCATCAGAGAGTCCTCAAATGGGCAAAACAAAGCAGATGAAAGCAGTTCTGATCCATTACCACCTGGTGACGCTGACCAGGAACAACCTGAAACCAGGTGAGAGCAATGCCGATTCAGTTTTAAACCATTCTAAACAAAATGAACCATAAAAGTTGCCCAAATCCGAATACAAATAAAGGTTTCCTGTTGATTTTAAATATAAAATAAATCGATGTTTTCAGAACAGAAAATATTGGGAAATATTTTAAAACTAAACTGCACTGTGGTGCAGCTCTGGTGGTCGGGGGTTTGAGCTAGAGCTGTAATTCTTAGCCCGACCCGACTGTCAAGTACCCAATCAGGCTCAATTTGGGACATTTTTACTCAGGCTGGGTTCAGACATATTCTCCTTTTTTGATCGTCTTTCCCATTTAGATCGCTGTGTTCAATAAGCTGTCAATAAATTGTGCTACATCATGGACAGGGACGGATCCAGGATCTTTTAAAGGGGGTCGTGGTTTTCTAAAGGGGGGCGTGAGGTTATTAACAAAGCCAGTACCTAGAACATTGAGAAAAATAACGTTCTGCATTCCTTCATTTTCCGGCATTGGAGTCGTTTCGCTTTGTTTACGTTGGCTCAACCAGCAGCTGGCTCTCAGAACCATCGTGGCTGGAGGAGTCTATGCAGTCCCGACAGAACTGAGAAGATGGCGATCAGAAAGGAGACACTTTTAGGGACACTTTCAGGGACACTTTTAGCCCAGTGTCCCTGCGGTTATCATGGGTGTCCCTGCGGTTGTCATGGGTAACATCCGGATGCTTGCTATGACCCAGCAGGAATGTGGGAGGGGCCACTTTGGTGTGCTTCATTGAAGCCTGACTTCTTGGACTCATTATGGACTGTTTTTTTAACTGTTCAGTCGCCAGCTATTCCACCGTGTGAGCGGACTGGTAAGGCATCCAGGTGTTAGCACTGCAGCATCAAATTTACCTTTGGGGCTTAATAAAGTTTTTTCAATTTAATTCAATTTTGGTGGCTCGGCTCGGGCCGAGTTCGGGCTAAGTTCTGTCGATCCTTTCGGGACAAACTTTTCAGGCCCAATTACAGCTCTAGTTTGAGTCCCTGGGATAGGGTTGGGTTTGAAACACTGATCTTTCTGCGTGTAGTTTGCATGTTCTCCCCTTTATGTATGGGTTTTTTCTGGTTCCCTCCAAAAACATACATGTTAGGTTGATTGGCTGCTATAGGAATGAGTGTGTGTGTGTGTGTGGATGGTCGTCTGTGTGTGTGGCCCAGCAATAGACTGGTGACCTGCTCAGGGTGTACCCTTCCTCTCACCTGAAATAAACCAGGATAGGCTCCGGTATCCCTTGTCACCCCTAATATGAATAGCCGTGAATGGCTCCTATTGTAGCCACAGACCAGTAAACAACCCTATTATAAAAATGCGAAAAGCCTAGTGAATAGAAATTCCTGCTAACGAGAGGCGTGAATCTGGGTTACGAGGTGTCATCTTTAGTCCATGGCTTCAAAAGGCTGCTGTAAATCCCGGGCAGAATGTATCTAACGCCTCCACTCCGATTCAGAGAGGGACTCTCTTTCATCACAAAGATGGCTTCTTTCACCCCTCTTTCAAACCATTCTTTGTCTCTACTTAGAATCTTCACCTCACTGTCCTCAAAAGTGTGTTTGGTGGATTTAAGATGCAGATGTACAGAAGCCTCAAGTGGTCCACAGCAGGTATTTTCTATTCACTAGGCTTTTAGCATTTTTATAATAGGGTTCGTTTACTGGTCTGTGGTTACAATAGGAACCATTCACGGCCATGTTAGGTAACACAGGCTCATTGGTCGAGCCCTTCTTACTATTTTTTTTACCTAAAATAATCCAGACAAAAAGCCAGCCTGACGGTCTGGTGTGTTAGAAACACTTCATCTGAGATTGTTTTCCTGAAACCAGGATGTGGTCGGGCTTCCTGTCTTCACACGCGATGCCTTCTAATAAACATGAAGTGAAACTACGGCTAAGATTTTATGAAATTATTTCAATTTCTTACATGTTCAAAGGGGGGAAAAATTTTTGTGTCAAGGTTTTAAGGATGTTGGAGGATGTGGACCCAATGGCAGGACTTCGAAACTCAAATCAGGAAAGTCTGTAAAGCAAGAAGCACAGGGTTAACTCGGGAAGTCCAAATAATAACAAGGGTCCAACATGGTCAGGCAACCAGGGAGACCTGGATGGAAGGGATATTAAGATCCAACAGGGAAGTCTGGGGTGATTCCCCTTAAATAGATGGCAGGGTGCACAGATGAATCAGGAATCATCCTCAGGTGATCCTAATCGGTTGATTAGGAATATCCAGGGCTCCCTCTGGTGGCAGGTGAGGGATCCATACATTTTTGAGGGTTTTACTAAAAAAACAGGAACCGTCAGTCAGTCACCTTCTTATCCATCTATCCCTCCGTCTATCACCCCCCGCCCCCGTCGAGGGGGTGGCGGTGCCGTCCTGGCTGATTCAAGGCGAGGGGGCAGGGTACACCCCGAACAGGTCACCAGTCTGTCGCGGGGCCACACACATACAACCATCCACACACACATACAGTACATTCATAGGGGCAATTTGGCACCAACCAATCAACTTAACATGCATGTCTCTGAAGGGTGGCAGGAAACCAGAGTACCTGGAGAAAACCCACGCAGACACGGGGTGAACATGCAAACTCTACACAGAAAGGACAGTGTTCCAAGCCTCATCCCCATGACCTTCTTGCTGTGAGGCCACTGCGCCACCGTGCTGCCCAAACAGGAACTGAATCTGAGAATTTAATCTTTTAATAATTGAGTTTAAAACCAGTTTGTTTAATGAAACATTGTTCTGTTCCGTTGTCTTCCACTTATCCGGGTTCGGGTCGAAGCCTCAGACACCTCAGATGGGAAGCCCGCCCTCACCTATGATCACCAGCTGCAGGTGATGACGGAAGCAACAAGATCACGATACAAGCGGCCGAAATGATCTTCCTACATGGTGGCTGGACTCTCACTCAGATGTAGAGGAAGGAGCTCTGCCAACCAGGAGGAGCTGGAGCAGAGTCATTGCTCCTCTGGGTCGAGAGAAGCCAGATGGGGTGGTTTGAGCATCTGGTTAGGATGCCTCCCTCGCTGGTGAGGTGTTCCGTCCCACCAGGAGGAGACCCAGAGGCAGACCCTAGACCTGCTGGAGAAGCTACTGTATGTCTCCCAGCTGGACAGGGAACACCTCAGAATCCTCCTGGGTGAGCTGGAGGAAGCAGCCAGGGTGAGAGAAGCCTGGGTTTCCTGTCTGAGGGTGTTGTAAATCTGTTATACCTACTGTTTCTGACCTTAGTATGATAGTAAAACACTGTTGGTTTTCTTTTTCCGAACAGTTCAGAGACTCCCAACGACAAGGCGACTGAAGACGCAGCTTCTGAATCCAGTCAGGTAAAAACATCCATCTGTTTGATGTCTAAAGAAATCACTCAAAGAGAGAGAAACGCTATGAAGTAACAGAGTCCCAGTCCCCGTACGTCCCCTGAGTAAATAAAACCAGGACAGAGCCCCAGTGAACTGTACATCCCCCAGTTTCTGGCTTCTAACATCCAGCTAACAGTAGGTAACTTTGTTTCCAGCTCTGCTGCCAATAATCTCTTCCAAAGATGAAGATTTTATTCCTGATCTTGAAGCAGTAGTCGTGATCCCCCTCTCATCTGGAACACTTCCTCCCTCCTATTCCGTCCGTCCGTTCCATCGTCTTCCACTTATCTGAGGGCAGGATAAGACAGGATGCCCAGGCTTTTCTCCCTTCGGCCGCATCCTCCAGCTCATCCGGGAGGATCCTGAGGTGTTCCCTGTCCAGCTGGGAGAGATAGGCTCTCCAGCGGGTCCAGTTCCTATTCTGCCCTCAGCCCTATTTCCTCTGCTGCTTCCCCTTCTCCACACTGTCCCACTGGCCCGCAGTGTTGAGCTCACACCCCCCAACTCCTGGTGCACCCTCGAGCTCTCCCTTCTGGGCCCTCATCGTCCTGCCAACCTCCAACCTTCTGTTCCTTCACCTGTCCTGTCGTGCTCCATCTCTCTGGTCCCCATACGTCCAGCCGAGGTCACCCTCTGGTCACTACCCTCTCCTCCATCCTGACACTCCCTCTCTTTCATGAGCTGGGAAATGATTCCACAAAATTAAAATCTCTTCCTCCAGCTGGACTTTTGGAAATCCTCCACAAGCTTACAAAATGTACATCTGAATTTTCTCACAGCTTTTTAATTCAAATCAAAGTATCTCATTTGAAATTTTGATCAAACTGTTCTGATGAACTCTTAATCTCACTTTTTTCCACATTATAATTCAGTCCATTTGCGCTACCTGCTGTTACCACTGGGTGGTGGTATAATCAACATGTTCTACTCTGCCTTTCAAAGGAGTTCTTTATTTCTTCTTCTGTGTTTTTGCAGGAGGACTCAGGAGAAACAATAGAAGTGGAAGTGGATCTCGGATAAACTGACAAATATTTGGGTTTATTTGTTTAAAAAGTTTGAGAAAAGTTTGAGCAAATTTAAATCTGCAAAATGATTAAATGAATTAAATTAATGATTAAATTTAAAGCAAACAGCGTCTGGTTTTTCTGTTCTATACATACACACATTTAACCACCATCTTCTTCTCATTTTATCATTTCCCTTTGTCAGCGTCCTCCATCTAATCCTGTCTCCTGCATCCTCTTGGGTTGTTGGGTCTTTCTCTAGACCTCCTGCCTGGTAGTTCTTCTCTCTCCTCTGTACATGTCCAAACCATCTCAGTCTGACCTCTCTGACTTTAAAACCTCTAATATGTGCTGTTCCTCTGATCCTGTCCATCCTGGTCACTCCCAGAGAGATCCTCAGCATCTTCATCTCTGCTACCTCCATCTCTGTTTCCTGTCTTTTCCTCAGTGACACTGTCTCTAGACCAGGAGTGGGCAAACTTTTTGGTTCGTGGGTCACATTGAGTATCTAACATTTGACAAGCGGGCTGGAACAGTAGCGGATGGGTGGCATTGTTGGGTAACCTCTAGATTAGACCGATAGAATGACGCTAGATTTTAAATAAGCGCTAAATGTTACACCAAGAGCGTTAAATTTAAAATCTAGCGGCCCTAGGTTTGAAATCTAAGCGCTGGATGTAACATTGTCCTTGTTTTTAACATCTAACACGCTTGTTTACATACGTGTATTGGCCCCGATGGCTTTCCATATCTGTGCACACTGTTTATGTTGACAGCGTGCACATCCCAGAGACACACACATTTTAATGGGAGCAGTGTTGTTGTATTTTTGCCGCCATCTAGTGAGGAAACATCAAAATAGCAGGAGAAATAAACCATTAACAAGGTTTATTATTTAATTTTTTCAAGTTCAGCGGGCCGGATTAAAACTTTCAACGGGCTGCATGTGGCCCGCGGGCCGTAGTTTGCCCATGCCTGCTCTAGACCAATCAGCATGGCCGTTCTCGCCACCGTTTTGGTCACTTTTCCTTTCATTTTAGCTGAAACTCTTCTATTAAGACTTTTTTTTTAACCAGCACCTGTTCCGTCTGACTTAGAGGATTTATGGAAGAATAATATCTGATTAAGCGACTAATTCTTTAACCCATTGATGCCATTCATATCATATTTGTTACATGGGGTTTCTGACTGATTTATTCATCATCATAAACCTGCTACATGTACTCTGCCCCCTGCTGAACTATCATGGCTCCACACAGAGATCAAGTTTTGAACTGGTCGTCTCCATCTTCATGCCACTTGATGTGAGAAAGGATGGAAGTGAAACCAGGTTAAGATGGAAGAACTGCTCGGAAAACCAATTTTCACATGTCTATGTGAAAAATGTGGGTGAACAAAAACAGGAAGTGTTTTTACCACAAAATGTTTATGAAAAAGTGGAAAAAACTTCAAAACATGTTCTAAATGCTAGTTGTTGTTTTTTTTTGTTTGTTTGTTTTTGATGGATCACATCTTAGGCCTCTGTTCCATTCCGTTCTGTTGTCTTTTGGTTAACCAGGGGTGGGTTGCAGGTCAACAACTTCAGACAGGAACCCTAGTCTTCTCTCATCCTGGCTGCATCCTCCAACTCATCCGGGAGGATCCTGAGGTGTTCCCTGTCCAGCTGTCTGGGGTCTGCCTGTAGGTCTCCACCCGATGGGATGGAACACCTCACCAGTGAGTTGATCGAGAGCCATCCTAACCAGATTCCCAACCTGCAGGAGCAATGGTTCTACTCCAAGCTCCTTCCTGTATGGTGGATGTTTCAGGAGGGAGCATCCTGTCTGCTCTCTCTGAATCCAGGCTGCCTGAAACATTCCACCTAGCAGGTCGGGCAGCTTGCCAACTGCTGCCGACACTTGCCGAACTTTCCGACACATCCAGTATCAACCCAGGCCAATCAGTAAAAACCCGATAGCCGGCCATGAATGTACCACCTGGACACGAAGGCTCCCCTTTAGCTGTCCTCCGGGTCGGAAAAATGTTATCAATAGCACTGACAGCCCTTCTGACCAGTTCCATGTTGACAGGTGCTGCACACAGACCCACGCTTTGCAGTAGACAAGACCAAACAAAGCTGGGAGAAAACACAGGAGGAGGAGAGATAGAAAAAGCGTCCGCTTCCCTCAAGAGCCATCAGGATGTATGCCACAAAGTGGCTGTGTTTGTTTTGTGTTTAGTTTGGGTGCGTTTGAACTCATTAGATTTACAGAACAAAGCTCCGCTCTGTGCAAGCGTGGTAGGCGCTAGGCATGATGGGGGTTGTAGTCCATTTTCCAGCTCAGCGTGGTAGTTTTGATGTCAAGGCAGAGGGAAGGAGGATGACCCACTTGCAGGACAACAAACATGGTTTAAATAAGTAAGGCCGTCCAGTAAAGTTGTGAAGGAAAAATCCATGGTTTAGTGGCACGGCATGTGGTTATTGTTCTGAATATATTTCATGGTCAGGTAGCCAGGAAGACCTGGCTGGCTGGGATGATCGCCAACACTGAAGGGAAGACAGACTGCTCAAACCCCATCAGGTGTCTCAAATCAGGCAGATGAGGGAAGGTCCCAGGCTCCCTCTGGTGGAGTGTGAGGGAACCATGACAGGTTTGCATTCACTAAGGATCCCAAGAGGAGTATTGTCAGGAGCTTTTTGAACCTGGTGGGTTGAATCATGGTAAACACGTTCTATGTCAGACACAGACAATCAAAAATTTTGGTCCAGCCTTCTTGTGACCAAGGGTTGGCTAAGCAGTTTGGATGGAAGTCCAGGAAAACATCCTTCTGTTATTTCCTCAAACATTGTGAACATCTTTTAATCAGGTTTGGTCAAACTCTTCCCTAAATGCCCAAGTATTAGGGGTGGGCGTATCGATCCTAATATCGATACCAACGCTAGTATTGATTGATACTCGCACTAAAATATCAATACTTTGGTTGAAGTTTTACCCCCTGCACTTTGCTTCCGTTTTTTTTTTTTTTCAAAAGGACAACCTAACTTATCTGTCAGCAAAAAATGTGTAAATGCTGTGTGTTGTGCCTGTATGCTAAAGCGAGGCGGCCCCGCCCCCTCTCTCCTCTCATTGGCTTTGACTTGTCACACGACTCAGCGACCTGGGGCCAGGAAACAAAAAAAAAAAAAAAGGAAGTCGGTAAAAGTAGAGAGAGATGGAAGGAAAAAAGAGAAGTAGCGTGTGGCTGTACTTTGAGGCACCATGTGCAGAAAGGCTGTTAAATATAGTGGTAACACTATAAATTAAAGAATCACCCCAAAGAAAAACTTTAGAAACGGAGGAGAAAACCCTGACCCCTTCTGTTTCCCAGAGGCAGCGCTCATTAACAGAGACGCCCCAATTTTAACTGCGAAAGTACAACATAATCATCTTTAACATTAGGTAACATTTGTTTGCAACTGGGCACTTATAACAATAATAAAAATGTTATTTGTAACGCGCTTTTTATCTCCAGTGGAGAGCTCAAAGTGCTACAATGACCAAAAGAACCAACAAACAGCAAAATTAAATAAAACCACAAAAAAAAAAACACTAAAAACTTTGCTGAAAAGCCTTTAGAAATAAAAATGTCTTTAGTCTTTTCTTAAAAGCCTCAACGCTCTGTGGAGCCCTCAAGCTCTCGGGAAGATCGTTCCAGAGCCGTGGAGCAGCTACCTGGAAGGCCCTGTCCCCCATAGTGGTGAGTTTGGTCCTTGGTTGATGCAGACAGTAGGAGGAGGAGGAGGAGCGCAGGTCTCGGACAGTGGTGTGGAGGGTTAGGAGTTCTTGGAGATAAACAGGTACAGTGCCGTGTATGCACTGATGGGTGAGGAGGCAGAGCTTGTACTGAATTCTGTATTTAACGGGTAGCAAGTGGAGGGATTTGAGGATGGGAGTGATATGGTCATATTTGCGCCTCCTTATCAGGATCCGGCAGCGCAGTTCTGGATGTGCTGGAGCTTTTGTAAGCCCCTGCATGGGATCCCTACAAGGAGGGCATTGCAGTAATCCAGCCTGGAGGAGATGAAAGTGTGAATCAACCTCTCAGCATCCGGTTTGGAAAGACATGGACGTAGGTTGTCTTTCCAAGCCTCCAAGATAACATTATATTTTTAAGATGGAGGAAGGAAACCTTGCAGAGATGGTGAATGTGGGAGTCAAAGGTGAGGTTAGAATCCATTTTGACTCCAAGGTTTTTTACAGAGGATGACAGAAGGATGCTGTGTCCAAAAATGGGGATTCTACTGAGGGAAAGTGACTGGGTTTGGTGAGGCATGCCGATGAGAATGGCTTCTATCGATCTACCTACCAACCTGTGTATGTATATAAATATACTTGGCCATACTATATACACATGGCCCTAACCCTTGATGAAAAAATATTCATTTAAAAAAATAAAATAAAATATCGGTATTGGTATCGGCGATATCGGTCTGGTGTTTACTTGGTATCGGATCAATACCAAAGCTTGTGGTAACACACACCAAGTATACCATTGCATCTTACCTATGGGCCGGCCTAACCAGCCGGCAAAATCAGAAAGAAGAAGGGAAGTCCCGGGGCTTCCTCTGGCGGTGGGCGAGGGAATCATGACAATATAAAAGTGAGCGTTAATAAAAACTCACTGTTGGTTTTAATTTTGACCAATATTCTTCTTCTTCTCCTTTCTTCATTCCCCATCAGGAGGCGCAACAGCAAGTCAGTTTCTTCCATCTCTAGTCCTCTTTCCTGGTGGTTCCCAACCCAGTATCCTTCTTCTGATGTACTCTCTCTCTCCTCTGCACATGTCCAAACCATCTCAGTCTGACCTCTCTGACTTTAAAACCTCTAACATGTGCTGTTCCTCTGATCCTGTCCATCCTGGTCACTCCCAGAGAGATCCTCAGCATCTTCATCTCTGCTACAAACATCTCTGTTTCCTGTCTTTTCCTCAGTGACACTGTCTCTAGACCAATCAGAATGGCCGCTCTCACCACACTGTCTCTAGACCAATCAGAACGGCCGCTCTCACCACGGTTTTGGACACTTCCCAATTTCATTTTAGCTGAAACTTTTCTATCACACCTGAGACTGTTTTTTACCTTAACTTTCACCTTAAATACAACTTATTTACACAAACACTTCTCAGCTTGATTAAATTCCTAAAAACTTGCACTGACATGCTTGGTGTCTGGTTGTTGGCAGGGGTTCCTTTTTCTTTTATTGCTTTGTGTGTTTGGTTCCTATTTCTTTTTCTTTATTTTGCAAATCAAAAGGGATGTTTTCAAATCTTTTTCTGTTCACTTCTAGAACTGGAACTCAGAGACTCGGATTCAGGATTCTAGTTTGAGTCCAGTTTCTATTTGGAGTCGTTTTTCAGATCAGAAAAAAACGGTCATGAGATGAGTCATCACATTCCAGCTAGGTGTGGCGGTTACCTATTTAGAGCATCTCATCTGTAGCTGGTCTGTCACAACTGCGAACAGACGGAAGTCAGTAACTCTTCTGAGCAAAGAAATTTTTACAAACACAGCGTTTTTTAGTGTTATTGTTTTTTTTTTTATTTTGCTAGCTTGAGGGTTTGAAATTGAAAATCCCAAGTTTGGAAAAACTACAGTTGTGGAAAAAAATAGTCCTTGTTCTTATTAACATTTCAACATTCAGCTGAAAATCGTCTGAAAGTTTTCTCTGAAGATGAAGGCTTTCTTCCCAAAGCGTCTCTACCAACAAGTCAGTATCTTCATTGTGATCATTGTGAGCTTTGCTCACAATCTTCTGCTGGACAAAAACCTGGAATGTACTTGTAAAGATGTTACTTTGAACTGTAACCTGTACATGGCTGTACCCCCTTTTATCTTTGCTCTTTTTATTCTCTGGACGGATAGAATGTGTATCGGTATCTGCAAGACTGCATGTGCGTGTTGTGTTTATGATTCTAAATCAAAAAAATGTATAAAAACAAAACCAAGAAATTGTTGTGGGATTACTGGATTTATTATTGTACAATTGATCAGAGCAGTAATTATCGGGTGTCTGTGGCCCATCACGGTCCTGATGGATGGAGACTGGTATGTTTGCTGTAAAAACTCTGATCACCCTGAGTTGGCATGTAAAGAGAAGACCCAGCTCACAGCAGAGGAACGACGGCTCATCACAGAACTGAAGAACGACTCAAAGGTGAGATTATTTTATTTCCTGAATCACAGAAACACATTTCAAAATAAAAGTTTAAATCAAACTTGATTAATTTTACTTTTAAATGGAACAGTTTTCACAGCGATTATTTTAATCTTCCTTTCAGATCATTGGCTTGATCGTACTGATTGTTTTGAGTGTAGTGGCTGTTGTGATGTCCTTGGTGGACTGGAAGAGATGTTTATCAGAATGTGGATTGTGTTGTGTTGACTACCGTGGAGAAAAACTAAGCTGTACAGGAGAACAAGGCTGCTGTACAGGAGAAGGAGCCTGCTGTTCAAAAGAAATATGTTGTTCTACAGGAAATCAAGACTGCTGTGCAAAGGAAGGAGGCTGCTGTGACACCAGTGTTCTCTATGATGTACTGATTGCTAAAGAAAGTAAAGAAGTTTTGATGGAAGTTTTAAGCAAAAAAGCAAAAGAAGAGTTGAAGAAGAATTATGAAGAGAAACTGAAAGAAAAGAAATGGACTGAATATTTTTCTGTTGCTCATGATTTGATAAAAAAAGAAACACAACCTGAAACCCATTCCCCGTCACAACACCAAATGGAGGTTGTCGGCCAATTGGATGAAATGATACCGTTGAGAGACTTGTCAGGGGAAGAAAACAACCGTACAGATCAGCAGGACCAACAGTCCTAGAAAAACACAGCATCATCCATCAGGAGTTTGGAGTTAGTCTTAATAATTAGTCCTCATTTGACATTTGATTGTTAAAGACAAAGAATTGATTTTTTAAAAAACATTATTTTACATTAATCTTTATTTTGGTCAAAATCTAATTTTACCAGGAATAAGTTGTGTATGTTTATCTGATGTACAGTAAGTGGTTTGCTTTACTATCTCTCATGTGTATTTACATTACTCTCTGAAGGGTTTCTTTCTTGTATATTTTTTGGGGGTTTTCAGACTAGGAACAGACTGGTGAGGATTTCTGTCATAAAACTATAGACATTTATTTTCGAACCTGACACAGGTTATCAGTACTGATGGTCACTGTAGAGCTGAAATGAGCAGTCACTGGAAACCAGTCTAACCTTCTTATTGTTCTTAAATCAATGATAAATATGTGTTTGGTTTTTTTTATAGATTTCTATGCATTTAGTTTTTGGTTGAAACAAGTTTGACAAAAAATATTTTCTCTGATATTTTTTCTTATTGTTATGATTATATTTTATATCATGATGTAAAATTTAAAGTAACTTTTGATGTGTTTTAATTGGTTCATTTTGGTTTTTCATTTTTTATTGGTTTGTTTTTACAAGGTGAGAGGGTGTGGGGTGGGTGAGGGGGGTTTGGGTGTGTGTGTGTTTCATTTTCTCTTTATTCCAAACTTAAAATAAGTTCATTTAATCTTTGGTGTTAATGATTTTCTCATTTTATTTTTTTTTTATTTTGGATAATTAACACTGTTAGCAGGCCCGGTTCTAGCTCTCAAACTTTGGGTGGGCAGAATACATTTGAAGGTGGGCGAACAAAAAACACATATATACCCTCTTCAATTTGTGGGTTTGGGACCATCACAGAAGGTGCACTTGCATCTCTCTGAGGCTGAATTATAAATATGTGTGTGTAATGTGTGTGCATGTGTATATTGTTTTTTTTTTTGTTTTTGTTTTTTTTTTGTATTTCTATTGTTTTTGATGCATATATAAGATAACAGGAAAACTTCTACAGCATCAGTCGCCTACTTTTTTTTGCAAAGATTGTTACAAATTCATCCATGTTTAATTTATTTGTGATGGTCTTTTCGTGGGCCAAAATCACCAGATTTCTTTTTCTATTGTGAAGCATAGCCAGAGAATACTCCAGCCAGGGTCTAGTACGGTACCAGGCCGGGTTAAACCAACGAAATGTACCGCCAAATGCGCGTTTTGGGTAGCTAGCTAACACGGGCTGCGTCGGGGCGGTAAGGGAAAGACCCGTACCGGCATAGTCCGGGGGTGGAACGGCCTGTTGAGGTTGGACTTGTGGACAATTGACAGAGGGGTTGATGTTTGTGGTGCTTGTGTGACTAAATACACCCTCCGTGAGGCCCGCCGAGCCAGCCGTGTCTATGGCGGTGGAGGCGCGAGCCGTGTCTGGGGCGGCGGAGGTAGAGGTGCAACAGCCCGATTGACGGCTGTCTGTCGGCTTGAAGAAACGATGCATTTTCTCATAAAAATATCAAGTTACCTAAACGCTAAGAGGAAAACCAGGGAATCAGAGTTCCGCAGTCAGAAGTTAACGTGTGCTTTTGAGCAGCAGAGTGTGGGAAAATTGACAACTTGTGTATTTATGTCAAAAAGGCAAGGGGGCGGGACCAAACAGTGCTATAGGCCTATGTATGTAACGCAACATTTATTTGTGTTTAAAAACACCCAATAGGATGCTGCTCATTCTCTGTGACTTTTTGATTGGGTGGGCAAGCCATCAGTTTCGGTGGGCACTGCCCACCCTTGCCCATGCCTAGAACCGGGCCCGCTGTGAAAATGTCATGATCCCCTCTCTTGCTGCCAGAGGGAGCCCTAGATATTCCTAATCAACCTGATTCTGGTCACCTGAGGATGGTCCCTGATTCCACCTATCTGTGCACCCTGCCATCTATTTAAGGGCAATCACCCTAGACCTCTCTGTCGGGTCATACCATCCTTTCCAGCCGGGTCTCCCTGGTTGCCAACCATAAACACATGCTGTGAATAACTTTTTGCCATGCCACTGAAACTTTGTTTTTCTTTTCACAGTATTTAATGAACTGCCAAATTCAAATAAACCATGCTTTCTGTCTGCAATTGTGTCCTCCTCATGCCACCTGTACATCGCTTCTTGTCAGAAAAAAAATCTGTGTGTAAAAAAGGTCTCCTTTTTTTTAAACTCGATCCTGTCTGGCATTCCGACAAGATCCTGACCAGATGCTTGTACCACCGCTTCTGGCTCCTCTCGACCTGGAGGAGGAGCGGCTCAACTCCGAGCTCCTCCCGAATAGCAGAGCCCCTCACCTGATCTCTGAGTGAGAGCCCAGCCACCCTGCGGAGGAAGCTCATTTCGGCCGCGGCAGTTTAACTTTTACTTTGATTAAAATTTTATAACAAACTATCAACATGTTTTTAGAGAAAAATATTCAACCGCTACTGCACGGGCCAAATGACAGATGACTGGCTGTGGAAAATGGACAAAGGCACTAACATAAGAACTGTTTCACTTCTCTGTTGCCTTTGATCTAAGAGATCATACAATAATATTAAAAAAAACTAGAACGCTACGGCTTTGAAAAACCTGCTCTACATTTCATCAGCAGTTAGTTATTTAAGCGCAAACAACTAGTTTATTATATAATGGCTGTTGCTCAGATATTTAAAGTGTAAGGCAAGGTACACCCCGAACAGTTCGCCAGTCTTCTGCTCAACATCACAAGTAACAGAAAGACAAAAAGAAAAAACTTGTTCACGCATGCCTTCATCTCAAGACATGTGGTGAGTTGTGACAGAGCTGCAGTAGATTTTGGAACCATCCATACGTACAGCTGCATCCTGCTGGTACCAACACATCCTGATCCTGCTACATCCTGCTTGCTCTGCTAAACAAACGTTTAACCGGTTTTACATCTTTTTCAATGTCTCTTGAACTGTAATGTGAATTAACCGTTTTTGACTGATGATCCTGTTGATCCAGTATTTACCTTGAGGATGATGATAGAGAAGTACAGAGAAGGTCAGAGGGAGCTGCACTGTGTCTTTGTAGATCTAGAGAAAGCGTATGACAGGGTACCTAGAGAAGAACTATGGTATTGTATGAGGAAGTCTGGTGTGACAGAGAAGTATGTTAGAGTGGTTCAGGACATGTATGAGGGCTGTAAGACAGTGGTGAGGTGTGCTGTAGGTGTGACAGAGGAGTTCAGTGTGGGGGTGGGACTGCACCAAGGATCTGCTCTGAGTCCTTTGCTGTTTGCTATGGTGATGGACAGGCTGACAGACGAGGTCAGACAGGAATCCCCATGGACAATGATGTTTGCAGATGACATTGTGATCTGTAGTGAGAGGAGGGAAGAGGTGGAGGAAAAGCTGGAGAGGTGGAGGTTTGAAGATTAGTCAGAGTAAAACAGAGTACATGTGTGTGAAAGAGAGGGATCCAAATGGAAAAGTGAGGTTACAGGGAGAAGAGATAAAGAAGGTGGAAGATTTTAAGTATCTAGGATCAACAGTCCAGAGCAATGGAGAGTGTGGAAAAGAGGTGAAGAAGCATGTTCAAGCAGACTGGAACAGGTGGAGGAAAGTATCAGGTGTGATGTGTGACAGAAGAGTTTCAGATAAAATGAAAGGAAATGTGTAGAAAACCGTGATGAGAGCGGCCATGCTGATTGGTCTACAGACAGTGTCACTGAAGATAAGACAGGAAACAGAGATGTTTGTAGCAGAGATGAAGATGCTGAGGATCTCTCTGGGAGTGACCAGGATGGACAGGATCAGAGGAACAGCACATGTTAGAGGTTTTAAAGTCAGAGAGGTCAGAGAGGTTTGTGTTCTTTCTTTTTGAGGAAAGAGCGTCATGTTTTTTTCTGCCTGAATTTTATGGTTTGGTGGCATTCACCATTTTTTATAAAAGTACAGGGAACACCGACCAACATCTGCACCTCTGGGAGCCTCCCACCTCCAAGCAGCGAGCAACACAGAAGTGCCTGGCCTTCAAACCTCGCATAACCAGCCTATTCCCAGCCAGCAAAGCCCCATCGCCCCGGCCACACCAAGGAGACACTGGTGGGTGAAGACCAGCCGCCCTCTCCTGATCTCACCAGTTTAATTTGTGCATGTATATACAGCCCAACCCCCACTACCCGGGCGACCGTCTACCCAACCAGATGCAGTGGGTGCTAGAGGTGAATAGGGCAGATTAGAGGGAAGATATCGATGGTGGCTCGGGTTACAGTTTCAGCTAAAACGAAAGGAAAAGTGTACAAACCTGTGGTGAGACCACTGTAACTATAAACAGCCACTGGCAAGGGTTCACCAGCTGGGCTTGTTGGAAGGGTTGCTGTGGTATTGTTGTGAAGAAGACTCCGGTTGGTGCTGTGTGGAGTCTGGGAGGTGGGGTTTGATTACCTGACCATATGACTGGGGATAGAATGGTGGTTAGGAACACGGAAAAGGCAGAGGTGTTCGTGCAGAGGTTTGTTCATCTTCACAGTACTGAGGCTGTCCCATTGGTAGCACAGGCAGCGAGGTGTGGGATGCAGGCAGGGAAGTCAGGGATAGGGTTGGGAAATTGATGTGCAGGGGTAGATAAATGAAGAGAGGCATTGACTCAGTGGTATAGCGGGAGAAGCCAGTTCGATTTCCAAGGAGCGTCCTAGCTGCCCCAAAAGCAGACACCTCACCTCCTAGTTGCTCCCAACATTGGTGCCGTCATGGCTGCCTGCAGCAGTGCAATGCAGCAAAAGTCATTTCCCCTTGAGGCATCCATTATAGTACAGAGAAAAAATATTTTAACATGGAGGAACTTTTAGTGTACAGCATACTAAAATATTTGAATAGTTTGGGGGAAGAAAAGGTTGTTGGACTTGCTTAACAAGGTGTTGAAGATACAAAAAGATTGGGTTCAGTCAATAGAAAAGAGAAAATGAAAGTATGAAATGTCTGTGTTGATGGGCTGTTGTCATGGGCAATCTTCTTCTCCTTTTGGCATTTCCCTCCAGGGGTGCCACAGCAAGTCAGTTTCTTCCATCTAACCCTATCTGCTGCATCCTCTTTGGTCACACCAACTATCTTCATGTCTTCCTTCACTGTATCCATGAACCTCCTCTTTGGTCTTCCTCTAGTCCTCTTTCCTGGTGGTTCCAAACCCAGCATCCTTCTTCTGATGTACTCTCTCTCTCTCCTCTGCACATGTCCAAACCATCTCAGTCTGACCTCTCTGACTTTAAAACCTCTAACATGTGCTGTTCCTCTGATCCTGTCCATCCTGGTCACTCCCAGAGAGATCCTCAGCATCTTCATCTCTGCTACAAACATCTCTGTTTCCTGTCTTTTCCTCAGTGACACTGTTTCTAGACCAATCAGCATGGCCGCTCTCACCACACTGTCTCTAGACCAATCAGCATGGCCGCTCTCACCACACTGTCTCTAGACCAATCAGCATGGCTGCTCTCACCACACTGTCTCTAGACCAATCAGCATGGCCGCTCTCACCACACTGTCTCTAGACCAATCAGCATGGCCGCTCTCACCACACTGTCTCTAGACCAATCAGCATGGCCGCTCTCACCACAGTTTCGTACACTTTTTCTTTTATTTTAGCTGAAACTCTTCTGTCACACATCACACCTGATACTTTCCTCCACCCGTTCCAGCCTGCCTGCACACGCTTCTTTTCCACAATCTCCATTGCTCTGGACTGTTGATCCTAGATACTTAAAATCTTCCACCTTCTTTATCTCTTCTCCCTGTAACCTCACTTTTTCATTTGGATCCCTCTCATTCACACACATGTACTCTGTTTTACTCTGACTAATCTTCAAACCTCCACCTCTCCAGCTTTTCCTCCACCTCTTCCCTCCTCTCACTACAGATCACAATGTCATCTGCAAACATCATTGTCCATGGGGATTCCTGTCTGACCTCGTCTGTCAGCCTGTCCATCACCACAGCAAACAGCAAAGGACTCAGAGCAGATCCTTGGTGCAGTCCCACCCCCACACTGAACTCCTCTGTCACACCTACAGCACACCTCACCACTGTCTTACAGCCCTCATACATGTCCTGAACCACTCTAACATACTTCTCTGTCACACCAGACTTCCTCATACAATACCATAGTTCTTCTCTAGGTACCCTGTCATACGCTTTCTCTAGATCTACGAAGACACAGTGCAGCTCCCTCTGACCTTCTCTGTACTTCTCTATCATCATCCTCAAGGCAAATACTGGATCATCAGGATCATCGGTCGAAAACGGTTAATTCACATTACAGTTCAAGAGACATTGAAAAAGATGTAAAACCGGTTAAACGTTTGTTTAGCAGAGCAAGCAGGATGTAGCAGGATCGGGATGTGTTGGTACCAGCAGGATGCAGCTGTACGTATGGATGGTTCCAAAATCTACTGCAGCTCTGTCACAACTCACCACATGTCTTGAGATGAAGGCATGCGTGAACAAGTTTTTTTCTTTTTGTCTTTCGGTTACTTGTGATGTTGAGCAGAAGACTGGCGAACTGTTCGGGGTGTACCTTGCCTTACACTTTAAATATCTGAGCAACAGCCATTATATAATAAACTAGTTGTTTGCACTTAAATAACTAACTGCTGATGAAATGTAGAGCAGGTTTTTCAAAGCCGTAGCGTTCTAGTTTTTTTAATATTATTGTATGATCTCTTAGATCAAATGCAGCCGAGAAGTGAAACAGTTCTTATGTTAGTGCCTTTGTCCATTTTCCACAGCCAGTCATCTGTCATTTGGCCCGTGCAGTTGCAGTTGAATATTTTTCTCTAAAAACATGTTGATAGTTTGTTATCAAATTTTAATCAAAGTAAAAGTTAAACTGCCGCGGCCGAAATGAGCTTCCTCCGCAGGGTGGCTGGGCTCTCACTCAGAGATCAGGTGAGGAGCTCTGCTATTCGGGAGGAGCTCGGTGTTGAGCTGCTCCTCCTCCAGGTCGAGAGGAGCCTGAAGGGGTGATTCAGGCATCTGGTCAGGATCTTGTCGGAATGCCAGACAGGATCGAGTTTAAAAAAAAGGAGACCTTTTTTACACACAGATTTTTTTTCTGACAAGAAGCGATGTACAGGTGGAATGAGGAGGACACAATTGCAGACAGAAAGCATGGTTTATTTGAATTTGACAGTTCATTAAATACTGTGAAAAGAAAAACAAAGTTTCAGTGGCATGGCAAAAAGTTATTCACAGCATGTGTTCATGGTTGGCAACCAGGGAGACCCGGCTGGAAGGGCTGGTATGACCCGACAGGGAAGTCCGGGGTGATTGCCCTTAAATAGATGGCAGGGTGCACAGATAGGTGGAATCAGGGACCATCCTCAGGTGACTCTAATCAGGTTGATTAGGAATATCCAGGGCTCCCTCTGGCAGCAAGAGAGGGGATCATGACATTTTCACAGTCTTTATTATCCAAAATAATACAAATAATAAGATGAGAAAATCATTAACACCAAAGATTAAATGAACTTTTTTTAAGTTTGGAATAAAGAGAAAATGAAACACACACACATCCAAACCCCCCCCCCCCCCCCCACACCCCCTCACCTTGTAAAAACAAACCAATAAAAAATGAAAAATCAAAAGGAACCAATTAAAACACATCAAAAGTTACTTTAAATTTTACATCATGATATAAAATATAATCATAACAATAAGAAAAAATATCAGAGAAAATATTTTTTTGTCAAACTTGTTCCAACCAAAAACTAAATGCATAGAAATCTATAAAAAACAAACAAACACATATTTATCATTGATTAAACAACAATAAGACGGTTAGACTGGTTTCCAGTGACTGCTCATTTCAGCTCTACAGTGACCATCGGTACTGATAACCTGTGTCAGATTCTCAATAAATGTGTCTAGTTTTGTGACAGAAATTCTCACCAGTCTGTTCCTAGTCTGAAAACCCCAAAAAAATATACAAGAAAGGCATCCTTCAGAAAGTAATGTAAGTACACATGAGAGATAGTAAAGTAAACCACTTACTGTACACCAGATAAACACACACAACTTATTCCTGGTAAAATTAGATTTTGACCAAAATAAAGATTAATGTAAAATAATGTTTTTTAAAAAACTCACTTCTTTGTCTTTAACAATCAAATGTCAAATGAGGACTAATTATTAAGACTAACTCCAAACTCCTGATGGATGATGCTGTGTTTTTCTAGGACTGTTGGTCCTGCTGATCTGTACGGTTGTTTTCTTCCCCTGACAAGTCTCTTAACGGTATGCTTTCATCCAATTGGCCGACAACCTCCATTTGGTGTTGTGACGGGGAATGGGTTTCAGGTTGTGTTTCTTTTTTTATCAAATCATGAGCAACTGAAAAACATTCAGTCAATTTCTTTTCTTTCAGTTTCTCTTCATAATTCTTCTTCAACTTTTCTTTTGCTTTTTTGCTTAAAACTTCCATCAAAACTTCTTTACTTTCTTTAGCAATCAGTACATCATAGAGAACACTGGTGTCACAGCAGCCTCCTTCCTTTGCACAGCAGTCTTGATTTCCTGTAGAACAACATATTTCTTTTGAACAGCAGGCTCCTTCTCCTGTACAGCAGGCTTGTTCTCCTGTACAGCTTAGTTTTTCTCCACGGTAGTCAACACAACACAATCCACATTCTGATAAACATCTCTTCCAGTCCACCAAGGACATCACAACTGCCACCACACTCAAAACAATCAGTACGATCAAGCCAATGATCTGAAAGGAAGAATGAAACAATTGTTGTGAAAACTATTGTATTCAAAAGAAAAATTGATGAAGTTTGGTTTAAACTTTTATTTTGAAAGATGTTTCTGTGATTCATGAAATAAAATAATCTCACCTTTGAGTCGTTCTTCAGTTCTGTGATTATCAGTCGTTCCTCTGCTGTGAGGTTGGTCTTCTCTTTACATGCCAAGTCAGGGTGATCAGAGTTTCTACAGCAAACATACCAGTCTCCATCCATCAGGACCGTGATGGGCCACAGACACCCAATAATTACTGCTCTGATCAATTGTACAATAATAAATCCAGTGATACCCCAAAATTTTCTTGGTTTTGTTTTTAAACATTTTTTTGATTTAGAATCATAAACACAACACGCACACGCAGTCTTGCAGATACCGATACACATTTTATCCGTCCAGAGAATAAAAAGAGCAAACATGAAAGGGGGTAAAGCCATGTACAGGTCACAGTTCAAAGTAACATCTTTACAAGTACATTCCAGGTTTTTGTCCAGTAGAAGATTGTGAGCAATGCTCACAATGATCACAATGAAGATACTGACTTGTTGGTAGAGACGCTTTGGGAAGAAAGCCTTCATCTTCAGAGCAAACTTTGAGACGATTTTCAGCTGAATGTTGAAACGTTAATAAGAACAAGGACTATTTTTTTTCCACAACTGTAGTTTATCCAAACTTGGGATTTTCAACTTCAAACCCTCAAGCTAGCAAAAAAAAAACAAAACAATAACACTAAAAAACGCTGTGTTTGTAAAAATTTCTTTGCTCAGAAGAGTTACTGACTTCCGTCTGTTCGCAGTTGTGACAGACCAGCTACAGATGAGATGCTCTAAATAGGTAACCGCCACACCTAGCTGGAATGTGATGACTCATCTCATGACCGTTTTTTTCTGATCTGAAAAACGACTCCAAATAGAAACTGGACTCAAACTAGAATCCTGAATCCGAGTCTCTGAGTTCCAGTTCTAGAAGTGAACAAAAAAAGATTTGAAAACGTCCCTTTTGATTTGCAAAATAAAGAAAAAGAAATAGGAACCAAACACACAAAGCAATAAAAGAAAAAGAAAAAGGAACCCCTGCCAACAACCAGACACCAAGCTTGTGAGTGCAAGTTTTTAGGAATTTAATCAAGCTGAGAAGTGTTTGTGTAAATAAGTTGTATTTAAAGTGAAAGTTAAGGTAAAAAACAGTCTCAGGTGTGATAGAAAAGTTTCAGCTAAAATGAAATTGGGAAGTGTCCAAAACCGTGGTGAGAGCGGCCATGCTGATTGGTCTAGAGACAGTGTGGTGAGAGCGGCCATGCATATTGGTCTAGAGACAGTGTGGTGAGAGCAGCCATGCTGATTGGTCTAGAGACAGTGTGGTGAGAGCGGCCATGCTGATTGGTCTAGAGACAGTGTGATGAGAGCGTCCATGCTGATTGGTCTAGAGACAGTGTGGTGAGAGCGGCCATGCTGATTGGTCTAGAGACAGTGTGATGAGAGCGGCCATGCTGATTGGTCTAGAGACAGTGTGGTGAGAGCAGCCATGCTGATTGGTCTAGAGACAGTGTGGTGAGAGCGGCCATGCTGATTGGTCTAGAGACAGTGTGGTGAGAGCGGCCATGCTGATTGGTCTAGAGACAGTGTGGTGAGAGCGGCCATGCTGATTGGTCTAGAGACAGTGTGGTGAGAGCGGACATGCTGATTGGTCTAGAGACAGTGTGGTGAGAGCGGCCATGCTGATTGGTCTAGAGACATAGTGGTGAGAGCGGCCATGCTGATTGGTCTAGAGACAGTGTGATGAGAGCGGCCATGCTGATTGGTCTAGAGACAGTGTGGTGAGAGCGGCCATGCTGATTGGTCTAGAGACAGTGTGGTGAGAGCGGCCATGCTGATTGGTCTAGAGACAGTGTGGTGAGAGCGGTCATGCTGATTGGTCTAGAGACAGTGTGGTGAGAAGAGCCATGCTGATTGGTCTAGAGACAGTGTGGTGAGAGCGGCCATGCTGATTGGTCTAGAGACAGTGTGATGAGAGCGGCCATGCTGATTGGTCTAGAGACAGTGTGGTGAGAGCAGCCATGCTGATTGGTCTAGAGACAGTGTGGTGAGAGTGGCCATGCTGATTGGTCTTAGAGACAGTGGCACTGAGGAAAAGACAGGAAACAGAGATGGAGGTAGCAAAGATGAAGATGCTGAGGATCTCTCTGGGAGTGACCAGGATGGACAGGATCAGAGGAACAGCACATGTTAGAGGTTTTAAAGTCAGAGAGGTCAGACTGAGATGGTTTGGACATGTGCAGAGGAGAGAGAGAGAGTACATCAGAAGAAGGATGCTGGGTTTGGAACCACCAGGAAAGAGGACTAGAGATGGAAGAAACTGACTTGCTGTGGTGTTACCTGAAGGGGAATGATGAAAGGAGAAGAAGAAGAAGATTGGTCAAAATTAAAACACAGACATTTCATACTTTCATTTTCTCTTTTCTATTGACTGAACCCAATCTTTTTGTATATCCTCTCATCACCTTTCTTCAACACCTTGTTAAGCAAGTCCAACAACCTCTTCTTCCCCCAAACTATTCAGATGTTTTAGTACGCTGTACGCAGGCTGCCACACCTACCTGGAATGTGATGACTCTACTCATAACTTTTTCTGATCTAAAAATGACTCAAAATCAAATCTGGACTCAAACTAGAATCCTGAATACTAGTCGTTGAGTTCCAGTTCTAGAAGTGAACGGAAAAAGATTTGAAAACATCACTTTTGCAAATCAAACTTTATCTACAGCCTATCTCAAAGTTTTAAAACTATCAGAATTTCCTTTTCTTTTTTTTCTTCAAAGAATTAAGTTTTGGAATCACAAGAATTTGTTGTCAGGAAACTCAACAAAACTATGTAGTTACGCTTCTCAAACACTGGACTCAAGATGAAGACGTACAAACATTAACAAAGAGCTCATAATGCCAGAAGACGGAAATACGACAAGAATTATCCTACTGATCCAACCGGACTGATAAGATGTTGTTTTTTAACCTTGAACACAGTTGCATCTCGCACAGATAAAATCAGTAAGGTAAACATAGTTACTTCAGGTGTGAGAGGCATGAATATCAGTTAGCGCAAACTCTGAATATACACTGAGAGGGCCAAAATCCCATGAATCCACTTTTTGTTTGACCTGAAATAATAATAACTGATTTGTGAGGCAGATCAAGTAAACCAGACAGTGAAGCAAGTGTTTGGACAGACATGTTTAAGAATCCAGGAAGTATTCGTATTTTCTTCGCTACACTGACTTTGTTCTGATGATGGTGGATAAAAGTTTTGACAGATTTAACAATAGATGAATTGTCACATGCCGTATGGTCTAGGGTGAGGCTGACACGTAAAAGATGTTAAAAGTGAATCCCTGGGAGTAGAACCCTGGGAGGATGAAACAGAGTAAAGATTTAACAAAAGTATTTATTACAAAAAAGTGCTTCATCGACACAAAAAGAAGCAACTAAGAAGTAACTCTGCAGCTAGTACGACGGAAACGAGACCAGGAGTGTTCCAGTCCTTTTATCAGCCAGATTTCAATCAACCTGGACTGACTACTGGAGACGGAGGTGGGAACCTGTTTTTTTTTTTTCTTTTTTTTACGTTTTTTTTTCTTTTTTTTGCTAAAATCATCAAACTCCACAAACAACCGGGCACGGGTGTGTGTGGATATGCCACCTAGAAAGGCAATAACAAAGGCAGAAATGGAAAATGAGGTGCAGGAAATGCGGAAAGCGCTTACTCAGATGTCCGAAGAGTTGTCAAAAGTGACACAGCAGCTAGCAACTCTCATGGGACTGTTCGAAGAAGTAAAGAAGTTGAAAGATCTGATTAAGGTAAAAGACCAAACAATCTTTAACCTGGAAAAGAGGATCGATCAGCTGGAACAATACACACGGATGGATGACGTAATCATTACCGGCTTGAGCGTGAAACCTACTACCTACGCCAAAGCGGCCTCCGTGGGGAGAAATGTGAGCGCAGATGCAGAACCTGAGGATTTACTGTCACTGGAGAGACAAGTTGTTTCCTATCTCATGGATAAGAATATACACGTAGACGCGAACAACATCGCGGCGTGTCATACTCTCCCTCGAAAAGATGCGAGCAAGCCCGCGATCATTTTACGATTCGCAAATCGTAAATATAAAACAGCGCTGCAACGCCAAGGAAAGAAGCTAAAGGGAACATCTGTCTACATAAACGAGCACCTGACAAAGAAAACAGCTGAGATCGCGAGAGAAGCGCGTATTCTGAGGAGAAACGACAAGATTAAATCTACGGGGACGCGAAACTGCAAAGTCTACATCCAACTGAAAGGATCGAGTCCAGAAGAAGCCCGAGTCCTACTGGTAAGAGAACTCCAAGATCTCGATCGGTTCAGATGATGGTTTTACAAGAGTTCAATTCAGACATAATCCCCATGACTCTTACGTTAGTGTGGTTTGAAATACTTGCTTCTCGATTTATGAGTGTATCCGAACATACGTTTGACCATCAATGGTTTATTCTAGTTTTATTTTTGGACAAAGAGAAGACATTTTCTGTTGGGAATAACTCTGGCCTGGTTATTTATTTCTGCTGTGATTTTTGTTTTGGCCTTCCCGAAGCTGAAAAAACTCTAAAAATTGAAATGCTTCTGAAAATGGACACAAAGTCCTGCCGAATGACTCAAAATTATGTTAAAAAAAAAAGAAACAAGTTTTTTTCCGTGTGATTATGTGGAGGTCTATTGTTTTTGTCTTTGCGATGTTTGAATGTAAAAGTAACCTATATATCAAATGACTGATTCTGAAAGAAAAACATATGTGGTTAATGACAGCTCTAAAATTAACTTGCTAACTAAATTCAGCAATCTATCTATCCACGAGGGTTATAACCATAAAAGAAATGAATTTGATGAAGACATTGATCCAGATAATTTCCTCAATGAAATACTAAATGATTGTGATTACTACACTGATGAGAAATTAAAAAATAAAAGTTTTAATGAAGGAGACCTTACTATTATACACTTCAATAGCAGGAGTCTATATAAAAACTATGACCAAATAAAAGAATATTTAGACAAATTTAATAAATTTAGTATAGTGGCCGTGTCGGAAACTTGGTTGGATGATGTCAAAGCGGAAGAAGTTCACCTGGATGGATACCAGCTGTTTACTATGAACAGAAAATATAGAAAAGGAGGAGGTGTGGCATTGTATGTCGATACAAATCTTTCCTGTGAAATTATAAACTCACTGTCCGTCAACATAAATGAAATTTTAGAATGTATAACAGTCGAAATTACGGTAGCAAAAGTTGGTAACATAATTGTCAGTTGTTTGTATAGAACACCAGGCTCATGCTTGGAAACATTTAATCAAGAAATAGACAAGTTATATTCTCATGTAAAGAAGAAGCTCATTGTATGTGGTGACCTAAACATTAATCTTTTAAACCCTAATAATGATCTAAAAACATCTGATTTTATAACAACCATGTACAGTAACAAATTATTCCCCTTAATCATCAAACCAACAAGAATCACTGTCCAGACCGCTACCTTGATAGATAATATATTTACCAATTTATTGGACACAAAAATGACAGCCGGAATCCTCATCAATGACATATCTGATCATCTCCCAGTTTTTACCATCTTTCACAACTTTTATCAAAAGAGTTCCGATACCAAAATTGATGAATTTAAAATGCCAGATTCTGGTTACCATGGTGAGGGTAGGAACATAGATCCTAGTTATCATCCTGGTTACCTGGAAGAACAAAGAAGATCAGACAGGGTGATGAGCCTCAAACTAGAAATTGAAGGGGTGATGTTAAACGTTGTTTGTGGGTATGCTCCACAAATAGGATGTGAGATCGAAGAGAAAGAGAAATTCTGGTCAGACCTTGATGAGGCAATCCAGAGCATCCCTAGAAGTGAGAGAGTTGTCATTGGAGCAGACTTCAATGGCCATGTTGGTGCAGAAAACAGAAATGATGATGAGGTGATGTGCAGGTTTGGTATCCAGAACAGGAATGCAGAAGGTCAGATGGTGATCGACTTTGCAAAAAGAATGGAATTGGCTGTAGTGAATACTTTCTTCAAGAAAAGGCTGGAACACAGGGTGACTTACAAGAGTGGAGGAAGGAGTACACAGAATGATTACATTTTGTGTAGGCGGTGTAATCTGAAAGAGATCAGTGACTGCAAAGTTGTAGCAGGAGACAGTGTAGCCAAACAGCACAGGATGGTGGTGTGTAAGATGACCATAGCAGTAAGGAAGTTTAAAAAGATGAAGGGAGTGCAGAAGACTAAATGGTGGAAACTGAAAAAGAAAGAGTGCTGCTTGAACTTTATAAAGGAGTTGAGACAGGCTCTTGGTGGGCAGGAGAAGCTTCCAGATGACTGGACAACTACAGCTAATGTGATCAGGGAGACAGGCAAGAGAGTACTTGGTGTGTCATCTGGAAGGAAGATAGCTAGAGAGACGTGGTGGTGGAATGAGGAGATGCAGGACTGTATCAAAAGAAAGAGGCTGGCTAAGAAGAAGTGGGACACTGGTAGGACCGAGGAGAGTAGGCAGGTGTATAGGGAGATACAGCATAAGGTTAAAGTAGAGGTGGCAAAGGCAAAACAAGCAGCCTTCGACGACTTGTATGCTAAGCTGAACAGCAAGGAGGGAGAGACGGACCTATACAGGTTGGCAAGACAGAGAGACAAAGATGGGAAGGATGTGCAGCAAGTTAGTGTGATTAAAGACAGGAATGGATGTCTCTTGACAGATGCCAGTAATGTGAGGGGAAGATGGAAAGAGTACTTTGAAGAGTTGATGAATGAAGAAAATGAAAGAGAACAAAGAGTAGAAGACGTTACCAAAGTGGACCAGAAAGTGGCTAGGATCAGTAAGGTAGAAATAAAGAGAGCACTGAAGAGGATGAAGAGTGGAAAGGCTCTGGGTCCTGATGATATCCCTGTAGAAGTATGGAAGTGTTTAGGTGAGGTGGCAGTAGAGTTTCTGACTGGGCTGTTTAACAGGATATTAGAAAGTGAGAAGATGCCTGATGAATGGAGAAGTGTGCTGGTTCCTGTTTTTAAGAACAAGGGACATGTGCAGAGTTGTGGTATCTACAGAGGAATTAAACTGATCAGTCAAACGATGAAGTTATGGGAAAAAGTTGTCGAAGCTCGGCTAAGGTCTGAAGTAAGAATTTGTGAGCAGCAGTATGGTTTTATGCCTAAAAAGAGCACTACAGATGCAGTATTTGCCTTGACGATGCTGATAGAGAAGTACAGGGAAGGTCAGAGGGAGCTGCACTGTGTCTTCGTAGATCTAGAGAAAGCATATGACAGGGTACCTAGAGAAGAACTATGGTATTGTATGAGGAAGTCCGGTGTGACAGAGAAGTATGTTAGAGCGGTGCAGGACATGTATGAGGGCTGTAAGACAGTGGTGAGGTGTGCTGTAGGTGTGACAGAGGAGTTCAGTGTGGGGGTGGGACTGCACCAAGGATCTGCTCTGAGCCCTTTGCTGTTTGCTGTGGTGATGGACAGGCTGACAGACGAGGTCAGACAGGAATCTCCATGGACAATGATGTTTCCAGATGACATTGTGATCTGTAGTGAGAGGAGGGAAGAGGTGGAGGAAAAGCTGGAGAGGTGGAGGTTTGAAGATTAGTCAGAGTAAAACAGAGTACATGTGTGTGAATGAGAGGGATCCAAATGAAAAAGTGAGGTTACAGGGAGAAGAGATAAAGAAGGTGGAAGATTTTAAGTATCTAGGATCAACAGTCCAGAGCAATGGAGAGTGTGGAAAAGAGGTGAAGAAGCGTGTGCAGGCAGGCTAGAACGGGTGGAGAAAAGTAACAGGTGTGATGTGTAATAGAAGAGTTTCAGATAAAATGAAAGAAAAAGTTTACAAAACCGTGGTGAGAGCGGCCATGCTGATTGGTCTAGAGACAGTGTGGTGAGAGCGGCCATGCTGATTGGTCTAGAGACAGTGTGGTGAGAGCGGCCATGCTGATTGGTCTAGAGACAGTGTGGTGAGAGCGGCCATGCTGATTGGTCTAGAGACAGTGTGGTGAGAGCGGCCATGCTGTTTGGTCTAGAGACAGTGCCACTGAGGAAAAGACAGGAAGCAGAGATGTTTGTAGCAGAGATGAAGATGCTGAGGATCTCTCTGGGAGTGACCAGGATGGACAGGATCAGAGGAACAGCACATGTTAGAGGTTTTGGAGATAAGGTCCGAGAGGCCAGGCTCAGATGGTTTGAACATGTACAGAGGAGAGAGAGAGAGTACATCAGAAGAAGGATGCTTTGTTTGGAACCACCAGGAAAGAGGACTAGAGGAAGACCAAAGAGGAGGTTCATGGATACAGTGAAGGAAGACATGAAGATAGTTGGTGTGACCAAAGAGGATGCAGGAGATAGGGTTAGATGGAAGAAACTGACTTGCTGTGGCACCCCTGGAGGGAAATGCCGAAAGGAGAAGAAGATTGCCCATGACAACAGCCCATCAACACAGACATTTCATACTTTCATTTTCTCTTTTCTATTGACTGAACCCAATCTTTTTGTATCTTCAACACCTTGTTAAGCAAGTCCAACAACCTCTTCTTCCCCCAAACTATTCAAATATTTTAGTATGCTGTACACTAAAAGTTCCTCCATGTTAAAATATTTTTTTCACTGTACATGGATGCCTCAAGGGGAAATGACTTTTGCTGCATTGCACTGCTGCAGGCAGCCATGACGGCACCAATGTTGGGAGCAACTAGGAGGTTAGGTGTCTGCTCTTGGGGCAGCTAGGACGCTCCTTGGAAATCGAACTGGCTTCTCCCGCTATACCACTGAGTCAATGCCTCTCTTCATTTATCTACCCCTGCACATCAATTTCCCAACCCTATCCCTGACTTCCCTGCCTGCATCCCACACCTCGCTGCCTGTGCTACCAATGGGACAGCCTCAGTACTGTGAAGATGAACAAACCTCTGCACGAACACCTCTGCCTTTTTCGTGTTCCTAAGCACCATTCTATCCCCAGTCATATGGTCAGGTAATCAAACCCCACCTCCCAGACTCCACACAGCACCAACCGGAGTCTTCTTCACAACAATATCACAGAAACCCCTCCAACAAGCCCAGCTGGTAAACCCTTGCCAGTGCCTGTTTATAGTTACACTGGTCTCACCACAGTTTTGTACACTTTTCCTTTCGTTTTAGCTGAAACTGTAACCCGAGCCACCATCGATATCTTCCCTCTAACCTGCCCGTCCAACTACTCACCTCTAGCACCTACTGCATCTGGTTGGTTGGACGGTCGCCCGGGTAGTGGGGGTTGGGCTGTATTTACATGCACAAATTAAACTGTTGAGATCAGGAGAGGGCGGCTGGTCTTCACCCACCTGTGTCCCCTTGGTGTGGCCGCGGCGATGGGGCTCTGCTGGCTGGGAACAGGCCAGTCATGCAAGGTACGAAGGCCAGTCACTTCTGTGTTGCTCGTTGCCTGGGGGTGAGAGCAGTGGCAGCTGGTGATAAAAAAACAGGGGTGGGCTGCACATTTTTCAAACACACACACACACAAAAAATATACATATATTGTGAGATATCCTGTTTATAAAAGATATCACATGCCAGTACATGAATATTTAAAAGTTTTATTTTCACATGTATATGATCCACCCTACTTGAACAGAAATTTGGCTCTTCTTTCTTTCTGTTAGAATTTTTTTTAATTACCTTCTGATTAAAGTCCCACATGTTTGTGATTATTTTTTTGCCCATGATGGTGACAATGTGGTGGGAGGACTTTTAAGGCCTGCTTGTATTGTTTCTTTTTTCTCCCTCTCCAATATTCACAGGTGCTGGATGGTTCCCTAACGGGAAGATTGGGCTGATTACTCTCACCTGCCGGGTACTTGACATTGGCTACAAAAGACCTGGTCTCACCCATAGTCTTCGTTAGTTCTTCAACTACTCTTGCGGTAAACTGACCACCTCAAAAGTATCTGTTCTTCTCAGTTGTAGTTGTTGTGTGGATTGAGTTGTATATGACTTATGTTGGGTGGAGACGGTGGCCGCGTGGTTAGCGCGTTCGCCCGCGGACCGGAAGGTCGCGGGTTCGCGTCCCACGGAGAGCACGTCGAGGGTCCTTGGAGAAGACACCTAGCCCCCACTTCTCCCACCATTGGCGCCGTTGAAGGGCAGCCTGCTGCGGTGTAAGGAGTGCAGCAAACAAATTTCCCCGGTGAGGGATGAATAGAGTAATTCAAAATAAAAAAAATAAAAATAAAAAAAATGTTGTGTGGAATCATTTGGATATCTCTGTCCTTGTGTTTCCATTGTTGTGTCATTAATATGTCCTCTGTCTGTCTGTGAGATCACAGCTCTCAACCAGTGAGACAATAACGACATCTGCTGATTCCAGGTGGAATGCAGAAAGTAGATTTGATGGGTCTAGAAGGAATGCGGTATGGTTTACTTTAGAAGGGGAGTTGGAAATGAACAGGCTTGAGGTTTCGAGAACTATTGTCCAAAAAGGTTTGGGATTCCTGCCATCCCAGCTGGATTTCTTGTTTGCACTGCCAGAGAAGAAGGTGTTTGAAGTTATTTTCACCACCCGGGTCTATGTGGATCGTTGTGTTACTGCCTTTGCTGAGGCTCAGGGAAAAAATCCTGTCCTTCAAAAAATAAAATTGGAAGTTTTGTCAGAGAGAGAACCGACTGCTGTTACTGTAATAATGGGCTCTGAGAGCCTCCACGTAGAGGACATCCAGACATGGCTGGCTAGCAGGTGCAAAGTAAATAAGGGAATAGACATGAGAGATGGGGATGGCATCAGAACAGGGGCTCAGCGTTTCAGTTGAACACAGACTCTTCTGGACAGGTGATTCACCTTCCCCAAACCATCCAGCTGGGATCGGTGAGAGGGCATGTTTTCTACTCGGGTCAGCCAAAGATATGCAGAAAGTGTGGCTCGCAGACCCACCTGGCAGCGAGCTGTACAGTTGTCAAATGTGGCAATTGTCAGGAGACGAGTCACGCCACTAAAGACTACCCTATGCCCAGGAAATGCAATCTATGTGGTTCTGTGGATCATGGCCCTATGCTAATAGGCTTAAACGCCAGCAGAGTGATAAGGAGATCCAGTCCACCAGCAAACCACCTCTGCCGGTGGAGCCTCCCCTGCTGGCTCCCAACCCGCCACCTGCTGAGCTACATCTGACTGCACCAAGCCAGGCTACAGAACTCCACCTGCCCATGGACCCACAGCCACCGGAACCAGATGAGGAGGGGGTAACGGCAGCAGCAGCCCAGCCGAGAGTAGACGGCGTTGTTGTGGTGGGGGAAGGATGGTGGAAAGAGGAGGACCCAAATGCAGGACTTTGAACATGATTTATTTAACTTATTGCAGGAAAGTCTGTAAAGAAAACATGATTAACTTAAGGTTTCAACAAAGTCCCAACAAAAATAAAAATACAAAACATGGTCAGGCAACTAGGGTGACCTGGCTGGGAAAGGTGATAGTAAGACCTGACAAGGAAGGCTGGTGAGGCTGCCTTTAAATAGGCAGCAGGGAGAGTAGGTGCAGGTGTTCCAATCAGATGCAGGTTTTCCAGTCAGCCAGAATTGGGGGAAAGGTGAGATGGTCCCTGGCTCCCTCTGATGGTGGTTGAGGGAACCACAACAGTTGTGGAGGAGATGCAGCATGACGCCTTCATGTCAGACGAGGACGAGCTGGTCATCGACAAATCCAGAGGACTTCAGACGGAGAAGCAGCAGGATCTGGCGAGGGAACGCACCATAGACTAGCCCACAACATCTGAGGAGTATGGGTCGTACTCGACAGCAGGATGCAACGTGGAGGATGAGTCATTATTGTCGACCGCATTGCTCTTCCCTGGAGAAGAGGCAGAGATCATTATGCCCCAGTCTGACGGTGACAACATCAGGACCAACGTTTCCCGCCGACGTCCTCGACCTGTGTTGGAGGATTCACCTCTGGGGAGCCAAGATGAGGACAATGACCCCCAGACATCTGCCTTCCCATCTTCTTCGGAAATTGGGCCTGAAGGAGGCAACAGTCATGCGGAAAATACGTGGAAAACCCAGAAGAAAATTAAGAAGGCATTACGACAGACTTAGTCTACCTTTTTACTACAATGACGACACCGTTACTCAAGGTTACGACTGAACAGGACTAATAGGAGAGAGATGTGATGGGAAGCGAGAGGAGGACTGTTTTGATTTGAATTCTTTGTTTCAGGGGGGTAGGATAGAGTAGGGAGCACATCTGGAGACGTTAGTGTGAATTGGTAAATGGTTTGTTCTTTGGATTAATGTGAATGTGGAATTTTCAATGTAAATATGTGTATTTTTGAACAATAAATTTTGGAAAAAAAAAAAACCTTTTTAAAAAAAAAAATCTCTAAACTGTGCTTATTTTGACATCATAGACTTATTCATTCTCCCCACAGGAACGTTCAGCCCTTCCTCCTGGCCATCCAGCACCGCCTGAAGCCATCACTACTTTCCTGTGGACACTTTTGTTACATTTTCAATAAACTGTTGTATACCTGCAATTAGATCTTCCTCTCTTCCTCTCACATAACAGTTTAGATTTTATAAAAGTTATACAACTTTGACAACTCAAGTTTTTTTGTATTGTGATTCCTAGAAATTTAATTTTATTTACACTCTATCTCGACATCATCTGCGAATAATTTATTATTGACCTTAAAGGAACGGTTTGCAAAAATAATACATTTTGTCTTTTTTTATTTTATTTAAAGTCAGTTTGTTTGAGTCAAACCAACTTTTAATCATTTTAATTATTTTTCCATTTTACATGGAACTTGAATTATTTGAATTATTAACGATACTTTATTAATACCCTACTGGATAAATTCATGTGTCCGGTAGCTCCAAGCAGTCCAAGAGAGAGTGGCAAACAGCTGCTATGTGGTGCAGAGTTAGGTAGGATGGAACACTCACTTGGTAGAACAGCTGCTTTGTGGAACAGAGTGGAATAGAAAAAGGAAAATATCGCCCTCCGGTGAGCAAAACAAAACCCGACATCACCATTTCTGCTCTGAAAGCCAGACGGAACAGAGTTTAAAAAATGGAGATCTCTTTTTACACACAGATGTTTTTCACAGTGTTTATTATCCAACATTTAAAAATAAAATGAGAGAATCAACACCAAAGATTAAATAAACATCTTATTAATTTGGATTATAAGAGAAAATGAAAACACACACTTAAATTATGATGATTCATAAAGTACTTTGTAAAAACAAACTGCAGATGAACCAATAAAAATACATCACATGTTAGTTTAAATTTACATTCTAATACTTCTCCTTCCATCATTTTCCTCCAGGTGGCGCCACAGCAAGTCAGTTTCTTCCATCTAACCCTATCTCCTGCATCCTCTTCAGTCACACCAACTATCTTCATGTCTTCCTTCACTGTATCCATGAACCTCCTCTTTGGTCTTCCTCTAGTCCTCTTTCCTGGTGGTTCCAAACCCAGCATCCTTCTTCTGATGTACTCTCTCTCTCTCCTCTGCACATTTTCTGAGCTCCAGAAAACCAGAAAAAGAGTCCAAAAATACACACACACAATTTTTTGCAGGTCTTCCTCTAGGCCTCTTTCCTGGTGGTTCCAATTATATACATCATAATATAAAGATATAAATAATTTTTGTTTAACTGGTTTCAACCGAAACAAAAATCAATGCAAAGAAATTTAAACCCCTCATTTTTATTTAAACTAGAAAAAAACAGTTGTACTGGTTTCCAGTAACTGATGCTTTTAATCAACTTTCTCTCCAGTACAATTTACTTTTACTGCTGTTCAGCTTTTTTTCCCTTTTCTTTTATTTTTTAGCATTTTTTTTTATTCAAAGAGATTTTTAATGTAATCTCATTTTACATGTTCCAGATACATACACATAATAAAATGTGAGACAGAATAATCAAAAAGAAAGAAATAGATGTTACAGGTCTGCAGAGTCCCCACCCCAAAACACACTTAAAACAAGAAGAAGAAAAAAAGATTCACTTGCAGATTTTATTCAATGAAACCATAATTGTGTCATTGGCTTTCCATGAGACTAGGTGATGGGAGCGGACTGGGATCCAGCATGTGAGCAGGAAGTAGATTCACTTGATGTTTGAACATCAACTAAAGGTCTTCCTTCTTGAGTTTCAGGTTTTGTTTTTATCAAATCAGGAGCAACAGAAAAACATTCAGTCCATTTCTTTTCTCTTAGTTTCTGTTCGTATTTCTCTTTTAACTGTCGTTTTGCTGATTCGGTTAAAACTTCTTCCAAAACTTCATCACTTTCTTTTGCAATCAGTACGTCATAGACAACGCTGGAGTCACAGCAACCTCCATCTTTTGCACAGATGTACCTCCTCCAGTCCACCATAGACATCACAACAGCCACTAAACCCAAAACAAAAAGTAGATTCAAGCCAGTGATCTGAAAGGAAACATAAAAAAATAGGTTTTGTGTGGTTCACTTGATGTTTGGTGTAACGAGTGTTAATTTTAATTGACATTTTGTTTAAAAAGATCGTTTTTAAACAAAATGTTAATTAAAATTGGTTTAGACTTTTATTTTTTAAAGGTGTTTTTGTGATTCAGGAAACTAAAACAATTTTTTTTTTACCTTTGAGTAGTTCTTCAGTTCGATGATGATCAGTCGTTCCTCTGCTGTGAGGTTGGTCTTCTCTTTACACGCCAACTCAAGGTGTTCAGAGTTTTTGCAGCAAACATACCAGTCTCCATCCATCAGAACTGTGACCGTCCATAGACAGCCAATAATTAATGCTCTGATTATTCGTACAGTAATAACTCCAACAAATCCCCAAAAGTTTTTTGGTTGAGTTGTGTCCAATGAAGAATCTGTTTTTTTTTTGTGTACATAAATAATTAAAACAACGTTTAGCACATGCATAACAAATGTCTGCTTTCGTACAGATACTCAGAAACATTTTATCTGTCCAGAGCACTAAGAAAAGGAAGATGAAAGTAGGCAAAGCCATGTACAGGATACAGTCTGTAGTAACATCTTCACAAGTACATTCCAAGTTCTTGTCCAGTAGAAGATTGTGAGCAATGCTCACAACGATCACAATGAAGAGACTGACTTTCTGAAAGAGATGGTTCTGTAAGAAACCCTTCATCTTTGGAGGAAATGTACAGGCTGCTGTCAGCTGAATCTTAGGACGAAAACCTGGATGATTGTTAGTTTCATCTATTTTTTGTGGAGGCGTAGGGTGTATCGCTCCACCCTAATCCTGATGGAAACATTGGTTGGAGTACAATGAGGTAGTTAGAAATCTTTGTGGCTCATTTACGTTTCTCTATGCAAACTAAATACCTGTTTGCATGCTTTCAGATCATTTGTCCGTGTTTCTATCTCCTCATGCCGGGGTGTCATCCATCAGAACACAAAAAGACTATCACACAAAAATTCTACAGATTATATCTGTCTGTGTAGGGGGGAGAAACTAATAAAAAATAGCTTTTTTTAAAATTAGTTATGCAATATTTTAGGGGCACGGTGACGTAGTGGTTAGCTCCGTGACCTCATAACAAGAAGGTTGGGGTTCGAGTCACAGGAGGTGACGAGGCTTGGAACAATGGTCTTGCTGTGTGTAGTTTGCATGTTCTCTCCGTCTATTTGTGGGTTTTCTCTGGTTTCCTCCCACTCTCCAAAAACATCCATGTTAGGTTGATTGGGCAGCATGAAATTGCCACGAGGAATGGTTGTGTGTGTGTGGCCCCCAACAGACTGGTGACTTGTTCAGGGTGTATACTGCCTCTTGCCTGAAAGCAACCAGAATAGACTCCAGTGACCCTGCCAGGGATCAGTGGTTCAGAAACTCAATGAAACAAAGGTTTTTAGAATCAGACAAAATATTAATAGTAGGAGATTTTCATATTATTTTAATATATAGGAAATACATTTGCAGCTTCTTCAGATCAAAGCTGCAAATTTGCAGCTTTGATTTGCAGATCAAATTTGCATTTTGTTCAATTGCACGAAATGCAAAAGAACGTGCTCACTGTCAGAGACACACCTTGGACCTGGTTTTAACTTGTAGTGTAGAGATTAGTCAACTCAGCGTCTTTCCTCATAACCATGTACTTTCAGACCACTTTCTAATTACCTTCTGTTGTAGAAAATTTTGGATTTAGTTAGGTTAATATTCACTTTGAAAACATCTTAATGATAATAAGTGTCTTTGATTAACTTGATGTGCTGAAACAAGACATCTATTTAACATCCATGATGTGAGAACACTTTCCCAGCCTGTTCACAGAGACTCCAAGCCGCTCAAGGACAAGCAAAGATACATTTTATAAACTCTATCCAAGTAAGGCAGCCTCTGTCCAGCAAGTAGCAGGTGCAGGATAAGGACATGTTTAGTTTGCTCAGCCCAGTTTGGTTGGTCAGCCCAACCCAAGTTGCATAGCCTATCAGAATGCCTAGCAACAAAAAAGCCCACCCTGACAACGGGGATCCTTAAAACGTGTCTGTGAGAAGTTCGTTGAACTTCTGCCGATCAATGTTTGATTTGCATGAACTTCCAATGCTGCAGCGTTTAATCTTTGTACTTTATTAAATTATTTATTTTCTCTACATTTGTGTGACATCTTATTAAGAAAATTCCACAACACTTTCAGTTTTTATTAGAAAATATAATCGCCCTAATGATTATACACAACTTAGAAGAACGTTGTCAGAGCAGCTGCGTGAAGCCCCGCACCTCTAAAAAATATAAACAAAAAAAAACAGAAAATATGTCAATAGTTTGTGCTGTAAAAATTTTGTTTGGGCTGTTTTACTTTTTTTTTTATTTAGAGAAATGCGATTTTGACGATGACGTCATCCAGACCTTCATTTATTTCCTGCCGTCGCCTTCTTTTATGACGTCACCGTCCAAATTGTATTTATCAAAATAAACTAAAATAGCACAAACAAAAAATTTCACTGCACAAATGCAGCACAAACGATTGAGACCATTTTTAGGAGTTTTCTCGCATTTTTAAGCAAAATGAGGAGCTGGATTACATCAGATTTAACTGGATGTTTGTGTGGGGTTTCTTAACTGGACCGGTCTGACCCCAGCTGTGTGTTTTTATTTTATTATTTATCTGATTTTTATCATCTTTTGTTTCTGTGTTGTTTTTAGTGAGATGTTGTGTGGTGCAGTAAATTGCCAAAGAAAGCTGTAAAACAATTGCCCTCTGGGACAGTGGTGGAACGTAACGAAGTAAATGTACTTCGTTACTGTACTTAAGTAAAAAAATTATGTATCTGTACTTTACTTAAGTAAAACTTAAGACCTGTACTTTTACTTTTACTTCACTACTTTTTAAAAGTCTGTTTTATATTTTTCGTTACATTTTCGTTCAGGAATTTGAAAAATACACACGTTTTTTTTTTGTAGCGCATCTTGAAGACGCATCGCCAAAATCAAAAGGAGCAGTTGATCGGGAGAAGAAGTCATGAATCAAGGACCAATCAGAATCGAGAGTAAACTTTTTCCGCATTCATTCAGCGCCAAAAAAAACTAACATCAAATATTAAAAAGAGTCAGAAGATCGTTGTTTGTTGTGTTTACTTCTAAATAAAATGTTGAGCCGTCGTTACACAGAGCAGGGGCGGATCTAAAATTTTCTAAAGGAGGGGGGGTGGCGTGAGGTCATTGACAAAGCCAATATAGGGTGACTGACCCCCCCTCCCCAAAAACATTTTAAAAAATAAGTGTAATTTTCCTGCATTTTGGTGCCCATTTGCTGGCCCTGCATGGGGATAGCTTGACTTGTCCCCTTTCCTTTCTTCTTTTCTTTTTCTTTTTGTGGACCAAAAGAGGCAGGAGAGGGGGCCACGCCCTGCAGAGTATTTATTTGTGACCTTATAGCACAAAAAATAACATTTGCATTATGATCGAATACTTTTACTTTTTACTTAGAAAGTAGAATTTACACCATTTACTTTTGTTCTTTTACTTAAGTAGATTTTTTTATTGGTACTTTTACTTTTACTTAAGTACAAAAAGTGAGTACTTCATCAACGACTGCTCTGGGATTAATAAAGTTTTCTGATTTAGATTGACCTATAAATGAATCGTCAATATCTAAAAAAATAAAATAGCACAAATGAAAATTTTTACAGCCCAAAACAGCACAAACAATTGACATTTTTTCTGTTTATTTTTGTTTGTATATTTTTTAAGAGGGGCCAGCTTCATGGAGCTTATCTGAGCGATCTGTGTCTGAGTTTAAACTTCAAATTCAGCCAATACTTAGTTTCATACGAAATGAATTTACTGAGAATACCTCACACAGCGGAGAGATCCGATCCTGAGGTCACCAAACAGGATCCCTCCAAATTGGAATGATATTTGTTTTGTATGTGTTTCCCCACACCTCCACACAGTAAGTCGTGTACAGTAAAATTAATGAATTAAATAAAATATATAAAACCTTTTTTATTTGAGCATTATTTTACCTTTTACATAATCACTAATGATTTACATAGTTTTGTTTTTATGTGACTTTTCCAACTTAATTTGTTTTGTATTATGATTCCTAAAAATTTGATTTCATTTATTTGCTCTATCTCTGTATCTTGAATAAAAACTTTTCTGTTCACATTTATACTACGATTTGTAAATATTATCAATTTTGTTTTCTTTGAATTTAGAGTTAATTCGTTTGAATCAAACCAGTTTTTTAGAAGTTTTAGTTCTTTTTCGAGGCCACATGACGCTGCTACACGGTCTGAATCAATTCCATTTATGTGAAAATATTGTGATCTATTTTCAATATAACTTTTGATCCAAGAGAAGGCCACACCCCTAATTCCGTATCTATGTAACTTTTTGAGTAGTAGATTATGATTAACTGTGTCAAAAGCTTTGGTAAAATCCAGAAAAACTCCTATAGCAAATTGTTTGTTGTCTATTGCGTCATATACATGGCTAGGACATGTATGCAGGATGTAAACAGGATGGACGATGGCCGCATTCAAAGGACATCATCTATGAGGAGCTCGCCACAGGAACACAGCCAACTGGACCACCTGCCCTGCGCTACAAGGAAGCCTGCAAGAGGGATCTGAAGTCATTCAACATCAACCCAGCAGATCTCAAGTCAGTGACCTCGAAAGATGGCGTGCAATTGTTAAAACCTGTATCAAGCAGGCCGAGGAGAACAGAGAGATCCAGCGCAAGGCCACAAAGACCTGGAAACAGCCACTGCTCCCCCATGACTCACACCACCTACCACATTTGCAGTAAATGTGGAAGGAGCTGCAGCTCCCGCTTTGGCTTATTCAGCCACAACCACTGTGCCACCATCTCCCCTCTGCCTGAGTGATGATTGCTGGGTGCAATCATCCGCAAGCAGCCACGACGGCGCCAATGGTCGGAGCAACTAGGAGGTTAGGTGTCTGCTCCAGGGGCAGCTAGGACGCTCAGTGGAAATTGAACCGGCTTCTCCTCGTCCAACAACGGATTCTCTACGACTGAGTCAATGCCTCCCTTCATTTATCTACCCCTGCACATCAATTTCCCAACCCTATCCCTGACTTCCCTGCCTGCATCCCACACCTCGCTGCCTGTCCTACCAGTGGGACAGCCTCAGTACTGTGAAGATGAACCAACCTCTGCACGAACACCTCTGCCTTTTCCGTGTTCCTAAGCACCATTCTATCCCCAGTCATATGGTCAGGTAATCAAACCCCACCTCCCAGACTCCACACAGCACCAACCGGAGTCTTCTTCACAACAATACCACAGAAACCCCTCCAACAAGCCCAGCTGGTGAACCCTTGCCAGTGCCTGTTTATAGTTACACTGGTCTCACCACAGGTTTGTACACTTTTCCTTTTGTTTTAGCTGAAACTGTAACCCGAGCCACCATCGATATCTTCCCTCTAATCTGCCCGTCCAACTACTCACCTCTAGCACCTATTGCATCTGGTTGGGTAGACGGTCGCCTGGGTAGTGGGGGTTGAAATGTACATACATGCACAAATTAAACTGGTGAGATCAGGAGAGGGCGGCCGGTCTTCACCCATCTGTGTCCCCTTGGTGTGGCCGGGGCGATGGGGCTCTGCTGGCAGGGAATAGGCTGGTTATCCGAGGTTTGAAGGCCAGGCACTTCTGTGTTGCTCGCTGCCTGGAGGTGGGAGGCTCCCTGAGGTGCAGATGTTGGTCGGTGTTCCCTGTACTTTTATAAAAAATGGGGAATGCCACCAAACCATAAAATTCAGGCAGAAAAAAACATAACACTCTTTCCTCAAAAAGAAAGAACACAAACAAGACAAGGTCTGTTTATTTCAATAGGACAAAATCATCATCCATCAGAATGGGCAAAATAAAGAAGGAAAGTGAGGAACAAACAGTTTTTAAACTTATAGCATGTAAGATAGTTTTTAAGCTTCAATTATTGTGGTTATTCAGAAGTTACAATTAAATTTCACTTTAAATTTGATTGAATTTTGCAAAAAGACAATAAAACCCTTTATTAAAATTATGATCAAAATGATGTTTCTTCAATGAAAAATATGTAAAAAGGAAGACAAAATGACACCGTCCTACACCAGAAAATCTTTTATCTTTTCAGTACTTCTTTTAAAGAATAATGCATTTACAACAGATTCCCTCCCACACGCTTCGTGTTACGCTGGCTCTAGTTTGGCAGCGTACTCCGTCTTCATTTTCAGGAGGACACAGTAGTCTTTCTAATTCAGGGTCGTCCTCTTTTTTTTTTCTTTTGGAGCTTGTGATCTGTCGTTTCACAGATTCCATCGTAACTTTTTTACACTGTAATTAGAAGCAGAAAATGTTAGAAAACATTGAGATCACAGCAGCCTTCTCTCAGAATCTTTAGTCCATTTTTTTCAGTTTATTAGAGAGATTCAATTGAGAATTGACAATTCAGGTGAGACAGAGGAGTTCAGTGTGGGGGTGGGACTGCACCAAGGATCTGCTGTTTGCTATGGTGATGGACAGGCTGACAGACGAGGTCAGACAGGAATCTCCATGGACGATGATGTTTGCAGATGACATTGTGATTTGTAGTGAGAGGAGGGAAGAAGTGGAGGAAAAGCTGGAGAGGTGGAGGTTTGAAGTTTAGTCAGAGTAAGACAGAGTACATGTGTGTGAATGAGAGGGATCCAAATGGAAAAGTGAGGTTACAGGGAGAAGAGATAAAGAAGGTGGAAGATTTTAAGTATCTAGGATCAACAGTCCAGAGCAATGGAGAGTGTGGAAAAGAGGTGAAGAAGCGTGTTCAAGCAGGCTGGAACGGGTGGAGAAAAGTAACAGGTGTGATGTGTGATGGAAGAGTTTCAGCTAGAATGAAAGGGAAAGTGTACAAAACCGTGGTGAGAGCGGCCATGCTGATTGGTCTAGAGACAGTGTGGTGAGAGCGGCCATGCTGATTGGTCTAGAGACGGTGTGGTTAGAGCGGCCATGCTGATTGGTGTAGAGACAGTGTGGTGAGAGCAGCCATGCTGATTGGTGTAGAGACAGTGTGGTGAGAGCGGCCGTGCTGATTGGTGTAGAGACAGTGTGGTGAGAGCGGCCATGCTGATTGGTCTAGAGACAGTGTGGTGAGAGCGGCCATGCTGATTGGTCTAGAAACAGTAGCACTGAAGAAAAGACAGGAAACAGAGATGAAGGTAGCAGAGATGAAGATGCTGAGGATCTACAGTTGACGAAGCGACCTTTTTGAAAGCGAAAGAATAGAAAAAGACCTCATTGCTTTGCGAAAAAAAATTGGCCTTGAAACAATCTGTACACAAACATTTGTGTATAGAGGTGCGCAGATAAAAAAAAAACAAAAAAAACCTCACGGATCAGATCATTCCTCAGATATGAGTCGTGGGATGGATAATTTTTTGATACAGCTACTCACTGAGCCATCGTTCCCCATTGTAGGTTAGGAGGGGGATTTTAAACTTGATTCTAAACTCAATCAGTGGAGAGACGCTAGCACGGAAGTAATATGATCTCTTCTATTTGTTCCTGCTAATAGTCTTGCTGCTGCATTTTGAACCAGCTGAAGACTTTTTAGGGAAGACTTAGGGCATGCTACGAGCAAAGCGTTACAATAATCCAATCTCGATGTAACAAATGCATGGATGGGTTTTTCAGCATCACTTTTACATAAGATATTTCGGATTCTAGAAATGTTGCGAAGGTGAAAAAATGCAGCTTTACAAGCCTGTGCTATGTGAGCTTTAAATGATAAATCTGAGTCAAATCAGTACTGGAGCACCATAAGGGACAGTAGTCTTACAAACACATCTCATCTAGATTGAATTCCTAAAGACATGCACTGACATGCTTGGTGTCTGGTTGTTGGCAGGGGTTCCTATTTTTATTGTTGTCTCCAATAAGGTACAATGTTTTTCAGATCAGAAAAAGCAGTTTTGAGATAAGTCAGTACATTCCTTCTGATTGGGGCGGTTACTTCTTTTAAAACCTTCATACTGGAATTGAAGCCTTTACATCTCATCTGTAGCTGGTCCGTCACAACTACAAACAGCCAGGGAAAACGACTGGGACTCAGTAACTCTGCTTAGCAATAGAAGTTATTTATTCTTTCTGAGCAGCTCGGATGGAAATGATCGACTGGTCGATCCAGACTTTTACTTTTTGGACTCAGCTCTTTCTTCACCACATTGGATCGCTGCAGTGTCCTAATTATTGCAGATGTTGCCATGGACACTTGTATTTTTAGAAAGCCACAAGTGTGAAACGAATCGTTTGGTGGAAAAACAAACTTATTATCAAGAACTTCTCACCGTTCAGCTGACAACCGTCTGAAAGTTTCCTCTAAAGATGAAGGGTTTCTTACAGGACCGTCTCTTTCAGAAAGTCAGTGTCTTCATTGTGATCGTTGTGAGCGTCGCTCACAATCTTCTACTGGACAATAATCTGGAATGTACTTGTAAAGATGTTACTGGAGACTGTGACCTGTACATGGCTTTACCCACTTTCATCTTTACTCTTTTTATTCTCTGGACGGATAGAATGTGTCTTGGTATCTGCAAGACAGCGTGTGTGTGTTGTGTTTATGATTCTATATCAAAAAAATGTGAAACATCAAAACCAAGAAAATGTTGTGGGATTACTGGATTTATTATTGTACAATTGATCAGAGCGGTAATTATTGGGTGTCTGTGGCCCATCACGGTTCTGATGGATGGAGACTGGTATGTTTGCTGTAAAAACTCAGATCACCCTGACTTGGCATGTAAAGAGAAGACCAACCTCACAGCAGAGGAACGACTGATAATCAAAGAACTGAAGAACCACTCAAAGGTGAGATTATTTATTTCCTGAATCACAGAAACACCTTTCAAAATAAAAGTTTAAACCAAACTTTATCATTTTTTCTTTTAAATACAGTAGTTTTCACAACAATTGTTCTATTTTTCTTTCAGGTCATTGGCTTGGGTTTAATCTTTGGTTTGGGTCTAGTGGCTGTTGTGATGTCTATGGTGGACTGGAGGAGATGTTTATCAAAATGTGGATGTCGTTGTGGAAGCTGCTGTGACAACAGTGTTCTCTATGACGTACTGATTGCAAAAGAAAGTGAAGAAGTTTTGGACAAAGTTTTAACCGAATCAGCAAAACGACAGTTAAAAAAGAAATACGAACAGAAACTAAGAGAAAACGAATGGACTGAATGTTTTTCTGTTGCTCATGATTTGATAAAAAACGAAACAAAACCTGAAGCTCCAAAAAATTCAGTTGGTGTTCAAACATCAACTGAACCCAGTTCCCCTCCCAACCTGGACCCGGTTCCCCCTCAGAACCTGGATCCAGATCCCCCTCACAACCTGGATCCAGATCCCCCTCACAACCTGGACCCAGATCCCCCTCACAACCTGGATCCAGATCCCCCTCACAACCTGGATCCAGATCCCCCTCACAACCTGGATCCAGATCCCCCTCAAAACCTGGATCCAGATCCCCCTCACAACCTGGACCCAGTCCCCGCTCTGCAGAGGGAATAAAACAAAAATAATCCTTTGAAATGTCTAAACTTAAAAGTGAGAGAGGAAAAACAGAAATAAAGAAGAACGATGACCAGGATGAAATGGAAAAAACAGGAATGTTGTTTTACATTTGTTCTTACAGTCATCTTTTTAAACACATTAAATCCTCTGAAATTATGCACACTATCCCTCTTGTGAAAAAAGTTTTGAATAGATTTGGGTAGATTATTATTGTTTATTTTAAACTTAACTTGTGCAGTTTTTACATTGCATTGTACATTAGTATAATCTGTAAACAGTATTAGTTGCAGAGTTCTGGAAATCTAACATATATCAGTAAGATATAGGATAAACAACAAAAGGCTCAGCACAGACCCCTGGGGGAGAAGACAAGTCACTGATTGAAGCTCTGAATCCTGTCCATTAATGTGGACATACTGAGATCGGTTTTCTAAATAGCTTTTGAGCCATAGGTATGCCACACCTCTGACACCATATCAACATTGTTTTTTCAGTAATAACTTATGATTGACTGTATCGAAAGCTTTTGTTATGTCTAGAAACACACCGATGGCAAATTGTTTTTTATTAATTGCAGTTGATATGTTTTCAACCAAGTCCATCAATGCTAGGGTGGTGGTCCTATTTGGTCTGAAACCATATTGCTGTTCACAAAACAGTGAACAGTAATGTAAAAAAGAAAATGGTCTAAACATTTGTGGAATAATTTCTCCAATATTTTTGCAAACTGAGATAAAATGGAAATGGGTCTGTAATTTGTAAATTCTTGTTTATCACCAGACTTGTATATGGGTATGACTTATCTCCTCTTCATTGCATCTGGAAATACACCTGATTGTAAAGACATGTTGTAGATATAGGTGATTGGAATTACCACACAGTCAATGATGTCTTTTAACAGTGACATGTCCAGCCCGTTCCAATTAAAATATTCAGCCTTTCTTTTTTTGTTTTGGTTTAAACCAGTTTAACAAAAAGGATTTCTTCTGATAACTTTTGTGATTTTATGATTTATATCTTTATATCATAGATTTCAAATTTATTATTTTTTTAATGTTTAATTCACCAATTCTTTTTTTTATAAAGTACTTAATTAAGCATCATGATTTCTGAATGTTTTTCTCTTTTAATCCAAAGTTAATGACAAGGTTTTTTTGTTTTTTAAATGGATGCGTTTTATTGTTTATAGTTGGCTAACAAACACTGTGGACAAAAAATTGTGTGTGTATTTTTGGACTCTTTTTTTCTTTTATCTGGAACTCAGAAAATGTGCAGAGGAGAGAGAGAGAGTACATCAGAAGAAGGATGCTGGGTTTGGAACCACCAGGAAAGAGGACTAGAGGAAGACCAAAGAGGAGGTTCATGGATACAGTGAAGGAAGACATGAAGATAGTTGTTGTGACTGAAGAGGATGCAGCAGATAGGGTTAGATGGAAGAAACTGACTTGATGTGAAAAGAAATGCCAACATGAGAAGGAGAAATAAAACCCTGGTATGTGTCCTCATTCCTCGTCTGGAATTTGTTTCCTTCTTTTAGATTTGTGGAGGAATTACATTGCATTTTAAATGACCAATAAAATTGTTAGTAACAACAAATCTAGGGTTGACTAAGCAACCTTTTTTGAAAGCGAAAGAATAGAAAAGTACCTCATTGCTTTGTGGAAAGGAAATTGGCCTTGAAATTATGTGTACACAAAGATTTGTGTATAGAGGTGCGCAGATAAAAAAAAAAACCTCACGGATCAGATCATTTCTCAAATATGAGTTGTGGGGTGGATAAATTTTTGATTTAGCAAAAAAAAAACAGGGGCGGTCATCCTACTCACTGAGCCATTGTTCCCCGTTGTAGGTTAAGAAGACTCAATTAGAAGCCAATGGAGAGACACTAGCACAGGAGTAATATGATCTCTTCTATGAGTTCCTGCTAATAGTCTTGCTGCTGCATTTTGAACCAGCTGAAGACTTTTTAGGGAAGGTTTCGGGCATGCTACGAGCAAAGCGTTACAATAATCCAATCTTGATGTAACAGATTATGCAGCCTTTGCATAATTAGGAAAAATAAATGGATTAGCATTGAACGGTTTGACCATTGACATATCAGCATTGTGATACTGTATGTCACCCAGTGAAATCAGTAAGATGAAATCAATAATATGACATTCTAAAACATAAACATTTATACCAAAACAACAGGGTATCAACATTCTCTACCTTCAGCAGTGTTTGGGTTTTTTTTTCTGACATGAAAATGGGTGGAGAAAATAATCAGATATAAAAAGAACATTTCTTCCTGGTTCTTACTGATGCAGTCTGTATATTTACTCTAAAGATGAAGGGTTTCCTACCGGAGCGTCTCTTCCAGAAAGTCAGTCTCTTCCTCGTGATCGTTGTGAGCATAGCTCACAATCTTCTACTGGACAAAAACCTGTAATGTACTTGTAAAAATGTTACTGGAGACTGTATCCGGTACATGGCTTTACCCACGTTCATCTTTGCTCTTTTTATTCTCTGGACGGATAAAATGTGTCTCGATATCTTCAAGGCTGCATGTGTGTGTTGTGTTTATGATTCTAAATCAAAAAAATGTATAAAAACAAAACCAAGAAAATGTTGTGGGATCACTGGATTTATTTGTGTACGATTAATCAGAGCATTAATTATTGGGTGTCTGTGGATCGTCACGTTACTGATGGATGGAGACTGGTATGTTTGCTGTAGAAACTTTGATCACCCTGAGTTGGCATGTAAAGAGAAGACCAACCTCACAGCAGAGGAACGACTGATCATCAGAGAACTGAAGAACTGGTCAAAGGTGAGATTATTTTGTTTCATGAATCACAGAAACACCTTTAAAAATAAAAGTTTAAACCAAACTTAATTAATTTTACTTTTAAATGGAACAGTTTTCACAGCGATTATTTTAATCTTTCTTTCAGATCATTGGCTTGATCGTACTGATTGTTTTGGGTGCAGTGGCTGTTGTGACGTCCTTGGTGGACTGGAAAAGATATTTATTAGAATGCGGATTGTGTTGTTGGGACTGCTGTAAAAGAGAGCAGACTGCCATCCAGGGGCAGGATGCCGTCCAGGGGCAGGATGCCGTCCAGGGGCAGGATGCTGTACAGGTGCTGGCTGCTGTGGCTGCAATAATAGAAGGCTGTTGTGCAAAAGTTAAAAAGTTCTGTACAGAAGAAGGATGCTGCTGTGCAAAGGAAGGAGGCTGCTGTGACACCAGTGTTCACTATGACGTACTGATTGCAAAAAATAGTGAAGAAGTTTTAACCGAATCAGCAAAACGACAGTTAAAAGAGAAATACGAACAGAAACTAAGAGAAAACAAATGGACTGAATATTTTTCTGTTGCTCATGATTTGATGAAAAAAGAAAAAAAACCTGAAGCTTCAAAAGAACAAAAGTCAGTCGCTGTTCAAACATCAACTGGACCCAGTTCCCCCTCACAACCTGAACCCGGTTCCCCCTCAAGACCTGGACCAAGTTCCTCCTCACAATCTGGACCCAGTTCCCCCTCACAACCTGAACCCGGTTCCCCCTCAAGACCTGGACCAAGTTCCTCCTCACAATCTGGACCCAGTTCCCCCTCACAACCTGGACCCGGTTCCCTCTCACAATCTGGACCCAGTTCCCCCTCACAACCTGGACCCGGTTCCCTCTCACAATCTGGACCCGGTTCCCTCTCACAATCTGGACCCGGCTCCTCCTCACAATCTGAACCCGGTTCCCCTTCCCTACCTGGACCCAGTTCCCGCTCTGCAGAGGGCATACAACAGAAAGAATCCACTGAAATGTCTGAACATAATAGTGAGAAAAGAAAAAAGAGAATAAAGAAGAAGAATCACCAGGATGAAATGAAAGAACTGTTAATTCCTTAAGATGGGGAAAAAAATGATGCAGAATTCTTTGAAAGCAGTCAAAGTAAATTTTACTGAAACGAAACACGTTAATAACATCAGTTACTGGAAACCAGTCCATTTGGCAGGAGTTTTTTTATTTCTTTGTTTATGAGTCACATCCTAAATGTCGGTCTTTTCTGTCATTTTTTCTTTTCAAGACCTGACAGAGAATCCTGAGGAGAGAGAGAGGGTGAGGGGATGAAAGAGAAGAAAAAGAGCAGAGGATAAAGTGTATATTCACCAATTGTTGTTTTTTTTTAATAAAGTACTTAATTAAACATCATGATTTATGAATGTTTTTCTCTTTTAATCCAAAGTTAATGACAAGTTTATTTTGTTTTTTAAATGGATGCGTTTTTATTGTTATTTCTTTATGTTGGCTAACAAACATTGTGGACAAAAATCTGTGTGTGTGTATTTTTGGACTCTCTTTCTGTTTTTCTGGAACTCAGAAAATGTGCAGAGGAGAGAGAGAGAGTACATCAGAAGAAGGATGCTGGGTTTGGAACCACCAGGAAAGAGGACTAGAGGAAGACCAAAGAGGAGGTTCATGGATACAGTGAAGGAAGACATGAAGATAGTTGGTGTGACTGAAGAGGATGCAGGAGATAGGGTTAGATGGAAGAAACTGACTTGATGTGAAAAGAAATAAAACCCTAGTATGTGTCCTCATTCCTCGTCTGGACTTTGTTTCCTGCTTTTAGATTTTTCGGGGAAATTATCGCCTTTTAGATGAGCGATAAAATTGTTAGTAACAACAAATCTTGTGAGTTTGAAAGTCTTTAAGGGATCAAGGGCTCTGTGAGCCCGTTCGGTAAGCGGGCATCAAAGCCTCGGGCACTTACGCACGTGAGGTCATTTAGTCTTTAAGGGCTCAGGGCTCAAGTACACGAGGGCTCAAGTGGTCAGTTTGGGATTGTGTCTGATGGAGAGAGAAAAAGACCCAAAGCGACCACTTGAGCCCTTAAAGACTAAATGACGTCACGTGCATAAGTGCTCGAGTGTGCGAGGCTTCAAGGGCTCCAGTTGATTTTAATAGAAATGGGACACCCCTTTAAAAACCTGCACCTCACCTCACCTGAGACAGGTGAGAGTGCACAACAACAAACATAATAAAATGTGTGAGCAGATAGCTCGGAGGGATAGATCACTGCTTTCACATCAACACGTTGTGAGTTCAAATCCCTCCTAACCTCCACTTCTTCATCTCTGTCCAAATTTAATCTCATCAAGGATTTTGATTTTAAATAAAAAGAAGAACCGTTAACGAGGTAACCCCAGAGGAACAGCTCAGACTGTTAGGAGATTGCTCTTCAGTCCTGAGGCTCAGAGATCAGATCATATTAATTGTTTTAATTTTGATCGTTAAAGCTCGATGAGAACAGGTCTGAGTGTGAAGGAGGGCGACACGTGGTGCAGCGGGCTGAACTCAAGAAGATGATTGGACATTTGATAATAAACAATTTTTATTTGATCAAATATTTCTTGACTTTAGAAACAAATCTTTAAAGATTCTTCTTTTCTTCCTCCCTTTGATGTGTGCAGATAGCTCAGTGAAAAACACACCTGCTTTTAAATCAACAAGCTGGGAGTTCAAGTCCCTGAAAAGCTCCAGTTCTTCTGATAGAATTTTATTTTCTTCAAGAAATTTGATTCCAAATAAATAGAAGAAACGACTTTGTAAAATAGAGTGGAGGAGTAGCTCAAGCTGTTAGGATGATGTTCTCATGTTCTGGGATCAAATCTTATGACTCATTTATTTTCATGTTGATTTTTAAAAACAGAAAAGATAACTATGAGAACTATGAGAACAGGTGTGAGTGCTTGTTTGATCGATTCTTGCTCATTGCTTGTCATGGAGACACACAAACTGCACCAATATGGTAAGATGGTGATTCTCAGGGCTTCTTCTTCTTCTTTCGGCATTTCCCTTCAGGGGGCGCCACAGCAGGTTCTTCCGTCTAACCCTATCTCCTGCATCCTCTTCAGTCACACCAACTATCTTCATGTCTTCCTTCACTGTATCCATGAACCTCCTCTTTGGTCTTCCTCTAGTCCTCTTTCCTGGTGGTTCCAAACCCAGCATCCTTCTTCTGATGTACTCTCTCTCTCTCCTCTGCACATGTCCAAACCATCTCAGTCTGACCTCTCTGACTTTAAAACCTCTAACATGTGCTGTTCCTCTGATCCTGTCCATCCTGGTCACTCCCAGAGAGATCCTCAGCATCTTCATCTCTGCTACAAACATCTCTGCTTCCTGTCTTTTCCTCAGTGGCACTGTCTCTAAACCAATCAGGATGGCCGCTCTCACCACACTGTCTCTAGACCAATGAGCATGGCCGCTCTCACCACACTGTCTCTAGACCAATCAGCATGGCCGCTCTCACCACACTGTCTCTAGACCAATCAGGATGGCCGCTCTCACCACACTGTCTCTAGACCAATCAGCATGGCCGCTCTCATCACACTGTCTCTAGACCAATCAGCATGACCACTCCCATCACACTGTCTCTAGACCAATCAGAATGTCCGCTCTCACCACACTGTCTCTAGACCAATCAGCATGGCCGCTCTCACCACACTGTCTCTAGACCAATCAGCATGGCTGCTCTCACCACACTGTCTCTAGACCAATCAGCATGGCCGCTCTCACCACACTGTCTCTAGACCAATCAGCATGGCCGCTCTCACCACACTGTCTCTAGACCAATCAGCATGGCCGCTCTCACCACGGTTTTGTACACTTTTCTTTTCATTTTATCTGAAACTCTTCTATCACACATCACACCTGATACTTTCCTCCACCCGTTCCAGCCTGCTTGAACACGCTTCTTCACCTCTTTTCCACACTCTCCATTGCTCTGGACTGTTGGTCCTAGATACTTAAATTTCTTCCACCTTCTTTCTCTCTTCTCCCTTTAACCTCACTTTTCCATTTGGATCCCTCTCATTCACACACATGTACTCTGTCTTACTCTGACTAATCTTCATTCCCTCTGGGCTGATGGTCAGTTATCAAAAAAGAAGAGGAAATAAATGAAATAAGAAAATGCTGTCACTGTGGAGGAAATGTTATTTTACATTGTGAGCAGTATGTAGAGTTCATGTTGGGGATTTGCAGTCTTTTGGAACGACCTGTAGAATGCAGTAGTGCAAAAATTTGGATGCAATTCAAGGAAGAAGAGGAAATGCTTCTACTTTGTACTTCCTTTTTCCAACCAAACAAAACACACAAGGGTAACTTTTATTTTAGTTTTTAGACTAAAAATCAAAGATAGTTTCATGTTCAAGATGAGTTTCAAGTTTTTTCTAACTGTTTAAATGTTTATCTTAAATAAAAATGACATCATGTTGTTTGAAGTAAAATTAAAAAGTAATAGGACTCATTTTAAAGTTTTAACTATTGTTTGTCTAAATATTACTGAAAAAAAAGTTAAAAGACTATTTTTTTTTCATTTTTTCTAAAATGATAATAAAAAATTATAATATTCTAAGAAAAAAATCTACAAAAATAATTCTTTAATCATGAGAGGGACACATAAAGATATTTCAAAGTTAAAAAAAAAAAAAATTAACAGCAGTTTAAAAACGACTTAGATTCATTTTCTCTAATTATTTTTTGCTTTTTTTCTGAAAAAAATTCAGAAAATAATCTCAAATTAAGAATTTTTTTAAAAATATATATTATTAAAATGCTCAAAATTTTCCACAAAACTTTCAAATATTTCAATATTTTAAAAAAGTCAGATTTTTCTTTTAAAATTTTATGTCATGAAAAGATTTATTTTATCTTTTTGTTCATTTCTTAGTAAAGTTATCTAACTTTTTTTTTTATCAAAATTGGGAATTTTTCTCAAATTAAGACTTAAAAACAGGATTTTTCTTACTGACCTGGAGGAGGAGCGGCTCAACACCGAGCTCCTCCCGGATGGCAGAGCTCCTCACCCGATCTCTGAGTGAGAGCCCAGCCACCCTGCGGAGGAAGCTCATTTCGGCCGCTTGTACCCGCGATCTCATTCTTTCGATCACCACCCACAGCTGGTGACCATAGGTGAGGGTAGGAATGTAGATTCTGGTTACCATGGTGAGGGTAGGAACATAGATCCTGGTTACCATGGTGAGGGTAGGAACATAGATCCTGGTTACCATGGTTGAGGGTAGGAACGTAGATCCTGGTTACCATGGTTGAGGGTAGGAACGTAGATCCTGGTTACCATGGTGAGGGTAGGAACATAGATCCTGGTTACCATGGTTGAGGGTAGGAACGTAGATCCTGGTTACCATGGTGAGGGTAGGAACGTAGATCCTGGTTACCATGGTGAGAGTAGGAACGTAGATCCTGGTTACCATGGTGAGGGTAGGAACGTAGATCCTGGTTACCATGGTGAGGGTAGGAATGTAGATCCTGGTTACCATGGTGAGGGTAGGAACATAGATCCTGGTTACCATGGTGAGGGTAGGAACGTAGATCCTGGTTACCATGGTGAGGGTAGGAACATAGATCCTGGTTACCATGGTGAGGGTAGGAACGTAGATCCTGGTTACCATGGTGAGGGTAGGAACATAGATCCTGGTTACCATGGTGAGGGTAGGAACGTAGATCCTGGTTACCATGGTGAGGGTAGGAACGTAGATCCTGGTTACCATGGTGAGGGTAGGAACGTAGATCCTGGTTACCATGGTGAGGGTAGGAACGTAGATCCTGGTTACCATGGTGAGGGTAGGAACATAGATCCTGGTTACCCTGGTGAGGGTAGGAACGTAGATCCTGGTTACCATGGTGAGGGTAGGAACGTAGATCCTGGTTATCATGGTGAGGGTAGGAACATAGATCCTGGTTACCATGGTGAGGGTAGGAATGTAGATCGACTTGTAAATCGAGAGCTTTGCTTTTCGGCTCAGCTCTCTCTTTACCACGACGGACCGATGCAGCGTCCTAGTTATTGCTGATGCCGCACCGATCCGCCTGTCGATATCCCGCTCCATCTTTCCCCCACTCGTGAACAAGACCCCGATATACTTAAACTCCTCCACTTGGGGCAGGACCCTGTCCCTGACCTGCAGAGGGCATTCCACCCTTTTCCGGGTGAGGACCATGGTCTCAGATTTGGAGGTGCTAATTCCCATCCCGGCCGCTTCAGACTCGGCAGCAAATCGATCCAGTGAGAGGTTGAGATCACGGTCCGATGAAGCCAACAGGACCACATCATCCACAAAAAGCAGAAATCCGATCCTGAGGTCACCAAACCGGATCTCTCCAACGCCTCAGCTGCACCTAGATATTCTGTCCATAAAGGTGATGAACAGAATCCTTGGCGGAGTCCAACTCTCACTGGAAATGGAATCGACATAATGCCAGCTATGTGGACCATCTTGTTGTTCCAACTAAATTAATTAAACATAATAACCTACTCAAGATTTTGAAACACTGGGTTTTTCCATTGTTGAAGTCATAGCTGTTAATGACTCAAACTTAATGAACAAACTGCATCTTTTTTTCAGATCAAGCTCATGGAAACTGAATATCTTGCTCAATGTTGTAAACAAGTCAACTAAATAAAATATCTTGTGATAAATGTTGTTTTCTTTCATGGTTACTTCTTCCAGATTAGTTGGTTTAAGAATACTAACTAAGTTACAGTATAGTCTTGTTCTTCCTTCTATATCTAGTAGTTATGCAATAATCATGAAACTAACCAACTAAATGACGTTTCGTTCCTGCAGTAAAACTTCAGCTGTTTCTAGCCTTGTGTATATTAACACCCCCCCCCCCCCCCCCGTTATGGACTGCAATTTTTCGGGGAGGGAACACGGCCCCCTTCCCCCTTCCCACTACCAGTGGGAAGGTTGTTGATCCAGGCTGAGCCAGCGACCGGCAGGAATCGAACCTCTTGCTGGAATTAGCGTCCAAAGACATCCACATGGAGGTCTATCCAACAGTGCCACCAGTGGCCCTTCACACTCTCACCTGTTAACGTTTCTTCTTTTTATTTAAAATCAAGATTAAATTTGGACAGAGATGAAGAAGTGGAGGTTTGCAGGGATTTGAACTCACAACTTGTTGATGTGAAAGTGGTGATCTATCCCTCTGAGCTATCTGCTCACACACTTCACAGACTTTAATCTAATCTCTTATTTGATCTGAAGTTAAGAAATATTTGATCAAATGTAAAGTCGTCCTGAGTGGGAAGGCCAGTGGGTCGTCCACACCACCCACTGGCCTTCCCACTCAGACAAAAACAAATGGTCAGTTATAAGATTTGAACCCAGAACATTAAAACTGGAGCCTGAGCTAATCCTCCTCTCATTACACATCAACGTTTCTTCTATTTATTTGGCAATAAATTATTTGAAATCAAATAAAAAATAAATAAAATCCCCCCAATTTTATTATGTTTGTTGTTGTTCACTCTCACCTCTCTCTATTGAAATCAACTGGAGCCCTTGAAGCCTCGCACACTCGAGCACTTATGCATGTGACGTCATTTAGTCTTTAAGGGCTCAAGTGGTCGCTTTGGGTTTGGGTCTTTTTCTCTATCAGACACAATCCCAAACCGACCACTTGAGCCCTCGTGTGCTTGAGCCCTGAGCCCTTAAAGACTAAATGACCTCACGTGCGTAAGTGCCCGAGGCTTTGATGCCCACTTACCGAAAGGGCTCACAGAGCCCTTGATCCCTTAAAGACTTTCAAATGGGACACCACTGCTGCTAGCCGGAATGCGCCCGTAAAGGGATCAAGTGGTCGACGTGGGAAGGTCCCTTTGTTTAGCTGGAAACCAGAAGTAGAAGCGTTTCCTCTCCTTACTTGAATTACATCCAAATAGTTGCACTAGTGCGTTCTACAGGTCACACTCACACCTGGTCTCATAGTTCAGTTACTAATAAGATTTGATCCCAGAACATCAAACTCCCGGTCCTGATGTTCTGGGAAGTTTGAGGAACAAGAGTTTTACTGGAATTTGAATCTAACCTCTTATTTGATACTAAGTCAGAATTATTTGATCAGATTTAAAGTCGTCTTATTGCGTTTCAGACTAGTTCTCAATGTGAAAACAAATGGTCAGTCATAACAGTTGATCCCAGAACATCAGATCTGGAGTTAGACCTCCTAACAGCCTGAGCTAATTAATCCTCCACTCTTTACACATCGACGTTTCTTCTATTATCTGAAAACAAATTCCTTGAAGAGATAAAATTCAGTTAGAAGAACTGGAGCTTGAACTCCCAGCTTGTTGATTTGAAGGCAGGTGTGTTTTCCACTGAGCTATCTGCACACATCAAAGGTTCGAAAAAAAGAGGACTCGTTTCTTAAGTCAAGAAATATTTGATCAACTAAAAACTTTTTATTATCAAATGTCCCACTCGGACCTCTTCTAGTTGTGCTTTTAACAATCAAAATGAATGAAGATCCCTCAGGACTCTGATTAACAGAGGAATAGGTTTTCCAATCTTCTCACACATACTACAACAGCAAATGTAACGTCTCATATGGTTTCTGAGGTTACTTCTTCTTCCGGCATTTCCCTTCAACTATCTTCATGTCTTCCTTCACTGCGTCCATGAACTTCCTTTTCAGTCCTCTTTCCTGATTGTTACAGATCCAGCAACCTTTTTCCGATGTACTCTCTCGTATCCAAACCATCTCAGTCTGATCTCTCTGACTTTAAAACCTCTAACATGTGCTGTTCCTCTGATCCTGTCCATCCTGGTCACTCCCAGAGAGATCCTCAGCATCTTCATCTCTGCTACAAACATCTCTGTTTCCTGTCTTTTCCTCAGTGACACTGTCTCTAGACCAATCAGCATGGCCGCTCTCACCACACTGTCTCTAGACCAATCAGCATGGCCGCTCTCACCACACTGTCTCTAGACCAATCAGCATGGCCGCTCTCACCACGCTGTCTCTAGACCAATCAGCATGGCCGCTCTCACCACACTGTCTCTAGACCAATCAGCATGGCCGCTCTCACCACACTGTCTCTAGACCAATCAGCATGGTCGCTCTCACCACACTGTCTCTAGACCAATCAGCATGACCGCTCTCACCACACTGTCTCTAGACCAATCAGCATGGCCGCTCTCACCACACTGTCTCTAGACCAATCAGCATGGCCGCTCTCACCACACTGTCTCTAGACCAATCAGCATGGCCGCTCTCACCACACTGTCTCTAGACCAATCAGCATGGTCGCTCTCACCACACTGTCTCTAGACCAATCAGCATGACCGCTCTCACCACACTGTCTCTAGACCAATCAGCATGGCCGCTCTCACCACACTGTCTCTAGACCAATCAGCATGGCCGCTCTCACCACACTGTCTCTAGACCAATCAGCATGGCCGCTCTCACCACACTGTCTCTAGACAAAACAACATGGCCGGAAACACCACGGTTACTCTTCTATCACACATCACACCTGATACTTTTCTCCACCCATTCCAGCCTGCCTGCACATGCTTCTTCACCTCTTTTCCACACTATCCATTGCTCTGGACTGTTGATCCGAGATCCTCAGCATCTTCATCTCTGCAACCTCCATAAAAACACCAAAAAAGCCAAGTTGTAAAACATTTTATTGTATTTTAAAAAAGTTGAATTTTTTCAGAAATTTAACAAGTTTAGATTTTGCAGCTGAAAAAAAATGAATGAAAATTTTATGAAAAAAATTTAATTCAACAATAATTTAAAATATAAATTATGAAAAAAAAAATTGAATAATTTTGTTCCTTTTTTCCACAAACTGATGACATCATCAAATCTTTACACAAACGTCAAATGAAAACATGGATAAAAACAATAACAGAAAAAAGTAGTGAAAATAAAGCAAGTCGTGTTAACTCACTGCTGTAAACTCATTAGCATAACGCCAGCCCTTTAAATCAGATCAAAATTAAAGACGTAAATCTTTAATCTTACTCTCAAGTGCAACATAGATTCAGACATAAATAGTCAGATGTTTGATGCTACAAGGTTTTTTTGTTCAGCTTATAGGTTTCGTTCCGTCGTCTTCCGCTTATCCGGGGCAACAGCCTTAGATGAGAAGCCCAGACTTCTCTCACCCGGCTCCATCCTCCAGCTCACCCAGAAGGATCCCGAGTCGTTTCCCAGCCAGCTGTGTGACATAGTCTCTCCAGCAGGTCTGGGGTCTACCCCTCGGTCTCCTCCTGGTTGGACGTGACAGAAACACCTCACCAGCAAGGTGCTCGTGAGGAATCCTAACCAGATGCCCAAACCACCCCATCTGGCTTCTCTCGACCTGGAAGAGCGGCTCGACACCAAGCTCCTCACGGATGGCAGAGCTCCTGTGAGAGCCCAGCCACCCTGTGGATGAAGTCCATTTTGGCCGCTTGTATACACGATCTTGTTGGTGAGGATAGGAACGTAGATCCTGGTTACCATGGTGAGGGTAGGAACGTAGATCCTGGTTACCATGGTGAGGGTAGGAACGTAGATCCTGGTTACCATGGTGAGGGTAGGACCGTAGATCCTGGTTACCATGGTGAGGGTAGGAACGTAGATCCTGGTTACCATGGTGAGGATAGGAATGTAGATCCTGGTTACCATGGTGAGAGTAGGAACGTAGATCCTGGTTACCATGGTGAGGGTAGGAACATAGATCCTGGTTACCATGGTGAGGGTAGGAACGTAGATCCTGGTTACCATGGTGAGAGTAGGAACGTAGATCCTGGTTACCATGGTGAGGATAGGAACATAGATCCTGGTTACCATGGTGAGGGTAGGACCGTAGATCCTGGTTACCATGGTGAGGGTAGGAACGTAGATCCTGGTTACCATGGTGAGAGTAGGAACGTAGATCCTGGTTACCATGGTGAGGGTAGGAACGTAGATCCTGGTTACCATGGTGAGGGTAGGAACGTAGATCCTGGTTACCATGGTGAGGGTAGGAACGTAGATCCTGGTTACCATGGTGAGGGTAGGAACGTAGATCCTGGTTACCATGGTGAGGGTAGGAACGTAGATCCTGGTTACCATGGTGAGGGTAGGAGCGTAGATCCTGGTTACCATGGTGAGAGTAGGAACGTAGATCCTGGTTACCATGGTGAGGGTAGGAACGTAGATCCTGGTTACCATAGTGAGTGTAGGAACATAGATCCTGGTTACCATGGTGAGGGTAGGAACGTAGATCCTGGTTACCATGGTGAGGATAGGAACGTAGATCCTGGTTACCATGGTGAGGGTAGGAACGTAGATCCTGGTTACCACGATGAGGGTAGGAACGTAGATCCTGGTTACCATGGTGAGGGTAGGAACGTAGATCCTGGTTACCATGGTGAGGGTAGGAACGTAGATCCTGGTTACCACGATGAGGGTAGGAACGTAGATCCTGGTTACCATGGTGAGGGTAGGAACGTAGATCCTGGTTACCATGGTGAGGGTAGGAACGTAGATCCTGGTTACCATGGTGAGGGTAGGAACGTAGATCCTGGTTACCATGGTGAGGGTAGGAACGTAGATCGACTTGTAAAACAAGAGCTTTGCTTTTCGGCTCAGCTCTTTCTTCACCACGACGGATCGATGCAGCGTCCTAGTTATTGCTGACGCTGCACCGATCTGCCGGTCAATCTTCAACGTTCTGAAACTAAATGCAACTTTTCCATAGAGATTTCAGCGAGCTGGCAAAGCTTCAAATAGAAATAAAACCCTCTCGATGAGACTTGACCTGTATGTTTTAAAAATGAGAAGTTTAGAAAACCAGTTACTCATTTCAGAAATCGGAGCGAGTACGCTGCCAAATGTAGTCCGAATTGCTTGGGTAAGCGGGTAAAATATGGTCCGAATTCCGTGGAAGCTTCTAGAACATTCCAGGACATTCTTAAAACCCACTAGGCCACCCCCACAACTTAGGGTTTGGGTCTGACACCTCAGAACTTCTCCACCTTTTCGTCCAATCAGTAAACTTTTAAACATTTCTTATGAAAACTATAAAAACAATCCTTCCAAAATGTCTGAAAATGGCGGCTGAACTAACCAAACATCACCTTGTAGTATAAAAGGTTTTTTTTAAAAAACTTCATTCGTTTGCTTCCTCTTCATCTGGTTTGGTTCCTCTGCTGATGCGTTGGAAGCAGTGTACGGTGGATGCCAGCAGGAAGCTGGCGATGATGGCTGCTACAGACACTGAGATACCAGAAAAAATCACAATGAGAAAGTCTGTGAGACTCAGGCTGCCTCGGCACTCCCCGAAACTCTCCTCTGATAGTAAGTTTAGAGAAACCCGTCGTCCGTCCAGAGGCAGGGAACATGCCAACCCCTCCAAACCTGAGGGAAGAAAAAAAACAGACAAACTTTTAGACAGAATTCATAAAAAGTGGTAAAAAAAAAAAAGCAAGTTAGTATTTCTTTATAACTCTTTAGAAGAAAGCTTTCGTTTTGGGATGAAACAAACTGAGATCTACAGGCGGATCGGTGCAGCGTCAGCAATAACTAGGGCGCTGGATCAATCCGTCATGCTGAAGAAAGAACTGAGCCGAAAAGGAAAGCTCTGGATTTAAGATTTACCCTCACCGTAGTAACCATGATCTACATTCCTACCCTCACCATGGTAACCAGGATCTACGTTCCTACCCTCACCATGGTAACCAGGATCTACATTCCTACCCTCACCATGGTAACCAGGATCTACGTTCCTACCCTCACCATGGTAACCAGGATCTAGGTTCCTACCCTCACCATGGTAACCAGGATCTACATTCCTACCCTCACCATGGTAACCAGGATCTAGGTTCCTACCCTCACCATGGTAACCAGGATCTACATTCCTACCCTCACCATGGTAACCAGGATCTAGGTTCCTACCCTCACCATGGTAACCAGGATCTACATTCCTACCCTCACCATGGTAACCAGGATCTACATTCCTACCCTCACTATGGTAACCAGGATCTATGTTCCTACCCTCACCATGGTAACCAGGATCTACATTCCTACCCTCACCATGGTAACCAGGATCTACATTCCTACCCTCACCATGGTAACCAGGATCTAGGTTCCTACCCTCACCATGGTAACCAGGATCTACATTCCTACCCTCACCATGGTAACCAGGATCTACATTCCTACCCTCACCATGGTAACCAGATTCTACGTTCCTACCCTCACCATGGTAACCAGGATCTACATTCCTACCCTCACCATGGTAACCAGGATCTACATTCCTACCCTCACCATGGTAACCAGGATCTACGTTCCTACCCTCACCATGGTAACCAGCTGTGGGTGTTGATCGAAAGAATGATATCGTGGATACAAGCGGCCGAAATGAGTTTCGTCCGCAGGGTGGCCGGACTCTCCCTCAGAGATTGGGTGAGGAACTCTGCCAACCGGGAGGAGCTCGGTGTCGAACTGCTCCTCCTCCAAGTTGAGGGGAAGTCAGATGCGGTGGTTCGAGCATCTGTTCTGGATGCCCTCCAAGTGCCTCGGTGGTAAGATGTTTCAAACCCGTCCCACTGGGAAGAGACCAAGAGGCAAACCCCGGACCTGCTGGAGAGACTATGTCTCACAGCTGGCTGGGAAACGACTCGGGATCCTTCCGGGTGAGTTGGAGGATGCAGCCGGGGTAGTAGAAGCCTGGATTTCCCGTGTGAGGCTGTTTCCGCCACATCCAGGCACCAGATAAGCGGAAGGCGACAGAATGGAAAGGAAAGTATCTGAGTTTTTAGAATTATAGTTACTTTTGTTTGGAACTCAGTTTCTTTCTGAGAGAGATCCTTTTTAATGAAACTAATGACATTTTAAAATCAGACACACAACACTGATCTCTAGCCAGTTTCCTTGGTCAAAATAATCAAGTATCTGTCCTCCATGTTTGTAGTTCTTTATCTGAAAAAACGTTTTTTACGCTCTGTTTTCCGGACTGCTCTCATTTTTCTGGTGACGTACAGTCCTCCACAGAAAGGATCAACTGGTTAAATAAAAAAGTTATAATGAGTGAACTCAAATCAGCGAGGTCAGACTGCTCCCAGGCTGGGAAGTCTGTCTTTCTGACTGGTTACACTCCGTCAGTGTGCGTGTGTGTGTGTGTGTTTCAGCAGCTTCTCTCTCACCCATAGGAAGTTTCAGTCTGTTCTCTTTGAGCCAGACAAACAGGTTGGCGAAGCGGCAGTCACAGATCCAGGGATTTCCCTCCAAACGAAGCAGCCTGAGTGCGTTCAGCGGCTGTAAGACATCCACATCCAGAGTGCTGAAACCGTTCCGCTCCATGTCCAACTCCCTCAGAACACTCAGACCTGTAAACACATCTTTACCAACAATCCTCAGGTGCGGGTTGTCCCCCAGACGCAGTTTGATCAAACTCCTCGACTCTCCGAACGTCCCTGAAGGGATTTCTGTCAGATTGTTGCTCCCCAAGTCTAAAAAAACCAACCTGGATGCGGAGCTTAAAGTTCCGGGCTCTAAGAGTGTGAGCCAGTTGTTGCTCAGGTCCAAGTAGACCAGGTCACTGTAGAGAACCAGGAAGTCCGAGGGAATCCAGGAGATCCAGTTGTTGGAAAGCAGGAGGCGTCGCACGTCCAGTGGGATGGATTGAGGAACCTCAGTGAGACCCCGGTTGCTACAGTTCACCGTGTGATGATCCGGACAGGAACACTTGGACGGACAGTGGTGAGCACGTGTGAGTAAGGTGGAGGAAAGCAAAGCCAGGAAAGGTTGAAGCCAGCTAACGCATGGCAGCATCGTCATGGAAACCCTGGCATTAGCAAAGAAAGGAGGAGGGGTCAAGACGGGAACAGGAAAGGTCAGAGTTTAGGTCGGCATCGCACCGAGAAAAAGAGGGGGACGGTCGCATTCCAAGAGGTCGTGTTGAGGAAACCGTCAGGATGAAGTGAAGCCTGTTGGATGGAGAGGGGGGAGGGAGGGATGGATGGATGGAACAGAGCGTGTGCAAGAGTCACGGGGGAAGAGAAGGGGGAGGGAGAGGATTACCACCGTACACACACACACACACATACACTCACTCACAGAGAGAGAGAGGGGATCCCCACACATGATATTTTGGTGAGCTAATTGAGCGAAGCAAAGAGCCACGTCATTGGTCGGCTGCACACACACATTCACACACACACAGATACACATGATCCTCTAAGATGAGGATGCCATCCACATCTGTGACGTACACGTGACGTGGTCGTGCACATGTAGACGACGTAATCATCTGTTTTTCCTTTCCTCCATTTTCTCTTCAGTATGAAACCCTGGATGGATGATTTCAATCAGACTGTGTACGGACACCACGTCTGAGACCCAATCAGACACCGCGTCTGAGACCCAATCAGACACCGCGTCCGAGACCCAATCAGACACCGCGTCCGAGACCCAATCAGACACCGCGTCCGAGACCCAATCAGACACCGCGTCCGAGACCCAATCAGACACCGCGTCCGAGACCCAATCAGACACCGCGTCCGAGACCCAATCAGACACCGCGTCCGAGACCCAATCAGACACCGCGTCCGAGACCCAATCAGACACCGCGTCCGAGACCCAATCAGACACCGCGTCCGAGACCCAATCAGACACCGCGTCCGAGACCCAATCAGACACCACGTCCGAGACCCAATCAGACACCACGTCTTAAAAGTATTAGAATGATAATAAAATCATCAGAAGTTGTTCAAAATCAATAGAAAACAAGAAAAGACTGTTGTGCAGGTGGAATGAGTAGGACCCAATTGCAGGGCAGAAAACATGGTTTATTTGAATATGCCAGTCCATAGTGGCATGGCAAGAGGTTATTGTTCAAAATGTGTTTCTTGGTCAGGCAACCAGGGAGACCTGGCTGGAAGGGGTGGTAATGAGCCAACGTGGAGGTCTAAGGTGATTGCCCTTAAATAGGCAGCAGGGTTCACAGGTGTGTGGCATCAGAATAATCACGCTCAGATGTCCCAATCAGGGTGATGAAGAAAGGTCCAGGGCTCCCTCTGGTGGCAGGTGAGGGAATCATGACAAAGACCCCAGAGAAAATCAAATGATTGACACTCACTGGACCAATAGAAAGAGCCGATACAACCAAACACATCACATCAACATTCTGACATCATTTTTAAAACCATTTAATGTTCAATAAAACTTTTTCTGATTCTGTTTGTCGTTGTTTTGATGGACCTGAACCTTTGACATGCATGTCGACATGCGCGACCAGCTGCTGGCTCTCTGAGCCACATCCAGGTGTGGCTGGAGGAGTTGTTTTGGTTGGCATGAGTGTGACTGTGTGTGGATGGAAGTGTGCAAGTGTGGCTCCACCATAGACTGGTCACCTGCTCAGGATGAACCCTACCTCTTGCATGAAATCAGCCGGGATAGGCTCTAGCACCCCCATGAACCCGCTCGGGTAAAGTCGTTCAGGAGACGAAACGGAATGAAACTTTCGACAGATTTTTCTCATTTTCTTTGTTTGACTTTTACTGGTTACCATGGTGAGACATAGTCTCTCCAGCAGGTCCAAAGTCTGCCTCTTGGTCTCCTCCCGGTGGGAGGTGGCTGAAAAAACCTCGCCAGCAAGGTGATTGAGGGGTATCCTGACCAGATGCCCGAACTACTCTATCTGGCTTCTCTCGACCTGGAGGAGGAGTGGCTCGACACTGAGCTCCTCCTGGATGGCAGAACTCCTCACCCGATCTCTGAGTGAGAGTCCTGCGGAAGAAGCTCATTTCGGCCGCTTCTATCCGCAATCTCATTCTTTCGATCACCCCCCACAGCTGGTTACAATGGTGAGGGTGGGAATGTAGATCCTGGTTACCATGGTGAGGGTAGGAACGTAGATCCTGGTTACCATGGTGGGGGTTGGAACGTAGATCCTGGTTACCATGGTGAGGGTAGGAACGTAGATCCTGGTTACCATGGTGAGGGTAGGAACGTAGATCCTGGTTACCATGGTGAGGGTAGGAACGTAGATCCTGGTTACCATGGTGGGGGTTGGAACGTAGATCCTGGTTACCATGGTGAGGGTAGGAACGTAGATCCTGGTTACCATGGTGGGGGTTGGAACGTAGATCCTGGTTACCATGGTGAGGGTAGGAACGTAGATCCTGGTTACCATGGTGAGGGTAGGAACGTAGATCCTGGTTACCATGGTGAGGGTGGGAATGTAGATCCTGGTTACCATGGTGAGGGTAGGAACGTAGATCCTGGTTACCATGGTGAGGGTAGGAACGTAGATCCTGGTTACCATGGTGAGGGTAGGAACGTAGATCCTGGTTACCATGGTGAGGGTAGGAACGTAGATCCTGGTTACCATGGTGGGGGTTGGAACGTAGATCCTGGTTACCATGGTGAGGGTAGGAACGTAGATCCTGGTTACCATGGTGAGGGTTGGAACGTAGATCCTGGTTACCATGGTGAGGGTAGGAATGTAAATCGACTTGTAAATCGAGAGCCTTGCTTTTCGGTTCAGCTCTTTTTTTTTTTACTATGACAGATCGATGCAGCGTCCTGGTTAAATGATAATTTGATGAAAATAAAATCTTTGTGCTTCGAAGCCCAAAAATAACAGATTTTTTAAATTGAATTGCTTAATTTATTCCAGGAATCGTTTCATTCCTGACTTGTTTGTATAAATGTGATGGAATCTGAGGATTAGATCGTATTAATCCCTATTCTTCTTGTTTTTAATGACGTCACAATAAAACATGATGTGAATATTGTCAGATTCCGTCTCTGTTTGAAGCCACATGTGACTTGTGCTTTTGTCTTTTCATGGATGAAAGTAGGTCAGGCTGCGGTGCCACATGGCGAGGAGACAGGCCGGCTAAGCACGACCTTTCCACCATCTTTATCTTGGATTTAGACTTTTAAACGTCTGTGAACGTCATTTTAAACACATCAGATGTTAAAAATGTTCCAGAGCACAGAGGAACATTTGTCATAACAATCTGTCACATCACAGATTAGCGAAGAGAAGGAGTTCCAGACATCGAACAACAGGAGGAGACACTCACCAAGTAAACATTGAACCCCTTAACGCCAGGGTCCTTTCTGAAATGGCTTCCCACACACTTCCTCTAGACACAGTCCTGACAACATCACAACTGGTTTTCTAATGTTTCACTCATCCAGCTTCTGAACTGTTTATCCTTAATGGGATCACGGGGTGTCGGAGTCTATCCCTCTGTTGTCTATTTTGGTCTTTAATTAGTCTCAGCTGTTGGACTTTGGTGGCTGCTGATTGGAGGACTGGCCTGATGAGATCATCAGTATTTAACATCAAGGCCCGCTCAAGACTTTTGTCAGTTTTTCAGCAATAATTTTTGTGGTGATAGTATCACTACTCCTACGAACTATTACCTGCCTCGGGCAGCTGTGAGACATAGTCTCTCCAGCAGGTCCGGGGTCTGCCTTTTGGTCTCTTCCCGTTGGTACTCCCCGAAACAGCTCACCAGCGAGGTGCGCAGGGGCATCCTGGCCAGAAGCCCGAACCACACTATCTGGCTTCTCTTGACCTGGAGGAGGAGCGGCTCGACACCGAGCTCCTCCCGGATGGCAGAGCTCCTCACCCGATCTCTGAGTGAGAGCCCAACCACCCTGTGTAAGAAGCTCATTTCGGCCGCTTGTATCCGCGATCTCGTTCTTTCGGTCACCACCTACAGCTGGTGACCATGATGAGGGTAGGAACGTAGATCCTGGTTACCATGGTGAGGGTAAGAATGTAGATCCCGGTTACCATGGTGAGGGTAGGAATGTTGATTCTGGTTACCATGGTGAGGGTAGGAATGTTGATCCTGGTTACCATGGTGAGGGTAGTAACATAGATCCTGGTTACCATGGTGAGGGTAGGAACGTAGATCCTGGTTACCATGGTGAGGGTAGGAACGTAGATCCTGGTTACCATGGTGAGGGTAGGAATGTAGATCCTGGTTACCATGGTGAGGGTAGGAACGTAGATCCTGAATACCATGGTGAGGGTAGGAACGTAGATCCTGGTTACCATGGTGAGGGTAGGAACGTAGATCCTGGTTGCCATGGTGAGGGTAGGAATGTAGATCCTGGTTACCATGGTGAGGGTAAGAATGTAGATCCCGGTTACCATGGTGAGGGTAGGAATGTTGATTCTGGTTACCATGGTGAGGGTAGGAATGTTGATCCTGGTTACCATGGTGAGGGTAGTAACATAGATCCTGGTTACCATGGTGAGGGTAGGAACGTAGATCCTGGTTACCATGGTGAGGGTAGGAACGTAGATCCTGGTTACCATGGTGAGGGTAGGAATGTAGATCCTGGTTACCATGGTGAGGGTAGGAACGTAGATCCTGAATACCATGGTGAGGGTAGGAACGTAGATCCTGGTTACCATGGTGAGGGTAGGAACGTAGATCCTGGTTGCCATGGTGAGGGTAGGAATGTAGATCCTGGTTACCATGGTGAGGGTAGGAACGTAGATCCTGGTTACCGTGGTGAGGGTAGGAACGTAGATCCTGGTTACCATGTTGAGGGTATGAACGTATATCCTGGTTACCATGGTGAGGGTAGGAACGAAGATCCTGGTTACCATGGTGAGGGTAGGAACGTAGATCCTGGTTACCATGGTGAGGGTAGGAACGTAGATCCTGGTTACCATGGTGAGGGTAGGAACGTAGATCCTGGTTACCGTGGTGAGGGTAGGAACGTAGATCCTGGTTACCATGGTGAGGGTAGGAACATAGATCCTGGTTACCACGGTGAGGGTAGGAACGTAGATCCTGGTTACCATGGTGAGGGTAGGAATGTAGATCCTGGTTACCATGGTGAGGGTAGGAACGTAGATCCTGGTTACCACGGTGAGGGTAGGAACGTAGATCCTGGTTACCATGGTGAGAGTAGGAACGTAGATCCTGGTTACCACGGTGAGAGTAGGAACATAGATCCTGGTTACCACGGTGAGGGTAGGAACGTAGATCCTGGTTACCATGGTGAGGGTAGGAACGTAGATCCTGGTTACCACGGTGAGGGTAGGAACGTAGATCCTGGTTACCGTGGTGAGGGTAGGAACGTAGATCCTGGTTACCACGGTGAGGGTAGGAACGTAGATCCTGGTTACCACGGTGAGGGTAGGAACGTAGATCCTGGTTACCACGGTGAGGGTAGGAACGTAGATCCTGGTTACCACGGTGAGGGTAGGAACATAGATCCTGGTTACCACGGTGAGGGTAGGAACGTAGATCCTGGTTACCACGGTGAGGGTAGGAACATAGATCCTGGTTACCACGGTGAGGGTAGGAACGTAGATCCTGGTTACCATGGTGAGGGTAGGAGCATAGATCCTGGTTACCACGGTGAGGGTAGGAACATAGATCCTGGTTACCACGGTGAGGGTAGGAACGTAGATCCTGGTTACCACGGTGAGGGTAGGAACATAGATCCTGGTTACCATGGTGAGGGTAGGAACGTAGATCCTGGTTACCATGGTGAGGGTAGGAACGTAGATCCTGGTTACCATGGTGAGGGTAGGAACGTAGATCCTGGTTACCACGGTGAGGGTAGGAACGTAGATCCTGGTTACCGTGGTGAGGGTAGGAACATAGATCCTGGTTACCATGGTGAGGGTAGGAACATAGATCCTGGTTACCATGGTGAGGGTAGGAACATAGATCCTGGTTACCATGGTGAGGGTAGGAACGTAGATCCTGGTTACCAAGGTGAGGGTAGGAACGTAGATCCTGGTTACCATGGTGAGGGTAGGAACGTAGATCCTGGTTACCACGGTGAGGGTAGGAACGTAGATCCAGGTTACCACGGTGAGGGTAGGAACGTAGATCCTGGTTACCACGGTGAGGGTAGGAACGTAGATCCTGGTTACCACGGTGAGGGTAGGAACGTAGATCCTGGTTACCATGGTGAGGGTAGGAACATAGATCCTGGTTACCATGGTGAGGGTAGGAACATAGATCCTGGTTACCATGGTGAGGGTAGGAACGTAGATCGCCTTGTAAATCGAGAGCTTTGCTTTTCAACTCGCTCTTTCTTCACCACAACGGACCGATGAAGCGTCGTAGTTATTGCTGATGCCGCACCGCTCCACCTGTTGATCTCCCGCTCCATCCTTCCCCCACTCGTGAACAAGACGTAAAATAAAATTCTAACCCGTAAATCTTTATCCATGTTTTATTGAAGACAGTTGCTACAAAACTCCATCGTGTCGACTTTCTTTCACTTTTATTCCAGTTTTTTTTTTTAATCGTTTTTCTTTTTTACAAAATAAATCAGTAACGTTATTACAAATAGTTGAAACGGATACATCATCCACGGGTAAACCATCAATCATATACATTTATACATTTCAAAAACTCATAAATAGGAGTGAGAGCGATCACAGTGGTAAGAGTCACCTCCATGGCTTCTGTGTTTGTGTGAAGTGGATAAAAAAAAGCAACGATGGATCAAAAAGGAAAGGATTTAAAGGTCCCCTATTATGCCTTTTTTCCCTTATTTTATCCTGTGCTATGTATCTGATATGCTTAATTTTACATTCCGCCACAATCTCAACACAAAAGGTTATAAATACTAGCCTGTTTTGGAGCGCAGTTTCATACCCGGAACTCAAAACAGCTTGTTTCAGTGTTTTTTTCTTTTTTTTTTCCCGGGACCCGCCCCGTTGGTTGCGATTGGTTGTCATTCATTGTGATTTCCCTACCCACCCAGCACAGCGTGGAGCGGGAGGGGCGAGGTGTGCTTCACAGTAGAGTGAAGCACGGAAATGGGTGGATATCAGGGTGGAGAGCAGATAGAAGTGGGGGAGGGTGTTTGAGCTGCAGGGGGCTGAACAAACAACAGATGTACGTCACTATGTTCCACCAGTCGTTAGAGGTTTGGAGAACACGCCCCTTACTTTGAATTTAAATATCTCAAAATAGCATGAATCACAATAAAACACACTTTGGGGGATTGTTTGGGGTAGTACTAAGTAAAATAAAAGGTTAAAACCTCATAAAAGTCAGTTTTGCATAATAGGGGACCTTTAAACACAAAACGCTGGAAACACCATGACGGTTCAATGAGGGATGAAAAATAAATCTGTTTTTATTATAAACAGTCAATCTAGTGTAAAAATGATTCTTCTTCCTTTAAAAAGCATGGTTATTAACTCTTTAATTATCATTCATTCATTAAAATTCACACTAATGATCCTCATTAGTCTTTATTGTTTTAAATGTAATGAATATGTTAATCTGGGATTGAATCATTTTCACTTCGTAGTTATGCCGCGTTTAAAGTAACAGTCACACGCGAAGTACCGAAGAAGCCTAATTCGTTATTTACGATAAAAGTTCCGTTCTTCGTCGTCCGCTTATACGGGTCGTGGGATGAGCCTCAGACAGGAAACCCTGGCTTCTCTCACCCCGGCTGCATCCTCCAGCTCACCCAGGAGGATCCCGACGTGTTCCCTGTCCAGCTGTGGACCCTGGACTTGGTTCACCAGGAGGTCCGGTGTTCTGTCGAGATCTGCGACTGTCAGAGTTGCAACTCTGCGCTTCTGAGCATGCCCAGAACGAGTCATCCACCTCCCCCTTCCTTCCAGAACATCTAAACGTCGAGAGCTGCGACCAGCATGATGCAACCAAACACCGTCCGATGACGCAGCCCCTGACGCTTCCCCGCCCCCTTCCAATAAAGTTTTCACAAAACTTATTTAATGTATTCATTTTTTTAAGTGGAATAAATTTTAAGCGTCGCACATCTCTCACATCTCGCGATGGGTCGCAGATTCAGACGAAACCTCTCTTTTCTGAACACCGATCTATCAACAACTGCGAGCAGTTCGAGATCTCGACGAGGCTGCAGATCTCGACAGAACACCAGGGCCTGCCTCTATGTCTCCTCCTGGTCGGACGGGACCGAAACACCTCACCAGCGAGGCATTCGGGAGGCATCCTAACTGAATGCCAGGACCACTCTATCAGGGTTCTCTTGACCAGGAGGAGCAAAGGCTCTGAGCTCCTCCCGGATGGCAGAGCTCATCCTTCTTACTCTGAGTGAGAACCCAGCCACCTGCAGAGGAAGCTCATTCCGGCCACTTGTATCTGTGATTGCGTTCTTTCGGACATGACCCACAGCTGGTGACCATGGTGAGGGTGGGAACGTAGATCGACTGGTAAATCAAGAGCTTTGTGTTTTGATTTTCACCACAACGGACCAATACAGCGTCCTAATTATTGCTGACGCCACCCCGATCCGTTTGTTAACGATGAATGTTAAAACCCAAATTAATTTGATCTAAATAAAAATCTAGACAAATGTTGATGAAATCTGGTTCAGATGAAAACGTAACGAGGGGTTCGGTTGTTTATGAATCGTGAACCGGTGACGGAAGGTGTGGCTGAGAATAAACGAGGAGCAACGTTTGTTTGGACTGATGAGGGATTAAAGACACACACACACACACACACACACAGATTAAAACCGTTATAAATACAGATATCCTGTGAAAGTGAGGTTCTTATGTTTGTGTTTGAGGTTGAATTTTCCATCATTTCCTTTAGAGATCCAGTAAGACCTGGTTCATCCTGACGTGTCCCCAGTACAGTACCATGTTGGTTTAAAAAGTACACACACACACACACACACACACACACACACACACAAAGCAGAAACAGTCCATGCAGTTCTCATTAAACATCCGACCCATCTGCGATTTGATTGGAAGAACATGTGGGTAATGTTTACCGTAATTTCACGACCATAAGGAGCACCTAAAAGTCTCAAATTTTCTTCAAAATGAGCTGTGCGCCCTATCCGGTTTATGATTGGTGGACGTATTAGAGAACCATCAGGCGGACGCAGATGAAAACATGAGAACGTTAAAGGGTGAAGTGTGTGTGTGGATTATGTTTAAAGAACAGGTGTGTTCTTTATGCAGAACATTGCTGTTTTAACAACACTGAAAATGGAAAAGAGACATGCTTATGAAGCTCAGTTTAAACTGATGGCGATCAGCTGCGCCGGGCGAGTTACGCCACAGTTTGCCAGTGGATTGTAGATGCTCGGGCTAACGTGTCTGCTGGCACTGTTGTCCGAGCTTTCCCAAAAGCAGGCATCATTTCCTAGGAGCTGCACAGTACAGAAAGTGACTCTGACAGCGAGGAAAGTGAACCTGCGAGGTTGGTTTTAGAGCAGCTGTTAGATTCAGAACCAGAGGATGAGGACTTGGATGGATTTAATAAATGACTTTATGACGACTGTAAATAATATTTAAATAAAACCAACCAAACTCAGTTTTACTCCTGATCTTATTTTAAATACGCACGTGTGTGTGCGTATGCTCGCGCGCGCGAATGTGTATGTGTGTGTGTTGTTGTAAGGCGGACTCACGTAGTAGAGGATATGTATATAAAACCCGCGCCCTATCATCAGGTGCGCCTTATGTGTGTGTTAAATACAGAGCACGCAAAATTTGGACTGCGCCTTTAAATACGGTGCGCCCTATTGTCGTGAAAATACGGTAGTTAGAAAGAAGCGATGCCGCGTCAAGTCTAGTTAAACACGACAAGCCGCCGTCAGGCTGAGCAGCAGTTAGCGTTTTATTTGCTGGTGTGATTCCACACGCGGGAGAGCTGGAATCGGGCCTGAAAATTTGGGCCCGAGCCCGACAGAATTTGGTCCGAACCTGGCCCGAGAAGAACATTTTGATTGACTCTTCGAACCCGTTTAGAGCCTGGTATTATTCATATGTACGCATGGTGAACGCACACGGCTTTTGGCCAATAATGAGTCCTTTGTACATGATTTAAAACAGTTGATTTACACATTTTTCTAAATGAGATTTTCATTATATGACCACTCAGGTGCGAGACCAACCCAGAGTTTTCCTGTGGCAAGCTAAATGCTTTCATTGCATCAAGAAGGATGGTCGCCATTGTCGTTCTGGCAAGCCAAAGTGGGCGTCAATAAATTTAAGTGGGCGTATTCCCAACAGCCAATCAGGAACTGAATAGATCGTACAATGGATGAACAGATTGGGTAAAAAATATTCGCGACCCGGTCTGAGTAAAAATGTCAGAAGTTGAGGATCAGGCCTTGGATTACAGCTCTACATTAGGGTTGGAAAACTAGTTACTGGTAATACATTATGTGGTTTCACTTAATTTTACACCTGTTTCGCTCGCTGTACTGATGTAAGACTTATTGTCCAATCCGTACGTGGCCATGTGTGGGCTGTTTACTTCTTATGCTCTAGATCTTGTTGGCGTTAATTGTGGGCACGAGACGTGACGCATGTAACGCACCAGAACAGTCAGTGTCGTCCAGAAAACGGAGCGTAAAAACAAACTATTCTTCAATTATTTCTAAACACTGTCTTTAAATTCTTAATCTGGGGAATCGGTGCTACGGAACTACAAACATGGCGGACGGATGCTTGTGTTCATGTCATGCCGTCATCTCTGCTCTCTGATTGGGTAGGACATGTTCCAATCACTGCACTCGTTCGATAATGCCTGCAGTCCCTGACCTAGTTGCTGGAGTAAACTGAACTTGAGTAGAGCCACTAGACTGGCTCAGTCAACGTAGCATCAGAACCAGATCCGGGCGTAATTTGGGCCGCATTTGGAGCAAACGTGGATTTAAAGTGGGCTTTAATCAGACCCCAACTTGGTCAAATTTAGAACCCATTTCTATCCTGTTTGAGCCAATTTTAAACCCAAATTTGACCAAATAAGGACTTAAACTGGGATATAATCAGTAGTACCATAATTAGAGCCCATTTCTACCAAACCACTTGAAGACTACAACTGGATTAAATTTGGACCAAATCTAGACTCTTTTGAAACCATAATTACTCCACATCTGGGCCAAACTCACACCATATCTTAGCCACTTCTGTGACTTCATCAGAGTCATATTTGAAATCTAATTTGACTAAATCTGGATTAAATTTGACCGTAGTTTGACCAAATTTGGACCATTTTTAGACCCAATTTTTACCATCTCTGAACCACTTTTTAGACCATAATTGGGCCATAATTGAACCAAATCTGAACTGTTTTTAGACCATGATTGGTCCACATCTGGGCCGTGTTTGGACCATACCTGAACTGCATCTCAACCATATTTTATCCGATAGTTTGGGGGTTTTGGAACTCGTTCTGCTTTGCTCGTCTCGACATTAACAGCATGATTCCTGGTGATGTCACCGTGACGTGACGCATCACATACGTACTGTACCTCCAACTTTTTATTGATTTACCAGCAGGTATTGATGAGGTATCGATATGTCAGAGTTAGAAACACATACGTAATTAAACGAGGCGGGTTCCCGTCTCCTTGGAGGCGGGTTCTCGTCTCCACAGACGCTTCAGTGCAACAGGAATAAAAACAGCAAATGATGGAACTTTGTTGTGTTTCTGAACAAAACCAACAAAAATTAAATCAAACATTTTTAAAAAGGAATCAAGAACATTTCGGACGTTTTACAAAAACATGTACAAGTCCTGTGGAACAGCAAGCGTGAGCCTCTACGTGTGGTTAGTGCTCGTATGGAAGAAAAGCTCAGGACGGTCCTGACGTGACCAATCAGGAGTCACGTGTGTGAAGTAGAAATGTTCATCGTTGCATAACATTGATTAAAAAGTCACAGTTTTAGTCTTTTTGGGATAAAAATTCACAGTGTAAAGAAAGGAAGAGGAGTTCAGCACGACGGTGAGGATGAAGATGTGCAGGTAGAAACATGCAGAGAAGGTCCAGGATGTTGGATTCCTGCTTTTCCACCGACACAGAGCTGCTGGTTCATTGTGTTTTCACAGTAAAGACGAACGCATGTGAAAAACTGCCAAATTCAAACAGGAAAAAAATGTACTTATTTTATTCATTTTAAATGTGCATACTGCCGTTCGGGGAAGAAACAGCCTCAGACAGGAAACCCAAGCTTCTCTCACCCCAGCTGCATCCTCCATCTCACCCAGGAGGATCCTGAGGTGTTCCCTGTCCAGCTAGGAGACATAGTCTCTCCAGCAGGTCGGCGATCTACCTCTGGGTTTTCTCCTGGTGGGACGTGTCCAAAACATTTCACCAGCAAGGCATTCGAAACACCAGTTGCCCAAACCAACCTATCTGGCTTCTCTCAACCGGAGGAGCAATGGCTCTACTTTGAGCTCATCCCGGATGGCAGAGCTCCTCACTCTACCTCAGAGAGAGCCCGGCCACCCTGCGGGAAACGTAGATCCTGGTTACTATGGTGAGGGTAGGAACATAAATCCTGGTTACCATGGTGAGGGTAGGAACGTAGATCCTGGTTACCATGGTGAGGGTAGGAACATAAATCCTGGTTACCATGGTGAGGGTAGGAACGTAGATCCTGGTCACCATGGTGAAGGTCGGAACGTAGATCCTGGTTACCATGGTGAGGGTAGGAACAGCGATCCTGGTTACCATGGTGAGGGTAGGAACATAAATCCTGGTTACCATGGTGAGGGTAGGAACGTAGATCCTGGTTACCATGGTGAGGGTAGGAACAGCGATCCTGGTTACCATGGTGAGGGTAGGAACATAAATCCTGGTTACCATGGTGAGGGTAGGAACGTAGATCCTGGTTACCATGGTGAGGGTAGGAACATAAATCCTGGTTACCATGGTGAGGGTAGGAACGTAGATCCTGGTTACCATGGTGAAGGTCGGAACGTAGATCCTGGTTACCATGGTGAGGGTAGGAACAGCGATCCTGGTTACCATGGTGAGGGTAGGAACGGCGATCCTGGTTACCATGGTGAGGGTTGGAACGCAGATCCTGGTTACCATGGTGAGGGTAGGAACGGCGATCCTGGTTACCATGGTGAGGGTTGGAACGCAGATCCTGGTTACCATGGTGAGGGTGGGAATGTAGATCCCGGTTACCATGGTGAGGGTAGGAACGTAGGTCCTGGTTACCATGGTGAGGGTAGGAACGTAGATCCTGGTTACCATGGTGAGGGTAGGAATGTAGATCCTGGTTACCATGGTGAGGGTGGGAATGTAGATCCTGGTTACCATGGCAAGGGTAGGAACGTAGGTCCTGGTTACCATGGTGAGGGTAGGAACGTAGATCCTGGTTACCATGGTGAGGGTGGGAATGTAGATCCTGGTTACCATGGTGAGGGTAGGAATGTAGATCCTAGTTACCATGGTGAGGGTGGGAACGTAGATCCTGGTTACCATGGTGAGGGTGGGAACGTAGATCCTGGTTACCATGGTGAGGGTAGGAACGTAGATCCTGGTTACCATGGTGAGGGTAGAACGGCGATCCTGGTTACCATGGTGAGGGTGGGAATGTAGATCCTGGTTACCATGGTGAGGGTAGGAATGTAGATCCTAGTTACCATGGTGAGGGTGGGAACGTAGATCCTGGTTACCATGGTGAGGGTGGGAACGTAGATCCTGGTTACCATGGTGAGGGTAGGAACGTAGATCCTGGTTACCATGGTGAGGGTAGAACGGCGATCCTGGTTACCATGGTGAGGGTGGGAATGTAGATCCTGGTTACCATGGTGAGGGTAGAATCGTAGATCGCAATGCAGCATCATTTATTTCTAATCTGTAATAACAGTCATTTTTAATGCTCAATAGTTCGTTATGATTTTCTGTAAATTTGACCTGAAATTGACTAATGATCGTAATTAAAGTCAGTATTTTTACTTCTTCGTTGTTTATGTTTCACTACATTTATTTCCATTTTGTTTTTGGCAGTTTTGGTCATTTTAATCTTTAGGATTTTAATCTCTTACTTTTTTACTGAGACACACGTGATGAATAAATACCCGGTGATTCTGACCAGGAAGAGGTTAGGCTTAGAGGTGAGGTTAGGGTTTTAAATAGGAATAGGTCCAGAGTTAAAGCTAACGTCAGTGCTGAAAAGCTACCTTTAGCACTGGGGTTCGGGGTTTAACCTCACGGTTAAAGTCAGGGTGGGGAATAAGTCCAGAGCTAGGATTAGGGTAAGGGACAGAATTCCGCTGGACATACACTGTCAATTTCAGGAGGTTCCAAGTGAACCTCCGCCTGACTGCGACCAAATCTCCAAGGATTTGAGCCTCACAGTCCGTACACGTTGTGATCTGATAGTCTGCTGCGAGTGAACCACTCACAATGTACCAGGAAAATTAAACAGAGATTCTTCTACAAGTTTTGCTTGCATGTTCGTGTTGCCATGACAGCATGTTTACGAACTTTAATGCCCAGTTTTATCTGCAGATGATCTGAAGAAGTTTTAATGTTACTTATTAATCTAAGAATTATTGAAGTGAGCTTTCAGTCCAACGCGTGGAGACATTGGTATAACTGTCTGTTAGTATGTTTTGTTCCGCTTATCCGGGACCGGGTCACAGCTTCAGACGGTAAATCCAGGCTTCTCTCACCCCAGCTGCATCCTTCAGCTCACCCAGGAGGATCCTGAGGTGTTCCCTGTCCAGCTGTGAGACATATTCTCTCCAGCAGATCTGGGGTCTGTCTCTTGGTCTCCTCCTGATGGGACATGCCCGAATCACCTCACCAGCGAGGTGTTTCGGGCGACCTGGAGGAGAAGCTGCTCGACACCGAGCTCCTGCCGGATGGCAGAACTCCTCACCCAATCTCTGAGTGAGAGCCCGGCCACCCGGTGGAGGAAGCTCATTTCGGCCGGTTGTACACGCGATCTCGTTCTTTCGGTCACCACCCACAGATGGTTACCATGGTGAGAGTGGGAACGTAGATCCTAGTTACCATGGTGAGAGTGGGAACGTAGATCCTGGTTACCATGGTGAGAGTGGGAACATAGATCCTGGTTACCATGGTGAGGGTAGGAACGTAGATCCTAGTTACCATGGTGAGGGTAGGAACGTAGATCCTGGTTACCGTGGTGAGGGTAAGAACGTAGATCCTGGTTACCATGGTGAGGGTAGGAACATAGACCTGGTTACTATGGTGAGGGTAGGACCGTAGATCCTGGTTACCATGGTGAGGGTAGGAACGTAGATCCTGGTTACCATGGTGAGGGTAGGAACGTAGATCCTGGTTACCATGGTGAGGGTAGGAACGTAGATCCTGGTTACCATGGTGAGGGTAGGAACGTAGATCCTGGTTACCATGGTGAGGGTAGGAACGTAGATCCTGGTTACCATGGTGAGGGTAGGAATGTAGATCCTGGTTACCATGGTGAGGGTAGGAACGTAGATCCTGGTTACCATGGTGAGGGTAGGAACGTAGATCCTGGTTACCATGGTGAGGGTAGGAACGTAGATCCTGGTTACCATGGTGAGGGTAGGAATGTAGATCCTGGTTACCATGGTGAGGGTAGGAAGGTAGATCCTGGTTACCATGGTGAGGGTAGGAACGTAGATCCTGGTTACCATGGTGAGGGTAAGAACGTAGATCCTGGTTACCATGGTGAGGGTAGGAACGTAGATCCTGGTTACCATGGTGAGGGTAGGAACGTAGATCCTGGTTACCATGGTGAGGGTAAGAACGTAGATCCTGGTTACCATGGTGAGGGTAGGAACGTAGATCCTGGTTACCGTGGTGAGGGTAAGAACGTAGATCCTGGTTACCATGGTGAGGGTAGGAACATAGACCTGGTTACCATGGTGAGGGTAGGAACATAGACCTGGTTACCATGGTGAGGGTAGGACCGTAGATCCTGGTTACCATGGTGAGGGTAGGAACGTAGATCCTGGTTACCATGGTGAGGGTAGGAACGCACATCTTGGTTACCATGGTGAGGGTAGGAACGTAGATCCTGGTTACCATGGTGAGGGTAGGAACGTAGATCCTGGTTACCATGGTGAGGGTAGGAACGCACATCTTGGTTACCATGGTGAGAGTGGGAACGTAGATCGACTTGTAAATGGAGAGCTTTGCTTTATGGCTCAGCTCTTTCTTTACCATGACGGATCGATGCAGAACAAACCAATCAGGAGAAACGATCCATAGTGGTGCTTCCCCAGTGCCAAATTTAATGCCAGAAACTCATCCGACCGTTAGATTACTAATCAGGAGCAACTAATGTCTCCTAGTAACCTCCCGTCCACAGACACACCGAGATACATCATCAATATTAGATTCAGTCCGATGATAAAATCGTCATTTGGCTTAAAATCAGGCTGAATGTCGTACAGTGTATGTCCACCTTTAGGATTAAGGTTACTAGGGTTTGGGTTAGGGTTTTGTTAACTAGTTTTTGGTTTAGATTTAAGAGTAGGTCCATGGTGAGAGCTTAGATTAGAGCAAGGGTTTGGATTAAAGTTAGAGTATAAGGGGTTCGGGTTGACAGTAGTGTTCCCGACCTAGGATTACGGCTAGTGTTTAATAGAGGTTTAAATGGGTTTGGATTAGTTTTTGAGCTCAGTCTAGGGCAGGCATGGGCAAACTATGGCCCGCGGGCCACATGCGGCCCGTTAAACGTTTTAATCCGACCCGCCAAACTTGAAAAAACTAAATAAGTAAACTTTGTTAGTTTTATTTTTCTGTAATTCTGATGTTTCCTCACTAGATGACGCCAAAGAAACAACAACACTGCTCCAATTAAAATGTGTGTGTCCGTGATGCGCAGGCTGTCAAAATAAACAGTGTGTACAGATATGGAAAGTCATCGGGGCCAATACACACATGTATACAAGCACTTTGCCAACCCTTGTTTTAGGGTTTGATTTCGGTTTAGCGTTGAGATGAGGGCGAGAGCTCGTGTTAAACTAGGACTAGAGTTTGGGATAAATTGGCCATTTTTTTAAACTCCAATAGGTCCATTTTGTGAGAATCCTGTTTTCAGTAGGTTTTTTTTTTTTACACCGTAGAGCCCATTTTTTGGGAACATGTCTGTGACCCTAATTCTACAAATAGGACCCTAAACTTTCCAAACCATCACAAAGTGCTTTACTTAGGGTTAAAGTTGGGATTAGTGTTGGGTTTAAAAAAGCTTGTGGTTGTGAGTCTTTACATCCCGTTCCTTCTTCAGATTAACACAGATTAATTATTTACATCAAAAAAGAGAAAATGATCGTCAGGTTTGAACGGAAGCTTCATCCAGCATCAGGACCGTTTCATCAGAGCAGTGAAATGAAGGCTGGTCTGCAGGGTTGTTTTATCCGAGGAGGTAATCCCAAACACGGCCCAGCCCGACCGCCATCAGAGTGAGTTTAAGATGTGATTAAAGAAGCAGGAACGGAGATGAAGCTTTAGGAGCGACAGAAGAAGGAGCACAAATCCAATGTTGCTTTTTTTCTGATATTATGTATTCCATAAATTACAAGGCCAGCCTTGGATTATCATTTCCTAGAGAGTTGGTAGCAGACATGGACGGGGTAGTCCGAGGACTGGATTATCTGATACCAGCAGGACATGAAGCTACGAAACACGTGCTGCTCTGCAGACCGAACAAAACCAGTTTGGGAGAATCCGGAAGAAGAAGGAACCTGAGGTTGGATTGAAGTTTGAGTCTGTGTGCAAGTTATCAACCTTCCTCAGAAGTTCTGGAGATTACAGGGGACCACCGCTTCCCCCCGGTGTGAGGAATCACACCTCCACTGAGGTGATCTGGTTCATCTGAGCCCTCATGGACTGAATGCTGTTCAGGATCTTCTTCTGGTGTCCGGCCAGCGTCACTCCCACTCGTAGGATGTCCCTAAAGGAGAAAAAGAAGAAGAATCTCAGATCTTTTTCAGGGTTTCTGCTTGAAAATGACTCAAATTTAACCGTAACCTTCTGTGGTTAAGACACCGCCCTGGGCGGCTATCTGCTGCAGTGCTACCTGTTACTTAAGGCCAACTTTAATCGCCAACTCCCGACGTCTTGCTGCTTATAGACTCATTCTGCTGTTGACATGCATGTTTACATGCACTACCAGCTGCTGGCTCTCGGAGCCACATCCGTCGTGGCTGGAGGAGTTGGTTCAGTCCTGAGGGAGCTGAGGAGAAGGAGTCGGTCTAGAGGAGGTGCTTCTGGTGTTTTTACGGTTTCCATGGAAACGTCCGGTTGCTCGGAAAAAGACTTTGTTAATTCTTGAAGGTAAATTTGAGTGCTGCAGTGTAAACACCTCAATGCCCCCTCGCCCCTATCCACCGCCGTCCCTGTGCGGTCACACTGTGTCCAACCTGGCAACCCAAAAGCTACAGTCACAGTATAACAGTACATTAAAATGAGCACCTCCAGTTCCTCAAGCGAGCAACCGGACGTTTCCATGGAAACCGTAAAAACACCAGAAGCACCTCCTCTAGACCGTCTCCTTCTCCTCAGCTCCCTCAGGACTGAACCAACTCCTTCAGCCACAACGGATGTGGCTCCGAGAGCCAGCAGCTGGTCACGCATGTCAACATGTATGTCAAAAGAATGACTCCATAACCAGCTGGCCGTTGGGAGTTGGCTGTTGGGAGCTGGCCGTTGGGAGCTGGCCGTTGGGAGCTGGCCGTTGGGAGCTGGCCGTTGGGAGCTTGCCATTGGGAGCTTGCCGTTGGGAGCTGGCCGTTGGGTGCTGGCCGTTGGGAGCTGGCCGTTGGGTGCTGGCCGTTGGGAGCTTGCCGTTGGGAGCTTGCCATTGGGAGTTAGACGGACAATTTCTAAAAAACAACAGCTGTCTGACACAAAACAACAAAGTCCAAAATGACGTCCAAAGTGTGCTCAAAATAAAATGTCCAGAATGAGACAGAACATAGCAGAAGAAGGGACAGAAAATCAGAGAAAGTTGGATTAAATGCTAAAGTAACAGGGAGCACTGCAGCAGGCAGCTGCCCAGGGTAGCGGGCAGTGCCATCAACATTACAGTGTTATGTCAAAGTTCATTTTCGTACTCCATTGTCATTTGGGACACGACATCAAAGGTGGTGAAGCCTTCGTTGGCGAAATTCTCCCTGTATTGACCCATCTTGATGGCGTCCAGCCAGTCGTCCACCGTGTTGAAAGACGAAAAGTCCGGCGTGCTCCGGTCGAGCAGGGGCAGGTGAACACTGGTGGACGAAAGAAGAAATCGTCTGTTAGATTTTTCTGTAGGACGTATCAGCCAGTAGAGATCAGAGTCTCACCTCGATGACTGCGGCGTCATGGCTTTTAAGTTGTTAGGATTACGGATCAATTTGTCCAAAGTGCTAACGATCTGCGTGAATTTGGGACGGTTGTTACGATCTTTCTGCCAGCAGTCGAGCATCAGCTGGTGCAATGCACTGGGACAGTCCATAGGGGGCGGCAACCGGTAGTCCTGCTCAATGGCATTGATCACCTGAAAGAAAAGAAGAATAAGAAGTCATGGGCAAACTACGGCCCGCGGGTCATATGCGGCCCGATAAACGGTTTAATCCGGCCAGCCATACTTAAAAAATTAAATAAATAAACCTTGTTAATGTTTTATTTTTCCTGCAATTCTGATGTTTCGTCACTAGATGGTGCCAAAAATACAACAACACTGCTCCCATTAAAATGTGCGTTTCATGTAAGCAAGCCCATTAGATTTCAAACCTACATTTTAAACCTAGCGCGTCCTGGATGCATGTTTTTTAAGCGCAAGGGCGCTTGATTTCAAATATAGCGTGCTAGATTACATGCGTGTATCGGCCCCAATGGCTTTCCATATCTAGCACGCTTGTTTACCAAAGCATGCCATCCCTCTGCTCCTGTTCCAGCCTCTTGGTCGAATGTTAGAACCCAATGTGGCCCACAAATCAAAACGTTTGCCCATCCCTGACTTAGCTGCCAGCAGAGCCGTCTGGTCTGTGTCCCTCCCATCCTCCACTCCTCCTTTACTCACGTCCTGGTTGCTCATGTCCCAGTATGGCCGCTCTCCGTACGACATCACCTCCCACATGACGATCCCGTAGCTCCAGCAGTCACTGGACGATGTGAACTTCCTGTACTGGATGGCTTCTGGAGCCGTCCACCTGATGGGAATCTTTCCCCCCTGAAATGATGACAAACGTTTTTTCTGAAGCAGAGACGACCAGTCGATATGAAACGAGAACGTCCAAACTGAACTGGATGCAGTCCAGCAATTTACCGGATCTGAGTGAATCTGACTATTACGTTACTGTTTATGGCGGTCCTGCAATTGTCCAAATCTAGCACCGATGCAGGACATAAACAGGATTTATTTAACAGAAGTCAGGCAAGGCTGTAAGGCAAAGCGGCTGGGAAGGATGGTGACGACCCGAAGTGGAAGTCAGGGTAGACTGCCTTTAAAGGGCCCATCTCATGCAAAATACCTCTTTTCACATTGTATCCTCTGCACACACACACGTTTACAACATGCATTACACCATAGTTATGAAAATATATTGATTTGGTGGAGCGCAGTCACAGACCCGGAACTAAGAAAGGCCGGGTATCGCTAATCCCCCCGCCCGTCCTGAGAAAGTACAAGCTCCACCCTCTGCTCTCACTGAGCCGCTATTCCTCCGCCCATCTCTGAGCGGAAGGGGGAAGGCAGGCGTAAACTCGTGCGTAGCGGTTTGGTAGCGTCTGAAATAAGATTTTATCATGTCAATTCCTCATGTTCAGCCCTACATTTTGGATCCAGAATCCGACGAGGATTTTGAGGTGCACGAAGCACAAGCACCGCGGCGGCATGGGATGAATGTTACTGATTGGTAAAGTATTACAAAATGCTTGGGGTGGCTACGTCAAATGCGTCATACTTTAGACATCTGCTCATTGGTTGATTTGTCTGAGCGTACCAGAAATACACAGAAAAACGGACTAAATCAATCTAGAAAGCCCTTTGGTGACATATAAAAGGCCCGGACATCACACACACACACACACACACACACACACACACATCAGTCTTACAAGCTAGAAAACTCTGGAAAGTCACTTTTGCATGAGATGGGCCCTTTCAATAGGCACCAGGATCCAGAGGTGTGTGTCATCGGGCTAATCCCCCTCAGGTGTCCCTAATCAGGGGGGTGAGGGAAGGTCCAGGGCTCTCTCTGGTGGCAGGTGAGGGGATCATGACATCAGCATCACCTAGCAGCTGTTCTGAAGCTGTTTGGAGCTCTCTCTCTCTCTAGCTGCTTGGAGCTACCGGACACACACATTTCCCCAGTAGTGGATTCATAGAGTATCTGATTTAATCAAAGAACCTCCTCCTGATATCCCCGTTAAAGTGTGTTTACTTAGAGATCAAGCAGCTCAACCTACCAGTGCACTTGTGTACGTGGGATCGGACGTGTCATCCTCCAGGAAGCGTGACAAACCAAAGTCAGACACTTTGCAGACCAGGTTGCTGTTGACCAGGATGTTCCTCGCTGCCAGGTCTCTGTGCACGTAGTTCATGTCACAGAGATACTTCATCCCTGCTGCGATGCCGCGCAGCATGCCAACCAGCTGGATCACCGTGAACTGACCGTCGTTTTGCTGGAGATGGAGGGAAACGAGTTAGTCACAGATTACCAAACGTCTGGAGCTGTGACAGAAACATGGGACGAGTTCACCGACTCATACCGGGTAAGAAGACATGAAGATGTTTAACATGGAGGAGAAAGGAGATATCATTACCAGGACTGTTATTGTTTCTTTTAGTCTCTGACCCCTGCGGACAGGGTCCTGCCCCAAGTGGAGTCGTCTAAGTATCTCTGGGTCTTGTTCACAGTGGGTGATGGATGGAGCTGGTGATCGACAGATGGATCGGTGCAGCGTTCGCAATGAGCGGGACGCTGCATCGATCTGTTGTGGTGTAAAAAGACCTGAGCCAAAAAGCAAAGCTCTGAATTTACCAGTCGATCGACATTCCACCTTCACCATGGTAACCAGGATCTACGTTCCTACCCTCACCGTGGTAACCAGGATCTATGTTCCTACCCTCACCATGGTAACCAGGATCTACGTTCCTACCCTCACCGTGGTAACCAGGCTCTACGTTCCTACCCTCACCGTGGTAACCAGGATCTATGTTCCTACCCTCACCATGGTAACCAGGATCTACGTTCCTACCCTCACCGTGGTAACCAGGCTCTACGTTCCTACCCTCACCGTGGTAACCAGGATCTACGTTCCTACCCTCACCGTGGTAACCAGCATCTACGTTCCTACCCTCACCATGGTAACCAGGATCTACCTTCCTACCCTCACCATGGTAACCAGGATCTACGTTCCTACCCTCACCATGGTAACCAGGATCTACGTTCCTACCCTCACCATAGTAACCAGGATCTACGTTCCTACCCTCACCATGGTAACCAGGATCTACGTTACTACCCTCACCATGGTAACCAGGATCTACGTTCCTACCCTCACCATGGTAACCAGAACTATGTTCGTACCCTCACCATGGTAACCAGGCTCTACGTTCATTCCCTCACCATGGTAACCATATGTGGGTGGTGACCGAAAGAACGAGATCACAGATACAAGCTGCTGAAATGAGCTTCCTCCGCAGGGTGGCAGGGCTTTCTCTCAGAGATAGTTAGGAGCTTTGCCATCTGGGAGGAGCTTGAAGTAAAGTCGTTGCTCCTCCGGGTTGAGAAAACCCGATGTGAAGATTCAGGCATCTGCTTGGGATGCCTCCCTCGCTGGTGAGGTGTTTTGGGCAGGTCTCACTGTGAGGAGACCCTCAGTCCCAGATAAGCGGAAGACGACGGAACAGCGCAACAGAAATATTACCAAGAGAGGAAATGATCCCGTCATGTTACTGAAACCTACCCTCAGGAACGAGTCCAGAGATCCGTTCTCCATAAACTCTGTGATAATCATCACCGGGCTGCTCTTTGTCACCACGCCCTCCAGGTGGATGATGTTTGGGTGGTCAAACTGGCCCATGATGGAGGCTTCACTCAGGAAATCCCGCCTCTGGCGCTCTGTGTAGCCGGCCTTTAGCGTCTTTATAGCGACTAGAATCTCCCTCTTGCCGGGCTGCCGGAGGTTCCCGCTGCAAACCTCCCCGAACTCTCCTAAAACAGAGATTTTGTTGCTTTGGAGACGAACACGGACACAGCTTCCATCCTGCTTTGAGAAGATTTACCTGCTCCGATAACTTGCTCTATCTTCACACAGGAAATATCGATTTCTTTGGCGAATTCCCGGACGGCCTCGTTTGGGTCCTCGTATGTGAAGGGGTCGATGTAGATCTTCATTCCAGGGGACACTTAGAGGACAGGAAGAAGACGATTAAAAAACCTGAAGAGAAACACTGGCAGCGACGCATTTCAGCTCATCAGGAACGTTTACTTACTGTGCCCGCTGGTGTAATGCTGCAGCTTGTCCGTGTACTCCGACTCGGGCCGCTCTGAACCTCTCCTACTGTAGAAAAAAAAACAAACGTCCATCAGCATCCGGGCACCACCCTCTCAGACTAAAACGTCACTGAGTAGAGGCATAGCTCAAAGGTAGAACCACCCTCTTTGGACCATAGAGATGCCGGTTCGATGCCCAATGGCTTAGCGGTTCACCGCTGAAGCTGGCGTTGGTTTTGGTGGTGAAGCTTTCGAAGTCTTTCTCTGACACCTCGATAACAATGCCACCATGGATCACTGCTTCAACACCTGACTTCATTCTAGCAACGTTGTGCCCATTCATAAAACACTTACAACCGCTCCACCAAAGTTCGGGCAGCCTTTAGTCACCGCCAGTGAAGCAGGGGTGGTCCAATGTTGGCATAGCAGACCCAAGTGTTAATAAACTTACACCTAGCAGTGCCAAACTTTGAGCGTTGGTGGAGCTGGTGTGAACTTTGCCGGTTGCTCGGAATCGGTCACAATTATTTAGACAGCTCAAAACTCTGCAAGCGGTAGAAGGACCCCTCGAGGAACAGGAGTCCTCCTTATAAAAGCTCCAGCACATCCAGAACTGCGCTGCTCAGATCCTGATAAGGAGGCGCAAATATGACCATATCACTCCCATCCTCAAATCCCTCCACTGGCTACCCGTTAAATACAGAATTCAGTACAAGCTCCGCCTCCTCCTCCGCCTCCTCACCCATCAGTGCATACAAGGCACTGCACCTGTTTATCTCCAAGAACTCCTAACCCTCCACACCACTGTCCGAGACCTGCGCTCCTCCTCCTAACCCTCCACACCACTGTCCGAGACCTGCGCTCCTCCTCCTAACCCTCCACACCACTGTTCAAGACCTGCGCTCCTCCTCCTAACCCTCCACACCACTGTCCGAGACCTGCGCTCCTCCTCCTAACCCTCCACACCACTGTCAAAGACCTGCGCTCCTCCTCCTCCTAACCCTCCACACCACTGTCCAAGACCTGCGCTCCTCCTCCTCCTAACCCTCCACACCACTGTCCGAGACCTGCGCTCCTCCTCCTAACCCTCCACACCACTGTCCGAGACCTGCGCTCCTCCTCCTAACGGTCCACACCACTGTCAAAGACCTGCGCTCCTCCTCCTAACCCTCCACACCACTGTCCAAGACCTGCGCTCCTCCTCCTAACCCTCCACACCACTGTCCGAGACCTGCGCTCCTCCTCCTAACCCTCCACACCACTGTCCGAGACCTGCGCTCCTCCTCCTAACGGTCGACACCACTGTCAAAGACCTGCGCTCCTCCTCCTAACCCTCCACACCACTGTCCGAGACCTGCGCTACTCCTCCTCCTCCAACTGCCTGCACCAACCAAGGACCAAACTCTCCACTTTGGGGGACAGGGCCTTCCAGGCAGCTGCTCCACGGCTCTGGAACCCAACCATCTTAACGGGTACAGATAAATAGATGGATTACCTGCGGCACACGATGATGACGACAGTGAGGGCGATGATGAAGAACACCCCAGCAGCCGAGGATCCGATGATGAGGGGAAGTTTCTCCTGGATGCTGGAGGTGTACTCCTCTACAGAAACAAACAGACATGGATGGAATCATAATCCTCTCTACCTGAGGGCGTGGTTCAATCCTCACCGTCTGTCATGGTCTGGAAGTACATTTTCCCGCTGAAGCGCCCAAACCCGGCCACGGTGCGAGCTCGGACTTGGAACACGTAGATGCTTCCAGGTTTCAGGCCGCGGATGATCGCTGTGTTGGTCTGACTACGAGTCAGAGACGAGTTCCATTCGGCCAAGTTCTGATGTGAACACAAACAATCAGAATAAACCCGACACCTTTACAGGATTGTTTCCCTTAGTGGTATGTGGGTGTATTGCACCCCTTTTTTGTCCCTAACCAGGGCGTTTCGGAGGTTTACCTTCTCATAGAACTGCAGCTCGTAATCCAGAATAACCCCGTTAGGCTGGTCAGGCTGGGACCAGGACAGAGTGATGCTGCTGGGACTCCTGCTGACTTGGTGGATGATGGAAACTGGAGACGGAACTTTAAGAAACAACAGATAGAAAATAGTTTCTTTTGACCTGAAATCACTGAAAAAAAAACTGATTATTTTTTTCATTCCTATTGCTATTTTTGATCCAAAACAATCAGAAAGTCCGACCCTGAAAAGACCGAAGACATCTTTTACTAAGAATTATGTTGATCTTTGGTTGGGCAGCTTCTTGCCTTCAGCTCTATGGCAGTGCTCACGCCTTGGTCACCTACGGATCGTGGCGGAAATACGGATATACTAGTTCCTTCCGTGATGAAACGTGCTTCTTCAGCAGCACACCCTTGATGATTCACTTAGCCTACTTGGTGATGTGGGTGATCGCCCGAAATGCTTCTTCCAGAAGGTAGAATGTAGATCCGAGTTACCACGGTGAGGGTAAGAACGTAGATCCTGGTTACCATGGTGAGGGTAGGAATGTAGATCCTGGTTACCATGGTGAGGGTAGGAACGTAGATCCTGGTTACCATGGTGAGGGTAGGAATGTAGATCCTGGTTACCACGGTGAGGGTAGGAACGTAGATCCTGGTTACCATGGTGAGGGTAGGAACGTAGATCCTGGTTACCATGGTGAGGGTAGGAATGTAGATCCTGGTTACCATGGTGAGGGTAGGAATGTAGATCCTGGTTACCATGGTGAGGGTAGGAATGTAGATCCTGGTTACCATGGTGAGGGTAGGAATGTAGATCCTGGTTACCATGGTGAGGGTAGGAACGTAGATCCTGGTTACCATGGTGAGGGTAGGAATGTAGATCCTGGTTACCATGGTGAGGGTAGGAATGTAGATCCTGGTTACCATGGTGAGGGTAGGAACGTAGATCCTGGTTACCATGGTGAGGGTAGTAACGTGATTATTTTAAAGTCCTAAGGCTAACAGATAATAACAGCTGATGAGATGTAAACAAACAAACAGCTGTGACTCACCGGCCTGGTTGGTGGTGATGTTTACAGATGTGTACTGTGGTGAAAATGGACTCTGGTCTGAAACTCCGTTCACTGCTTGTATTTCAAACGTGTAGCGTGTGTGAGCCAGCAGGTCACTGACGTGCACACGGGTGTCCGTCAGTCCCAACTGGCGGGGTACAAACTGTACGTTGTCCCCGCAGCGCGTGCAGCTGCCTCGTCCACTGCCACAGCTTTTACAGATGATGTTGTAAACCACATCGTCCCGACCTCCTGCTTCCTGTGGCGGGGTCCACTCCAGCCTCAGAGACGTCTCGTTCACGATGGAGATGACGTTTTGTGGAGCCGATGGAACAGCTGGAAAAGAGAAGAAAACATTTGAAACACCTGAGCTCGCTCTTCCTTTCTCCGTGTTCCATCTGCCCATCTTGTTCACCATCTATGGAACGCTCTTCCTCCCGAACTCAGACTCTCAAATCCAAGCTCAAAACTTCGCTCTTCAAAGGAAAAGCCCAGCTACTCTGAAAAGGAAGCTCATTCTGACTGTTGGTGACCGAAAGAATGATCCTGGTTACCATGGTGAGGGTAGGAACATAGATCCTGGTTACCATGGTGAGGGTAGGAACATAGATCCTGGTTACCATGGTGAGGGTAGGAACATAGATCCTGGTTACCATGGTGAGGGTAGGAACATAGATCCTGGTTACCATGGTGAGGGTAGGAACATAGATCCTTGTTACCATGGTGAGGGTAGGATCGTAGATCCTGGTTACCATGGTGAGGGTAGGAACATAGATCCTGGTTACCATGGTGAGGGTAGAAACTTAGATCCTGGTTACCATGGTGAGGGTAGGAACATAGATCCTGGTTACCATGGTGAGGGTAGGATCGTAGATCCTGGTTACCATGGTGAGGGTAGGAATGTAGATCCTGGTTACCATGGTGAGGGTAGGAACATAGATCCTGGTTACCATGGTGAGGGTAGAAACTTAGATCCTGGTTACCATGGTGAGGGTAGGAACATAGATCCTGGTTACCATGGTGAGGGTAGGATCGTAGATCCTGGTTACCATGGTGAGGGTAGGAATGTAGATCCCGGTTACCATGGTAAGGGTAGGATCGTAGATCCTGGTTACCATGGTGAGGGTAGCAACATAGATCCTGGTTACCATGGTGAAGGTAGGAACGTAGATCCTGGTTACCACGGTGAGGGTAGCAACATAGATCCTGGTTACCACGGTGAGGGTAGCAACATAGATCCTGGTTACCATGGTGAGGGTAGGAACATAGATCAACTTGTAAATCCAAAGCTTTGCTTTTTGGCTCAGCTTTTTCTGAGTCGATGCAGTGTCCTGATCATTGCGGACGCTGCACCGATCCGTTTGTCGATCTCCCGCTCCATCCTTCCCCCACTGTGAACAAAAACCTGAGATACCTAAACTCCTCCAATTGGGGCAGGACCCTGTCCCTGACCTGCAGGGGGCACTCCACTCTTTTCCGGGCGAGGACGATGGTCTCGGATTTGGAGGCATCTATTCCCATCCTACAAATTATATCATTATTATTACTAAGATCAGGCTCAGGATGAGGGTGTGTACATACTGGTGCAGGGCATCTGAGGAGGGTCAGAGTCCGTGCGGTAGTAGCCGTTCCTGCAGACACAGTTCGTCGCTCCATCGCTGACAGTCCGGCTGTTTATGGGACACTGCAAACATTTCTGTTCCCCTTGTGCCGCTTTGAAGAACCCCGACACACAGGCTGAAAAGACAGCAGAAAAAAAGAAGAGGAAGAAGAAATAACGATCAGAATAAAGAATGTTTGGATTCAAATTAAAATCAATTCAGCCTCTAATTTTATTAGTGGCACAAAAATATCAAGGGGCGGATCCAGGGCGGTGAGTACAGGGGACACATCAAGCTATCCCCTTGCAAGGCCAGCGAATAGGCCACCAAAATGTCGGGGTAGGGGAATGCCCCCAGACCCTCCTTTACTGGCTTTTTCAATGACCTCACACCCCATTTACAAAATCCTGGATCCTCCCCTGAAAATAATACAGAAAATGTTCATATAAGAGTTGAAAATGTCCAACAAAGACAGTTTGGGAATAACGTTTAAGTCAAACAGAATTTCTAATGATATTAATTTTAAAGAAACAGGAATCTAATTATTTACTTTAAAACGTGAAACATGGACGATCAAAAGGGTTGAATATCATTTGTTGGTATGTTTAAGAACGTTTTTACACCTGTTTTAATTTTGCAATATCTAAGTGGTAGAACGTACGGAAGTACGCCGGAAGTTTGCAGAGTAAAGTCCCACTGAGCTCATGTCTAGGGTCATTGGAGAAGACATCTAACCCCCATTTCTCCCACCACTGGCGCCGTCCTGGCAGCCTGCTGCGGTGTAATGCAGCCCACAAATTTTCCCGTTGAGGAATGAATACAGTAAGTAAAAAATTGAAAACCTCAAATGACGCATTTAAAAAGTCATGTGTGAAATGCAACGATTTACGTAATAAAAAGCGTGATAAAATCGTACCAGGGGCGGATGCAGGGGGCGTGGTGGGTGGCACATGCACCCTGTTTGGTCCACAAAAAAAAAAAAAAAAAAACAAAGGAAAGGGGACTAGTCAAGCTACCGCTGCAGGTCCAGCAAATGAGCCGCCACAATGCATGAAAATGACTCTTATTTTTCAAAATGTTCTGGGTGATGGGTGAAGAGAATGCCCTCAGACCCCCCACACTGGTTTTGTCAATGACCTCACGCCCCCCACCTATTGAAAATCCTGGATCCGCCCCTGCGGGCAACGTAAAATCTAACTTCATCAAAACTTTGACAAATGTTTAAGTACCGTAATTTCACGGCTATAAGGCTCATATAAAAGCCTTAGATTTTCTTCAAAATGAGCGGTGCGCCTTGTGTGTGAGAAAAAGCAGATCTAAAAGAAAACGCGGTGCCCGCGAGGCGGACCTGAAAGAAAAGTTATAAGAACGTTAAAGAGTGAAGTGTGAGCGGCGTGGGAGCGATGGATGAACGAAGGGTGGAAGGCAGCGCCGGGCGAGTTACAGAATCAGAATCAGAATCAGAATGCTTTTATTGCCATGTCAGTGAAAAACATCAGAGACTAGGAACTTGTTCTGGTACTGGTGTGCAAACATATAAAATAAAAATAATAAAAATAAAATAAATAAAAATAATAATAATTTTTACAAAACTAAGAGTGCTCAGAAGAAAAAGAAAAGTAGTGCAATGTCATAGAAAATAATAGAAAATAATAAAGATAGTGAAGTGACAAGAGGGAGGTGACTAAGAGATGTGGGGATCCAGGTTATAAAGAGTTCATAAGTCCAACGGCAGAAGGGAAGAAGCTGTTTTTGTGGCGGGACGTTCTGGTCCGAATGGACCGGAGCCTCCTGCCCGAGGGGAGTCGCTCAAAAAGTCCATGTCCAGGGTGGGAAGGGTCAGCTACTATCCGACCTGCACGCCCCCGAGTCCTGGAGACGTACAGGTCTTCGAGAGATGGAAGGCTGCAGCCGATCACCTTCTCTGCGGAGCGCACAATGCGCTGCAGTCTGTGTTTGTTCCTGACTGTGGCTCCAGCGTACCACACGGTGATGGAGGAGGTGAGGACAGACTCGATGATGGCTCTGTAAAACTGCACCAACATCTGGGCGGGCAGCTTACGCTACAGTTTGCCAATGTATTGTAGATGCTTGGACTAACGTGTCTGCTGGTACTGTTATCCGAGCTTTCTCAAAAGCTGGTATCCTTTCTGAGGAGCCGCACAGTACAGACAGTGACTTTGACAGCAAGGAGCGAAGTGGACCTGCTCTGAAACAGAGGATGAGGACTTTGATGGATTTGAATAAAGACTATTACCGGTAATGTGTTTGTTTAGTATCGTTACTACTTAAATAAAACACAACCAAACTCAGTTTTGCTCCCGATCTATTTTTTAATACACACATTTACATGCTTGTGTGTGTGTTGTTGTAAGGCGGTGTGTGACTGAGACTGCGCCTTTTCGTACGGTGCGCCTAATGGCCGTGAAATTACGGTACATTTTTAAATAGTTAATTGTTTTTTTTTCTGCTCATAGAAATAAATTGCAGTTTGTAGATTTTAGAAAATGTAAACATTCTAATATTTTCAACATAGAGGTGCCCAAGCAGTCGATTGCAGTCTACCGGTAGCCTGCGGACTGATCCCAAGTCGACCGCCAGGTGTGTTGAAAACACAGGAAGTCTGTGTTTCCAACTCGCTGACTTCATGACTATTTTTTTAGCAAATATTAAAACCTTCTAGAGACTCTTTAAAAAAAAAAAAAAAAGCATCAATCTAGGACCTTTTTCTAGTGTTATTGGAGATTTACAGAGGCTGTGACGTGAAAGCACGTTGTTAAGCCTGTTTTTAATAAGCAGCTCCTGGTGCTGCTGTGGTCCCTCCCCTCCTAAAGCACGACGTGGGTGCGGAAAATGTTTGTCTGTGTGTGTGTGTGGGGGGGGGGGGGGGGGGGGGAGAGAAAAAGAGAGAGACTGAGAGGAAGAAAAATTTTTCCATGTATGTTTGTTTGAGATGAAGCGAGAAATTTGTGTGTGTGTTTGAGAGTGTGTGTGAGTGTGTGTGTTTGAGAGTGTGTGTGTGTGTGTTTGAGAGTGTGTGTGTGTGTGTGTGTGTGTGTTTGAGAGTGTGTGTGTGTGTGTGTGTGTGTGTGTGTGTGTGTGTGTTTGAGAGTGTGTGTGTGTGTGTGTGATGTGAGGTCTAATGGTTGTGTAACAACAACAACAAAACATGTGGTGATGGTAGTTTTACTGGAGGCTGAAAACCATCTGTGTGTGTTTGTGATGTTTACACTGAACTGGTAGACCTCAGTGTGTGTGTGTGTGTGTGTGTGTGTGTGTGTGTGTGTGTGTGTGTGTGTGTGCCTGGCATGGCCCTTCATACACAGCTATGCACCGAACTGAACGACCCAGATTAAAACAGTTTGGGAAAAAAATTTAGAATAAAAAAGGAAAAACGGCTCATTTTGATTGGTTTTCCTCTTTTTTTTACCAACATGGATCCCACATGGCTACTATTGGTTATCAGTGAAGACCTTCTATAGATGAACCTATGATTTATTGATGTTTTTCCTTTTAAAAGCATTTGTTCCTCCCCGTTAGCCTGAATGCATCTTCTAAAGGTTAGCTGATCGGGATGACGTGTACTTGGACCTCTTTAGATGCTTGTGCTCAGATTATAGAGGATAAAGATACGAACAAAAGGAAGGAGTTTTTATTCATGCTGCTGTTTAAAAACGGTTTGGTGTAAATTTGGACGCCTGTCGAGAGGATCTGAGAAGCTCTGATAAAGTAGAAAATAACCAGATGTTTTAAGGAGGGGCTTACGGTCGTCGAGACGGACAGTAACACTTTGACCAATCAGGATGGTTGAAATTTACATATCGATAAAGATGTAACTGTTTTGTTTTTATTTGGTATTTTGACATAAAAAAAGATTTGAATTAAAACAATTCTATGAACAAATCGAATAATTTGATCCTACCCTCACCATGGTAACAAGGATCTACGTTCCTACCCTCACCATGGTAACCAGGATCTACGTTCCTACCCTCACCATGGTAACCAGGATCTACGTTCCTACCCTCACCATGGTAACCAGGATCTAGGTTCCTACCCTCACCATGGTAACCAGGATCTACGTTCCTACCCTCACCATGGTAACCAGGATCTACGTTCCTACCCTCACCATGGTAACCAGGATCTACGTTCCTACCCTCACCATGGTAACCAGGATCTACGTTCCTACCCTCACCATGGTAACCAGGATCTACATTCCTACCCTCACCATGGTAACCGTGATCTACGTTCCTACCATCACCATGGTAACCAGGATCTACATTCCTACCCTCACCATGGTAACCGTGATCTACGTTCCTACCCTCACCATGGTAACCAGGATCTATGTTCCTACCCTCACCATGGTAACCAGGATCTACATTCCTACCCTCACCATGGTAACCGTGATCTACGTTCCTACCATCACCATGGTAACCAGGATCTATGTTCCTACCCTCACCATGGTAACCAGGATCTACGTTCCTATCCTCACCATGGTAACCAGGATCTACGTTCCTACCCTCACCATGGTAACCAGGATCTACGTTCCTACCCTCACCATGGTAACCAGGATCTACGTTCTTACCCTCACCATGGTAACCAGGATCTACATTCCTACCATCACCATGGTAACCAGGATCTATGTTCCTACCCTCACCATGGTAACCAGGATCTACATTCCTACCCTCACCATGGTAACCGTGATCTACGTTCCTACCATCACCATGGTAACCAGGATCTATGTTCCTACCCTCACCATGGTAACCAGGATCTACGTTCCTACCCTCACCATGGTAACCAGGATCTACGTTCCTACCCTCACCATGGTAACCAGGATCTACGTTCCTACCCTCACCATGGTAACCAGGATCTACGTTCCTACCCTCACCATGGTAACCAGGATCTACGTTCCTATCCTCACCATGGTAACCAGGATCTATGTTCCTACCCTCACCATGGTAACCAGGATCTACGTTCCTACCCTCACCATGGTAACCAGGATCTAGGTTCCTACCCTCACCATGGTAACCAGGATCTAGGTTCCTATGATCCTATGTTCAAGGCAGGCGAGTGAATACTTTTGGTATTATAGTGTACACGAGGAGAACATACAAACACCACACAGAAAGTCCAGTGTTCCAAGCCTCGCCCGGCTTACCTTTACAGACCGTTCCGTTCTCCAAAGCTTCGTACCCCGCCTTGCACATGCATCGGCCAATAGGAACCATCCACTCTCCGTCGCCGTTACAGTAGAGCTTTATGGGAACGTCCACTTCCTCGCCGTTGGGCACGCAAACCCCCCTCGCCGCCACCAGAGACGTACTCTCTGCTCCGGATAGAGTCTCTGGGAAAACGGCCCCATTTTGCACCACACTGGGGCACTTCCTGTAGAAGACTCTGACGGCGATCAGAGACATGCAGGCACCGTAATCCTGAAAGGCTAAGTAGAAGCCATTCCGTGAAACGGGTCCGAAACTCCGAACTTCGCTGTTTATTTTCATTATCCGCCCTCCGAGGTCGACTTGGGAAAAACTTTCATCGGCCGCGATGGTGTCCACCTTGACCCACGGGTTCTCCATCCAGGCGGGGCTGGTTTTCGTGGCCACATCTGAGTCTGATTCATAGTAGTAAAGGTTAAAGGTCTCCTTGCAGGATCCGGGGACGTTCGGGATGGAGCTGCAGTCGCGAACGGAGAATTTCATCTGAACGTGGATACGCTGGGCGCCACGGCGACGGATGAACTTGGTGCGGATCCAGTTGTTCTGGCTGTTGTCGAAAACGTTGCACACCTGGTATGTTCGGATGGTGGTCATGTGCTCGTCGTAGCCGCTCACCTCCTCCCACTGAAACACAAGGAAGCAGATTAAAGACCATGAGCCATGCCATCCCGACTGGCAGCATGTTTACCATCCCGAGTGCCTCGCTGGTGAGGTGTTTCGGGCACGTCCCACCGGGAGGAGACCTAGAGGCAGACCTCAGACCTGCTGGAGAGACTATGTCTCACAGCTCAACAGGGAACACCTCAGGATCCTCCTGGGTGAGCTGGAGGATGCAGCCGGGGTGAGAGAAGCCTGGGTTTCCCGTCTGAGGCTGTTGCCCCTGCGACCCGGCCTCGGATAAGCGGAAGACGAGAAAGACGGGATCCCAGGCTTCTCTCACCGCAGCTGCATCATCCAGCTAACTCGGAAGGATCCCGAGTCAATCCCCGGCTAGCTGTGGGACATAGTCTCTCCAGCAGGTCCGGGGTCTGCCTCTTGGTCTCCTCCTGGTGGGACGGAACACCTCACCAGTAAGGCGGTCGGGGGTCATTCTAAACAGACAGGTTCACTCGACCCGGAGGAGAACCGACTCTACTCTGAGGTATTCTCTCTATCTCTGAGTGAGAGCCCAGCCACCCTGCTGAGGAAGCATTTTTCAGCAGCTTGTATCAGTGATCTTCTTCTTTCAGTCACCATCCACCCTCATCACGCAGCGTCCTGATTATTGCAGATGACTCATACGTCTGTCTGTCGATCTCCCGCTCCATCTTTCCAACCACTCGTGTAATCAACCATTTTTATCTTAGAAATGTTCCGATCCGTTCTGTTCCGGTGTCTTCAACTTATCCAGGACCGGGTCGTCGGGGGCAACAGCCTCAGACGGGAAGCCTTGACTTCTCTCACCCCCGGCTGCATCCTCCTGCTCACCCAGGAGGATCCTGAGGTGTTCCGTGTCCAGCTGTGAGACATAGTCTCTCTAGAAGTCTGCCTCTTGGTCTCCTCCTGGTGAGATGTGCCTGAAACACCTCACCAGCGAGGCACTTGGGAGGCATCCTTACCAGATTCCCGAACCACCCTGCCTGGCTTCTCTCAACCTGGATAAGGAACAGCTCGAAACTGAGCTCCTCCCGGATGGCAGAACTCCTCACCCGATCTCTGAGTGAGAGCCCAGCCGCCCTGCGGAGGAAGCTCATTTCGACCGCTTGTATCCGCGATCATAATGGCCCTGGTAGGGTCACCGAAGGCAAACAGGCCCTAAGTGAGGGCCAGACATAGTGCGGCTCAAACAGTCCAATGAAGAGATCGAGCATGGCCAAGTTGCCCAGGCTTGGCCATGACGCCTGGGTCACCAGGGCCCCCATTGGAGCCTTGCCCGAGGGTGGAGCTTTTATTTTTTACAATAAAATGTGTTTTTGTTTGGCTTCGGTGGATTTTTTTTCTTCTGCCAGTTGTCGTCTCTGACTTTCCTGCTGCCACTCATGTCAATAAACATTTTATTCCAGTTGACACGTTGAAGATGTGCAAAAAAAAAATTGTTTGGCCGGCGGACACAAAGCAGAACGAGACGTTAGGATTGATCTACTCACCCCCTGAGACGGGTAGATGGTCCAGCCCAGTTCTGCCGTGGCTGTGGTTGAATCCATCAGAACTTCTGCAGAGAAACACAGAAGAAATCAGTTTTATTTTACTTTAGTCAGAAAGCAACCAATCACACACACACACACTCCAGATCCAGACTGACCATCACCAACCAATCACACACACACCAGATCCAGACTGACCATCACCAACCAATCACACATCAGATCCAGACTGACCATCACCAACCAATCACACACACACCAGATCCAGACTGACCATCACCAACCAATCACACACACACCAGATCCAGACTGACCATCACCAAGCAATCACACACACACCAGATCCAGACTGACCATCACCAACCAATCACACACACACCAGATCCAGACTGACCATCACCAAGCAATCACACACACACCAGATCCAGACTGACCATCACCAACCAATCACACACCAGATCCAGACTGACCATCACCAACCAATCACACACCAGATCCAGACTGACCATCACCAACCAATCACAAACACCAGATCCAGACTGACCATCACCAAGCAATCACACACACACCAGATCCAGACTGACCATCACCAACCAATCACACACACACCAGATCCAGACTGACCATCACCAACCAATCACACACCAGATCCAGACTGACCATCACCAACCAATCACAAACACCAGATCCAGACTGACCATCACCAACCAATCACAAACACACACACCAGATCCAGACTGACCATCACCAAGCAATCACACACACACCAGATCCAGACTGACCATCACCAAGCAATCACACACACACCAGATCCAGACTGACCATCACCAACCAATCACACACACACACCAGATCCAGACTGACCATCACCAACCAATCACACACACACCAGATCCAGACTGACCATCACCAACCAATCACACACACACACCAGATCCAGACTGACCATCACCAACCAATCACACACACACCAGATCCAGACTGACCATCACCAACCAATCACACACACACACCAGATCCAGACTGACCATCACCAAGCAATCACACACACACCAGATCCAGACTGACCATCACCAACCAATCACACACACACACCAGATCCAGACTGACCATCACCAACCAATCACACACACACCAGATCCAGACTGACCATCACCAACCAATCACACACACACCAGATCCAGACTGACCATCACCAACCAATCACACACACACACCAGATCCAGACTGACCATCACCAACCAATCACACACACACACCAGATCCAGACTGACCATCACCAACCAATCACACACACACCAGATCCAGACTGACCATCACCAACCAATCACAAACCAGAGCCAGACTGACCATCACCAACCAATCACAAACACCAGATCCAGACTGACCATCACCAACCAATCACACACACCAGATCCAGACTGACCATCACCAACCAATCAAACACACACCAGATCCAGACTGACCATCACCAACCAATCACACACACACCAGATCCAGACTGACCATCACCAACCAATCACACACCAGATCCAGACTGACCATCACCAACCAATCACAAACCAGATCCAGACTGACCATCACCAACCAATCACACACACACCAGATCCAGACTGACCATCACCAACCAATCACACACCAGATCCAGACTGACCATCACCAACCAATCACAAACCAGATCCAGACTGACCATCACCAACCAATCACACACACACCAGATCCAGACTGACCATCACCAACCAATCACAAACCAGATCCAGACTGACCATCACCAACCAAACACACACAGGGTACAGCCCAAATACGTCGCCAGCCTGAAGCGGGCATCAGAAATTCATTCCAATTCATTTTACCAAAAGCTGGAAGAAAGTTAGAATTTTATTGATCGAATGAGAAAATAAAAAACTTAAAGCGTCCTGGTGTCATTTTATTTTGAAAGTATTCTTCCTGTCTTTTATATGAAATGTGATTGATGTAAAAAGTTTTTTTATTATTTATTTATTCATACGTCCTCGTTCCTTCAAGCAGACATGCATGAACGTGTGGGTGGGAGGATGAATCAGGGACAGACCACGCCTTCTGAGCGTGGGTGCATTAACCTGGATGCATGATGGAGCGGTGGCATTAATGCTGAGCGGCATACATTATGCAGCTGGAGAGAAAATCCTGGAAACTCGTTCTCCCTGCCGTTGGCACATTGCTGGTTAATGCAGCCTGTAAGGATGGGGGTGAGGGATGAGGGAGGCGAGATGCTGTCATCCCACTCCCACGCACATGGGGCAGCATCATCCGACAGCTTTAGTAAAAATAACTTTCTGATTAAATTTAAATGACTGTTTAATGTGATAAACATGTTAAAATGGCCACCGTGTAAACGGGAGAGGGTGAGGGGAATACGTGGGTGGGTATGAAGGGCACGGGCATCAAGAGAGTCTTTAGAGTCACAAAGATTTAACAGAAAAAAATCACAGTTTGGATACAACGCTTCCAGGTGTACCCTGCCTCTCAGAATCAGTGTTTCCAAATCAGAGACCATGATCCACATTCCTACCCTCACCATGGTAACCAGGGTCCATGTTCCTATCCTCACCATGGTAACCATGATCCACAATCCTACCCTCACCATGGTAACCAGGATCTACATTCCTACCCTCACCATGGTAACAAGGATCTGCGTTCCTACCCTCACCATGGTAACCATGATCCACATTCCTACCCTCACCATGGTAACCAGGGTCCATGTTCCTATCCTCACCATGGTAACCATGATCCACAATCCTACCCTCACCATGGTAACCAGGATCTACATTCCTACCCTCACCATGGTAACAAGGATCTGCGTTCCTACCCTCACCATGGTAACCACGATCTACGTTCCTGCCCTCACCATGGTAACCGGGATCAACGTTCCTACCCTCACCATGGTAACCAGGATCTACGTTCCTACCCTCACCATGGTAACCAGGATCTACGTTCCTACCCTCACCATGGTAACCAGGATCTACGTTCCTACACTCACCATGGTAACCAGGATCTACGTTCCTACCCTCACCATGGTAACCAGAATCCACGTTCCTACCCTCACCATGGTAACCAGGATCGATGTTCCTACCCTCACCGTGGTAACCAGGATCGACGTTCCTACCCTCACCACGGTAACCAGGATCTACGTTCCTACCCTCACCACGGTAACCAGGATCTACGTTCCTACCCTCACCACGGTAACCAGGATCTACGTTCCTACCCTCACCACGGTAACCAGGATCTACGTTCCTACCCTCACCATGGTAACCAGGATCTATGTTCCTACCCTCACCATGGTAACCAGGATCTACGTTCCTACCCTCACCATGGTAACCAGGATCCACGTTCCTACCCTCACCATGGTAACCAGAATCTACGTTCCTACCCTCACCACGGTAACCAGGATCTATGTTCCTACCCTCACCATGGTAACCAGGATCCACATTACTACCCTCACCATGGTAACCAGGATCTATGTTTCTACCCTCACCATGGTAACCAGGATCTACGTTCCTACCCTCACCATGGTAACCAGGATCTACGTTTCTACCCTCACCATGGTAACCAGGATCTATGATCCTACCTTCACCATGGTAACCAGGATCTATGTTCCTACCCTCACCATGGTAACCAGGATCTACGTTCCTACTCTCACCATGGTAACCAGGATCTATGTTCCTACTCTCACCATGGTAACCAGGATCTATGTTCCTACCCTCACCATGGTAACTAGTGTGGGTGGTGACCGAAAGAATAAGATCAAGGATACAAGCGGTTGAAATGATCCTCCTCTTCAGGAGGTTTGTGCTTTCACTCTGTTATAGGGTGAGGAGCTCTGCCAACCGGGAGGAGTTTGGAGTAAAGCTGTTTCTCCTCCGGGTTGAGAGAAATCAGACGGAGTGGTTCGGGCATTTGGTTAGGATGCCTCCTGAACGTCTCGCTGGTGAAGTGTTCCAATTACGTTCCACCAAAAGTAGACTCAGAGGGCACTGACCCAGATGTCCTGTACCGAAATGGTGCAACAGAAATACGTATATGTGCCGTTATGCCCGTTCGTTTTACCCTGCCATCCATTCATCGGTCTGTCCAATCCAATCAATCATCCATTTGTTTCTCCATCAATTGATCAATTAACCATCTGTTTTTTTTTTGTTTGTTTTTTTTACCGAACTTACAATAAATACAAAATAAATAGACAAAAATTAGGAAAATAAATATAAATAAAATAATTAAAAATTTCAAAAGAAAAAAAGTATCGATAAAAACAAAAAATCAATAATGAAGAAACATGAAGAAAAATTAAAAATTAATTTTTAAAAATATAAAAAAAATAAAAAATAGAAAAGTACATAAAAAAATAAAATTACAATTGCATTTTTTAAAATTACAAATGAAAAAAATTAAATATGTAAATAAATAAAAAAATACATAAATAAATGTTTAAAAATGTAAATTTATTGATAAAAAATGATTTAATAAATAAAAAAAATAATCAACAAATAAATAAATAAACTGTATTTCTGTTTTTAAAGAAAAAAAACACTTTCTGTTAATCTTTGATCAATAAAAACTTGATTTAATCAGTGAATAAAATCCAATCAATTCTGATCCATTCTCTGTAAAAAGTTAGACACGAACGGCCTGGTTTCACCCAAACAGGCTGGCAGAGTGGGGGTGGCAGGGTTGGTAAGGAGTACCCTTACCCATCACCCGCTTTAGACACCTCCTTCAGGGGTTAAAGACTCCATGTTGGATCAGTTGGAGTATTAAACGGAAAGAAGGGCGGTCTCCTCGTTAGGATAATTAGTCGCGTTTGGGGCCGAGTCACCCGTTTTTCTGGGCGATCACTTCCTGTTAGGATCAGAGGCGTTTAACGAGGAGCCGGGGGGGGCAGCGGGGTGGGTGTCAGAGGGGCCACAACAGGAACAAAGAGGCCAAGAGCGATGACCCACATCTGATTCCCACAGACTGAAGCAACATGGAGCAGACCCCCCACCTACCAAACCGACATGGAGGGACGAGCATTTGGAAAATTTAACGACTGTTTCAGTAATTATTTCAGTGATTGATTTTTCTACCAATTTTTTAAACAATTAATCGATACATAATCGATAATAAAGTATTTTATTTGTGGCTGAAAAACATGTAAAAGGTTAAAATTGTAAAAGACTAACATTAAATTAAAACCTTTGTAATGGCAGCAGGTCATTGCAAGTGGACCATGCCTTCCCGGTCCACTTGCACAAATCTGAACAGTTGAAAAACCAGTCCGTAATGAGTCGACGGATTCAGGCTTCAATGAAGCACACCAAAGTGGCCTCTCCACATCCCACTGGATCAGAATGAGCGTCCCCATTTCCTCCATTTTTCCAGTGAGCGACCGGATGTTACCCATGACAACCACAGGAGCACTGGGTTCAAAGTGCCTTCTTTCTGATCGTCTACTTCTCAGTTCTGTCGAGACTGAACCAACTCCTCTAGGGGCGGTGGATCTGGTTCTAAGAGCTAGCAGCTGATCATGTGCACGCAAAAAAAAAACAAAAAACGGGATGACTCCATGACCAACAAAACAAGCCAACGGGGAACTAGCCTTTGAAAAAAAAAAAAAAAAAACGGTGAGCTTAAAAACAGCCGGAATGAAGTGAAGTATAAAAATAGTGAAGGAATGAATCCGTGTAATCCCTCATTCATCAGGAGTGATCCATAGTAGAAAAAGTTTTTAAAAAGTCTTCTGGACAGTTTAATTCTTGATCGAGACGTTTCGACTTCCATCCGGAAATCATTTTCAATCTGATAGAAATGGACTGAAAACTGGATCTATTTATACTAACCTGAGTAAAAGGTAAAAAAAATAGTAAGAAGGGCTCGACCAATGAGCCTGTGTTACCTATGATGGCCGTGAATGGTTCCTATCGTAGCCACAGACCAGTAAACGACCCTATTATAAAAATGCTAAAAGCCTAGTGAATAGAAATTCCTGCTAACAAGAGGCGTGAAACTGGGTTACGAGGTGTCATCTTTAGTTCATGACTTCAAAAGGCTGCTGTAAATCCAGGGCAGAATGTATCCAACGCCTCCACTCCGATTCAGAGAGGGACTCTCTTTCATCACAAAGATGGCTTCCTTCACCCCTCTTTCAAACCATCCTTTCTCTCTACTTAGAGAGAGGTGAAGATTCTACGTTCCTACCCTCAGATTCCCGATTTCACGCCTCTCGTTAGCAGGAATTTCTATTCACTAGGCTTTTAGCATTTTTATAATAGGGTTCGTTTACTGGTCTGTGGTTACAATAGGAGCCATTCACGGCCATCATAGGTAACACAGGCTCATTGGTCGAGTCCTTCTTACTATTTTTTTTATCTTTTACTCAGGTTAGTATAAATAGATCCAGTTTTCAGTCCATTTCATTCAGATTGAAAATGATTTCCGGATGGAAGTCGAAACGTCTCGATCAAGAATTAAACTGTCCAGAAGACTTTTTTTTTAAACTTTTTCTACTACAGTGAAGGAATGAAGACAGGATCTTCTGAGTGATATCATCAGTGATTCCTGGCTTCACTATGGAACTAAAGATGGTGGACTGCTGCTGTTGTTCCACCAAAGTGAAGGATGGGAGGTACTGTCAATATGTGGAGCCAATTTTTATGTGTGACGTCCAGCGACTGTTCAAGCTCTGTTCCACCAAGCGGCTGGCTAGCTTCCTTCCACCCAACTCAGCACCACCCACCAAACCTGAGCCAACTGAACCTGTTGTTCTGAATCTGTTTTGGATCTCTCTTGAACTGCTTGGAGTTACCGGACACAAATTTCCCCAGTAGTCGATTATTAGAGTACTGTGGTGACCAGACATAATTCACCAGAGACTGGGTTCTATGTGCTGTTATGGCACTTTCTGTTATGGGTTGTTTTCCCTTTAAGGAGCGACGCAGTTTGATGACATCATGTTTAATGTCTGTTTTTTAAAATAAAATGATATCGTGGTGACCAGACATAATTCACCAAAGACTGTGTTCAAAGTGTCGTTGTTTCCCCTTTAAGAAGGGGCGCACTTTGATGACATCATATTTAAAAGGCTGTTGTTTTTTTTAATTTGGATTCGTGTACTCACTCTTAAGACAGAATTTTTTATTGTTATTTTTACATACTTTATTCATCCCTCAAAGGGAAAATTTCTGTGCTGCATTTTATTGCAGGAGGTTGCCAGGACGGTGCCAATGGTGGGAGAAATGGGGGGTTAGGTGTCTTCCACAAGGACACCTAGACATGAGCTCCGTTGGGATTCAACCCGGCGAGCTTCCGGTCCAAGAACGAACGTTCAACCACTAAACTATCGCTTCACGTTCCCGACCCCTCTCAACCTCCCCCCCAGCTTCTCGTCTTTCAAGGGCTCATCTCATGCAAAAGTGACTTTCCAGAGTTTTCTACCTTGTAAGAGTGATGTTCGGGCCTTGTATGTGTGTGTGTGTGTGTGTGTGTGTGTGTGTGTGTGTGTGTGTGTGTGTGTGTGTGTGTGTGTGTGTTTCTTTCAAGATTGATTTAGCCCGTTTTTCTGTGGATTTCTGGAACGCTCAGACAAAACAACCAATGAGCAGATGTCTAAAGTATGACGCATTTGACGTAGCCAGGACGGACTTCACACACGCCTCCCTCCCTCCCTCCTCACGATCCGCCCGCTCTCCTCACCCGCCCGCCCTCCTCACCCGCCTCCACTCCGGCCTTACGCCCTCACAAACTCGTTTTCAACGTTCGATATACAGGCTGGTTCGCTGCTCTGCGTCTTTTTGTAGCTACGCACGGGTTTACGCCCGCCTTCCCCCTCCCGCTCAGAGATGGGCGGAGGAATAGCGGCTCAGTGAGAGCAGAGGGCGGAGCTTGTACTTTCTCAGGACGGGCGGGGGGATGAGCGACACCCGGTCTTTCATAGTTCCGGGTCTGTGACTGCGCTCCACCAAATCAATATATTTTCATAACTATGGTGTAATGCATGTTGTAAACGTGTGTGTGTGTGTGTGTGTGTGTATGTGCAGAGGATACAATGTGAAGAGGTATTTTACATGAGATGGGCCCTTTAAGAAATATAAAAACAAAAATATCTCCTCCTGCTACAAAGAAACAACCTGCTGCCTCACGTCAACTAGGCCTTTTGGTAAAATGTACCAGAATTCAATGAAATATGTTGATAATATCTCTCCTGGAAACAAACATTTACGGTTCCTCTCGTTTTGTTTACCTACATACAGTATGCCACCTGCCTCAATACATCACGCCTGATAAGGAATTCTGAATGTGTCCAACAGACGTGGAAACCTGTTTATTTCTCTTCTTATGGGAGCATAACGTTATTAAATATCAAATATCTCCATCTGGTTTACGTGTACTTGTCAAGCTGTGTCACAAAAATTTAAAAGCACTGTCGTTCACTTGCTATTAAAAGTAGAAGTTATGACAACTTGGAGGTGATCCTTTACCCTTATCTATAGCTGGTACAGAGTAGCTGCTGGTAGGTTCATTTGAGAGATAAGGCATTCACAACGTGTACCGAAAGCATGAACAGACCAAGTCCTTCATGCCTTAAAACCATAGAAACCGTCTGAATTTACAAACAGCCACGGTCCCGCTTTGAGATTCTCTGAGACTTTTAGTTTTAAAAACTCAGCTAAGCTACATTTCACTTTCTAATTACTAAAAGCAACCAGAGGACATTTAAAGCCCGAGCTGGTACGGCATGAATATGCTACAGACATTTATAATTGAGATGTTCTTGATGTTAATGCTTAAGGTTCCTTAACCATTCAACCGGTTTGGATTAGCTTTGCCCGGGGTGCAGACTTCAACTCGTTTGATCATGGAACAGAATCCAGACACTTGGACAGGTAGGTTGTTCCAAAAACACTCCAGAGGACCTGAGGATAGAATCTTAATGAGGTTTTTTTATATATATACATTTATTTAGTTTATTAACCATTTCTTAATAAAGAAATTATTATGTTCCTACCCTCACCATGGTAACCAGGATCTACGTTCCTACCCTCACCATGGTAACCAGGATCTACGTTCCTACCCTCACCGTGGTAACCAGGATCTACATTCCAACCCTCACCATGGTAACCAGGATCTACGTTCCTACCCTCACCATGGTAACCAGGATCTACGTTCCAACCCTCACCGTGGTAACCCAGGATCTACGTTCCTACCCTCACCATGGTAACCAGGATCTACGTTCCTACCCTCACCATGGTAACCAGAATCTAACGTTCCTACCCTCACCATGGTAACCAGGATCTACATTCCGACTCTCACCATGGTAACCAGGATCTACGTTCCTACCCTCACCATGGTAACCAGGATCTACGTTCGTACCCTAACCATGGTAACCAGGATATACGTTACTACCCTCACCATGGTAACCAGGATCTACGTTCCTATCCTCACCATGGTAACCAGGATCTATGCTCCTACCTTCACCATGGTAACCAGGAGCTACGTTCCTACCCTCACCATGGTAACCAGGATCTATGTTACTACCCTCACCATGGTAACCAGGATCTACGTTCCTACCCTCACCATGGTAACCAGGATCTACGTTCCTACCCTCACCATGGTAACCAGGATCTACGTTCCTAACATCACCATGGTAACCAGGATCTACGTTCCTACCCTCACCATGGTAACCAGGATCTACGTTCCTAACATCACCATGGTAACCAGGAACTATGTTCCCACCCTCTCCATGGTAACCAGAATCTACGTTCCTACCCTCACCATGGTAACCAGGATCTACGTTTCTACCCTCACCAGCTGTGGGTGGTGACCGAAAGAACGATATCATGGATACAAGCGGCAGAAATGAGCATCTGCAGGGTGGCGGGGCTCTCACTCAGAGATCGGGTGAGGTGTTCCGTCATCAGGGAGGAGCTCAGTCTTGAGCTGAGGCAGATCCCGGTCCTGCTGGAGAGACTATGTCTTACAGCTGGGTGGGGAACGACTCGAGATCTTTCTGGGTGAGCTGGAGGATGCAACTGGGGTTAGAGAAGCCTGGGCTTCCCGTCTGAGGCTGATACCCTTGCGTCCCGGACCATTTAGGGATGCTCGAAAACCAAAATCATACCCATACCCCACAATCATAACTAATCTACCATATTTGACATAACGCAGGACCACCGCTGCTTTGCCAGCATTGCACTGGCGGCAACTAAACGTCATCCAAACTACAGTGGAGCGTTTAGCTTTTGCTAAACAAACGACCGTGTTTTCTATGGGGGTTTTTCTCCCAATTTTTGCGCGGTAACGAGCATTGTCAAAATTCTGCACCCGTCTTTACTGGTCAAGGAACGCTCCAGCAAACTTCGGGCGGTGTGACCGGGTTTTACCGTTCCTACCCGCTTAAAACTGTCCCTACCTCACCTTTCTACCTGTACATTGTCCATTAGTACCACCTTGGAATGGTCCTATACCTTAAAACCTTGCTTAAACCAACCCTTTACTGTCCAATACCATCTTAAAAATGCTTTCCAGCATTCTTTACCATCTTAAAAGTACCTTTGATTATTTTTGACAAGCTTGTAAAGACTTTAAAACTGGCATCTTTAATTCAAAGCTGCCCAAAATCTGAAAAAACCCCCTCTACTTTATTAATCAATCCCACCTTCAAACAGCCCTGGATGGCGATTGGATGGATGGTGTGTTCTGTGTGCGAATGTCATTAAAGCAATTTCTGTTATGGGTTGTTTCCCCTTCAAGGAGCGGCGCGGTTTGATGATGTCATGTTTTCAATGTCTGTTGTTTTGAGTTAAATATTACTTGGATTCGTGGATTCATGTGCTCACGTGATTCTGTCTTTTTTTTAACCAAATCCACACGTCTTTATTATCCAGTACCACCTTACAATGGTAGACTGCCATCTTAAATAACTTTGAACCCTTCTACTTTTCCATGCCACCATCCAACGCTATCCTTAGTCTACCCTCTATTATTCAATCCAGGATATTGGATGACCCTGTACCAGCATGGGTAAACTATGGCCCGCGGGTTACACATGGTTCAATAGGTATTTAAATCCAGCCTGGTTGAACTTTATTTAAACTTTACCAGTGTTTTTTCTTCTTAATTTATTTTCCATTGACTATAGTTTAGGAAATGCCAGGATTGGAGGTCCTGAGTTGTTTTTATTGAGATAAGAGGCGAATAAGAGGGAATTTTTTAGAGCTTAGAAGTTATTTTTAAATATGATTTTTAGAGCCAGTGCATCTCACACCTGGACTGCCACCTCCAGCTCACCCAGGAGGATCCCGAGGTGTTTTCTGTCCAGCTGTGAGACATAGTCTCTCCAGCGAGTCCGGGGTCTGCCTCTTGTAGGATGTGCTCAAAACACCTCACCAGATGCCAGAAGAACATCATCTGACTTCACTTGACTTGGAGGAGCAACAGCTCTACTCTGAGATCCTCCAGGATGGCAGAGCTCCTCCTTCTATCTCTGAGCGAGAGCCCAGCCCCCCTGCAGAGGAAGCTCATGTCGGCCGCTTGTATCTGCGATCTTGTACTTTTGGCCCCTTTCGGACCATGGTGATGGTAGGAACATAGATCCTGGTTACCATGGTGAGGGTAGGAATGTAGATCCTGGTTACCATGGTGATGGTAGGAACATAGATCCTGGTTACCATGGTAATAATAATAATGCATTGAACTTATATAGCGCTTTTCTAGACACTCAAAGACGCTTTACATTTATATAGATATGCATTATTCATTCACTCCATACAATCATTCACACACACAACATTCATTCCTGATGATGGGAGCTACCATGCAAGGCGCAGACCACTATCATCAGAAGCAACTGGGGGTTCGGTGTCTTGCTCAAGGACACCTCGGCATGGACTCTGGGCGGGGGATCGAACCTGCGACCTTCCGGTTACGGAGCGGTCGCCCTACCCACTGAGCCATCCTTCCCCCAAGGTGGGGGTGAGGGTAGGAACATAGATCCTGGTTACCATGGTGAGGGTAGGAACGTAGATCCTGGTTACCATGGTGAGGGTAGGAACGTAGATCCTGGTTACCATGGTGAGGGTAGGAACATAGATCCTGGTTACCATGGTGAGGGTAGGAACATAGATCCTGGTTACCATGGTGACGGTAGGAACGTAGATCCTGGTTACCATGGTGAGGGTAGGAACGTAGATCCTGGTTACCATGGTGAGGGTAGGAACATAGATCCTGGTTACCATGGTGAGGGTAGGAACATAGATCCTGGTTACCATGGTGACGGTAGGAACGTAGATCCTGGTTACCATGGTGAGGGTAGGAACGTAGATCCTGGTTACCATGGTGAGGGTAGGAACATAGATCCTGGTTACCATGGTGAGGGTAGGAACGTAGATCCTGGCTACTATGGTGAGGGTAGGAACGTAGATCCTGGTTACCATGGTGAGGGTAGGAACGTAGATCCTGGTTACCATGGTGAGGGTAGGAATGTAGATCCTGGTTAACATGGTGAGGGTAGGAACGTAGATCCTGGTTACCATGGTGAGGGTAGGAATGTAGATCCTGGTTACCATGGTGAGGGTAGGAACATAGATCCTGGTTACCATGGTGAGGGTAGGAATGTAGATCCTGGTTACCATGGTGAGGGTAGGAACATAGATCGACTTGTAAATTGAGAGTTTTGCTTTTTGGCTCAGCTATTTCTTCACCACGACGGACCGATGTAGCATCCTGATCATTGCAGACGCTGCACCGATCCGCCTGTCGACCTCCCGCTCCATCCTTCCTTCATTTGTGAACAAGACCTCGAGATACTTAGACTCCTCTACTCGAGGCAGAACCCTGTCCATGACCATGATTCAAAAGCTTTGAAAAAAGTGCCCTAAAAGCACAAAAATAGCAAATCTTTGTTGTTAAAATGGCCTTAAGCTTCATTTTAGAGACAGTTTGAAGTTAATGGGTCACATTATTTAAAAGATATGCAAGAAAAATTAACATGATCATTATTGGCAGTGAATATTTAACGTCCAAACTAATTTCTCAGTAGTTTTTAAAGATTTCCATCACTGTTCGTCTCGTTTCGAATTGAAAACATGCAGGTAAAAAACCAGAACGAGCCGTCAGACTGATGGAGGTTTACGGGAACAGCGAACATTGAGTTTGTCAGGACGGCTTCACAGACACAAATTACCGTTGGTGAATAATGAAGAGCGCTACTGCAGCACATTTAAAATGAATGCAGGCAGGACGGATTCCTGATGGAAATGGGGACAGCGTGGGCTTGCGAGGGTGGGGGTGCATTAGTATATGTTGCCCTCCTTTCGTGACTACACACTCATCATGGCGGCTCCTCAGAGCACAGCTGACTGGTCACAATATGCTGCTGCACAGGAACAAACATCCACTCTCATCATGTCCTCATCAACCTCACCGTTAGTCTTCAGGAATGATTCAGACCAGCAGATAGAATGTTTAGCTATAGGGGTGTGATATTTTATGTAGACGATACGTGAGCTTTTACGTCTTATTCCCACTGGCTCCATCTGTCCTCAGCAGAATGTAAAGAGGAACTCGTTCATCCTTTCTGGGCATGATTCAATGGAAAGTAGGGCAAAGAGGAGGAGAGAGTGGGCCAACTAAGCCCGGTACATATAATCCTACTAGGCTGGAGCACACTCTGTATGCCACGCTGGATTAAAACAACATCAGCAAAATTTACTTTGTTATACGTGGCAGCAGCGGGCATCATCTAGATTTCAGTTACATGAGATCACCTGCTTTGTTTAATTGTTTTGGGGATGTTATTAAAAGGTTTTAGTTTTAAAAATATCTGACTGTCAGAAACCAGCAGAAACCTGTTAGGGAGCATCCTCTACCTCAAACCAGGAATCAGGAACCAGGGAATTGATTTCAAGTTCTAGTCTACTTATGTTCGGTTTAGGCGGCTGGCTTCCATTGGCTATCTCCCCAATGGCTAGATCCCATTGGCTAGCTTCCAACGACTACCGTAATTTCACGGCTATAAGGCGCATATAAACGTCTTGGATTTTCTTCAAAATGAGCGGTGCGCCTTGTGTGTGAGAAAAAGCGGACCTAAAAGAAAACGCGGTGCCCGCGAGGCGGACCTGAAAGAAAAGTTATGAGAACGTTAAAGAGTGAAGTGTGAGCGGCGTGGGAGCGATGGATAACCGAAGGGTGGAAGGCAGCGCCGGGCGAGTTACGCTACAGTTTGCCAATGGATTGTAGATGCTTGGACTAACGTGTCTGCTGGTACTGTTATCCGAGCTTTCTCAAAAGCTGGTATCCTTTCTGAGGAGCCGCACTGTACAGACAGTGACTTTGACAGCGTGGAGCGAAGTGGACCTGCTCTGAAACAGAGGATGAGGACTTTGATGGATTTGAATAAAGACTATTACCGGTAATGTGTTTGTTTAGTATCGTTACTACTTAAATAAAACACAACCAAACTCAGTTTTGCTCCCGATCTATTTTTTAATACACACATTTACATGCTTGCGTGTGTGTTGTTGTAAGGCGGTGTGTGACTGAGACTGCGCCTTTTCATACGGTGCGCCTTATGTGTGTAAAATTACGGTAGCTCCCAACATGCATGATAACATGCGTGACCAGCTGCTGGCTCTCGGAACCACATCCATCTTAGCTGGGGAGTTGGTTCAGTCATCTTGGTTAGCCTGGGCTTCCTGTCTGAGTCAACATGTCAAAAATTGAGCCCGACCCGAGTATCTGATGGGTAACCGACAGTCTGGTCGAGTTAGGGCTAAGAATCACAGCTCCATAGTTCGGTGGTAAAATTGCCATTTCCGGACCACAGTTGCCAATTTGAATCCTATTGAGCTCCCGTCTAGGTGTCCCTGTAGAGGACACCTTGCCCCCTGTTTCTTCCACCATTGGTGCCGTCATTCGTTGCCTGCTGCGGTGCAATCCAGCACAGGAATTTCCCCATTGGGGATTAGAATTGTATTCCGTTCCGTCGTCTTCCGCTCATCCGGGGCCGAATCGCAGGGGCAACAGCCTCAGACGGGAAGCCCGGGCTTCTCTCACCCCGGCTGCATCCTCCAGCTCACCCAGGAGGATCCTGAGGTGTTCCCCGTCCAGCTGTGAGACATAGTCTCTCCAGCAGGTCCGGGGTCTGCCTCTTTGTCTCCTCCTGGTGGGACGTGCCCGAAGCACCTCACCAACGAGGCGCTCGGGGGGCATCCTGACCAGTTCGACACCGAGCTCCTCCTTGAGAAACAAGACCCAGTGATACTTAAACTCCTCCACTTGGGGCAAGACCCTGTCTCTGACCCGCAGGGGGCATTCCACCCTTTACTGGGCGAGGACCAGGGTCTCGGATTAATGTAAAAAAACAAAATTAACAAAATAAAATTTCACTTAAAGCCAAAAATAAAAAAAGATTATGGATTTTTTTCTGTTTATTTTGAGACGTTCACTGTCTGTTTACGGTGTGGGATAAACTAAAATTAAGGTCAAACACGAACTGGTATGCTTCAGTAGTTTTGGAACAAAGTGTTTGTGAAGCAGCTTTTCTGACTCATTAATCCCCCTGAGGTCCTCATCGCAGTCATCTGCTCTGGGACTTTTTTCCCCAAAAGACCACTTTTTCTAACTTTGTTTCTTAAAATTGATTTGACAAAAGCTGAAGGCAAACAAGCGAAAAAAAAAAAAAACCAACCCAAAAACCCAACTTTTTTCTCCTGGATTTTATTCTGTAAACATCTAAACACACACGTTTATATTTACGGACATGTTCGGGTTCCATAAATAACGTTTAAGACGAGTAATTTGAAGGCGATCTGAGACGTGAAGGAGATTTGAATTGAATATCTGCTTTAAATCCGTTTGTTTGCATCGCCCGGGATGCCCTGATGACGTCTACACGTGTTTATCATCTCCTGATTCTCACTACATTTTCAGTGTGTCCATGCATTCCATCTGATTCATTAAAATCACCTTTTAAATTCTTATTTTAAAACAAATGGGTGTACCCTGCCCCTCGCCTCGATCAGCCAGCATAGGCTCCGGCACCCACGGCAACCTGGTAAGGGATAGATGGTTAAGAAGGTGACTGACTCACTCATTTTTATCCGGCAATAAAAAAACAACAACAACAATCCCTAGGTCTAGGGACAGTGAGGTGAGAGCGGCCATGCTGATTGGTCTAGAGACAGTGTGGTGAGAGCGGCCATGCTGATTGGTCTAGGGACAGTGTGGTGAGAGCGACCATGCTGATTGGTCTAGAGACAGTGTGGTGAGAGCGACCATGCTGATGGGTCTAGAGACAGTGTGGTGAGAGCGGCCGTGCTGATTGGTCTAGAGACAGTGTGGTGAGAGCGGCCATGCTGATTGGTCTACAGACAGTGTGGTGAGAGCGGCCATGCTGATTGGTCTAGAGACAGTGTGGTGAGAGCGACCATGCTGATTGGTCTAGAGACAGTGTGGTGAGAGCGACCATGCTGATGGGTCTAGAGACAGTGTGGTGAGAGCGGCCATGCTGATTGGTCTAGAGACAGTGTGGTGAGAGCGGCCATGCTGATTGGTCTAGAGACAGTGTGGTGAGAGCGGCCATGCTGATTGGTCTAGAGACAATGTGGTGAGAGCGGCCATGCTGATGGGTCTAGAGACAGTGTGGTGAGAGCAGCCATGCTGATTGGTCTAGAGACAGTGTGCTGAGACCGGCCATGCTGATTGGTCTAGAGACAGTGTGGTGAGAGCGGCCATGCTGATTGGTCTAGAGACAGTGTGGTGAGAGCGTCCGTGCTGATTGGTCTAGATACAGTGTGGTGAGAGCGGCCATGCTGATTGGTCTAGAGACAGTGTCACTGAGGAAAAGACAGGAAACAGAGATGTTTGTAGCAGAGATGAAGATGCTGAGGATCTCTCTGGGAGTGACCAGGATGGACAGGATCAGAGGAACAGCACATGTTAGAGGTTTTAAAGTCAGAGAGGTCAGACTGAGATGGTTTGGAAATGTGCAGAGGAGAGAGAGAGAGTACATCAGAAGAAGGATGCTGGGTTTGGAACCACCAGGAAAGAGGACTAGAGGAAGACCAAAGAGGAGGTTCATGGATACAGTGAAGGAAGACATGAAGATAGTTGGTGTGACCGAAGAGGATGCAGCAGATAGGGTTAGATGGAAGGGACTGACTTGCTGTGGTGCCCCCTGAAAAGAAATGATGAAATGAGAAGAGGAAGAAGATAAAAAAAACAATCCCTCTCTCTGTTTCTAAACGGTTACGAGCTCAACTTCCCAAGAATCGAGGAGAAATCAATCATGAAGCTGGTCAGATGCCAGTTGTTTTTTCAGAGCTTCGTTATCGACGTCTCAGACAGCAAGAGGTGAGCAAAACAAAGGGACATGCAAAGAAATAACTCAGGGTGTTACGTTTCTACCCTCACCATGGTAACCAGGATCAACGTTCCTTCCCTCACCATGGTAACCAGGATCAACGTTCCTTCCCTCACCATGGTAACCAGGATCTACGTTCCTACCATCACCATGGTAACCAGGTTCTACGTTCCTACCCTCAACATGGTAACCAGGTTCTACGTTCCTACCCTCACCATGGTAACCAGGATCTACGTTCCTACCATCACCATGGTAACCAGGTTCTACGTTCCTACCCTCAACATGGTAACCAGGATCTACATTCCTACCATCACCATGGTAACCAGGATCTACGTTCCTACCCTCACCATGGTAACCAGGATCTACGTTCCTACCCTCACCATGATAACCAGGATCTACGTTCCTACCATCACCATGGTAACCAGGATCTACGTTCCTAACCTCACCATAGTAACCAGGATCTACGTTCCTACTCTCACCATGGTAACCAGGATCTACGTTCCTACCCTCACCATGATAACCAGGATCTATGTTCCTACACTCACCATGGTAACCAGGACCTACATTCCTACCCTCACCATGGTACCAGCTGTGGGTGGAGACTGAAAGAATGAGATCGCGGATACAAGCAGACGCAATGATCTTCCTCCACAGGGTGGTTGGGCTCTCAGAGATCCACTTAGAGATCGGGTGAGGAGCACTGCCATCTGGGAGGAGCTCGGTGTCGAGCTGATCATCCTCCAGGTCGAGAGAAGCCAGATGAGGTGGTTCCAGCTTCAATGGATACCCCCGAGCGCTTCGCTGGTGAGGTGTTTTGTGCACGTCCCACTGGAAGGAGACCAAGAGGCAGACCCGGACCCGCTGGAGAGACTATGTCTCACAGCTGGACAGGGTACGAATCAGAATCCTCCTGGGTGAGCTGGAGGATGCAGCCGGGGTGAGAGAAACCAGGGCTTCCCGTCTGAGACTGTTACCCCCACGGAAAGGCCCTTATAAGCAGAAGACGAAGGAATGAAAATAAAATAGATTAAAAAAAGGAAGGTTTTATTTTTGCTTCACATATAAAACAAAAGTTAAAACCAGACGTTTGAATGAAGACGTGATTAAAAAGCTTCTAATCCTATCTGTGTTGCTGTAAAATCAGTCCCAGTGAAACGCTGCGGTGAACCAGTCTGTAACGGAGTGATGGAGCAAATTTCACATGGAAAAAAAACAAGCCTCATGCTTCAGCGGCTTTATGCTAACTAAGTTCTGCCTGACTGGCCTCAGACTCGCTGTCCTGCAGGAGAAACTCGGTTAAAGCTTTTCAGCCTCCTGGGGAGGGACTCCAAACCGAAGCAGAATATTAATGAACCACATTTTACTCCTAAAACTTAAACTCGATGGTTTTTATGTCAAATTAAAAGCAAAAAAGCCACAAATGTTTAAAGACAGGAGTCGACGACCGAAGGAGCGGGAGATTAAATCCCTCGTTCGTCCTGCAGGGATCCATCTTAGAAACAGCTTCAAAGTATCTCCTGATACTTTGAAGAACCTGAGAACTAGTTTTAGATAAACCAACCTGAGTTAGTCATACCCCTAAGGAGGAGGAGCTAACACAAACAAACCTGTGGTTATGTAACTTGGTAAACAATGGCCGGATGGGTCCGAGCTCAATGATATTGTTGTCCGAACTAAAATGACAAACAAGGACACTGGGCTCAACGCGCCTCGTTTCAGATCATCTACATCTAGGCTCTGTTGGAACTGCATCGACTCTTCTATGGCCACATGGCCTGGCCACACCGAGGAGACCTCTGCGCTTCTTCATCCCCGCTCCTTCAGGATGAAATCAATCTACTCATCCTCGTTCTGGACATCTCCGGGCTGAGGAGCCCCCCGTGTTTCCATCAGGATGAAGAACATCTACTCATCCTCGTTCTGGACATCTCCGGGCTGAGGAGTCCCCCGTGTTTCCATCAGGATGAAGAACATCTACTCATCCTCGTTCTGGACATCTCCGGGCTGAGGAGCCCCCCGTGTTTCCATCAGGATGAAGAACATCTATTGACTTCTTTAGATATTTAGCTGTAGATTAGAATAAGCTAATATTTAAACAATAATTTGGGGGAGACGGTGGCCGCGTGGTTAGAGCGTTCGCCCGCGGACCGGAAGGTCGCGGGTTTGCGTACCACGGAGACCACCATCTAGGGTCCTTGGAGAAGACACCTAACCCCCGCTTCTCCCACCATTGGTGCTGTTGAAGGGCAGCCTGCTGCGGTGTAAGGAGTGCAGCAAACAAATTTCCCCGGTGAGGGATGAATAGAGTAATTCATTTATTTATTATTTATAATCTTTGACACATTGTTTGCTCGTCCCGGGGGAGGGATCTCTCTTTCATGTGGATCCCCACGAGGTTTCCCTATTTTTTCCCCACTGATGGTTTTTTAGGAGTTTTTCCTCACCGAGAAGGAGAGTCTAAGTGCATAAATGTGCTAGTCTTGTTTAGTTACCATTTGTTAGTTATTTTTCTTGTTGTGTATTTGTGTTAATACATTCCTCTTTTTCTTGTGAAACCCATTGAGACGGAAATTCTGTGATTTTGGGCTATACAAATAAAATTGAATTGAATTGAATTGAATTCCAGCCACGGTGGATCTGGTTCTGAGAGCTAGCAGCTGGTCGTGCATGTAAACTCAACGACCAGGTAAACAACCTATCGGGGAGCGAGCCGTCCGAAGTAGAACAATGCAGTGCAACACGGCATCCAAAGAGTGCACAAAGTCCCATCTCCAGAACGGGACAGAACACATACAAAAGAAGGACAAATTGCAAGTGAAAGTTGGTGAAAATATGCAAAAATAGACGACCAAACGCTAGAACAACAGGAGACGAGACATGCCAAGTCTCCGGCATTGGGCGGGAGACACCTGCAATTAGAACCTATCTCACGCTCACCCGCCAAGGCTAATAAAACTCCCTCATGATGAACCTCTAGTGCATTCCATGAACATGATTAGATATAATGATGCTAAGCACATGGCATCTCCTGCTACTGCAGCTGTGCATTTAAAAGTGGCTAGTAGCGATCTGCATGGTCTATTGCCAGTATTGTTTTTGGTGAACGTATGGAAGAAGTCGGACATCAGGGAATTTTGGTTATGTGACAACTTATGTGCGTGAGCCTCAAAACAAAGCGTGACCAAGCAGTACAGGGGTGTATTCCTGGTGGTAATTCCTCTTCATACTGATACATAACGCTAGGTGGTAACACACGAAAGACGCACAATTTACCAGCTGCTTTCTCATGTTTTGAACGGTTTGTTTTACGTCAACTGTCATGGCGGGTGTTATCCATTGGCGGATGTGATGTCATACCCTCTCCTCAAAATCTCCCTATTTGTGAAGTCGAAAACTTGGCATCTCTGGGAGACACCGGAGCAGGCAGTCGCCTAGGACACCGCCTTTTGAAAGGTGTTCACACCAATGCTGGTACAAAAAACAACATTAAAAACCCTAAATCCACAAAATCCCACAAATCTCATATTTTCCCATCTCTTAGAGTTCCCCTTACATCCGCGCACATTCCCACCTATATGGACTGCTTGGTTCCAGACATCTTCTTCTTTGGGCATTTTCCTTCATGGGGCGTCACATCAAGTCAGCCTCTTCCATCTAACCCTATCTGCTGCATCCTCTTCAGTCACACCAACTATCTTCATGTCTTCCTTCACTGTATCCATGAACCTCCTCTTTGGTCTTCCTCTAGTCCTCTTTCCTGGTGGTTCCAAATCCAGCATCCTTCTTCTGATGTACTCTCTCTCTCCTCTGCACATGTCCAAACCATCTCAGTCTGACCTCTCTGACTTTAAAACCTCTAACATGTGCTGTTCCTCTGATCCTGTCCATCCTGGTCACTCCCAGAGAGATCCTCAGCATCTTCATCTCTGCTACAAACATCTCTGTTTCCTGTCTTTTCCTCAGTGACACTGTCTCTAGACCAATCAGCATGGCCGCTCTCACCACACTGTCTCTAGATCAATCAGCATGGCCGCTCTCACCACGCTGTCTCTAGACCAATCAGCATGGCCGGTCTCCGCACACTGTCCCTAGACCAATCATCATGGCCGCTCTCACCACGCTGTCTCTAGACCAATCAGCATGGCCGCTCTCACGACGCTGTCTCTAGACCAATCAGCATGGCCGCTCTCATCACACTGTCTCTAGACCAATCAGCATGGCCGCTCTCACCACACTGTCTCTAGACCAATCAGCATGGCCGCTCTCACCACACTGTCTCTAGACCAATCAGCATGGCCGCTCTCACCACACTGTCTCTAGACCAATCAGCATGGCTGCTCTCACCACACTGTCTCTAGACCAATCAGCATGGCCGCTCTAACCACACTGTCTCTAGACTAATCAGCATGGCCGCTCTAACCACACTGTCTCTAGACCAATCAGCATGGCCGCTCTCACCACGCTGTCTCTAGACCAATCAGCATGGCCGCTCTCACCACGGTAGTAGTACCAAGTCAGAGTATTTCTTGCTCTCTTGGTTTCCAAATAATGACTTTGTTTATCTCAGGTGGAACAAAACCATCCCTGGTTTTAATGTGGATGTTTCTAACATACTTCTCGTCGACCAATGGAGTCTGAGAACGAATAACATCATCAATCATCACCCAATCGGATCATCAATCCCTCTACAATGTCTCTGTGAACAGTGGCGCTCAAAAGAGGGACAAGGAGAAAAATGGAGCTCAAATGGATGAGAAAAACCACTTGATTGGTGATGATTGAAACATTGATTTTAAAGCTACTGTCTCTTTAAATTTTTAAAGAAACAAACCTTAAAAAACGGCTTCCATGTAAACTCTTGATTTTCTACATCTGGACAGCTTCCCACTCGGATGTGAATTTTTTTTAGTTCAGTAAACATGAGGAAGAAGAGCTCAGCTTTCACAGATCCAGTTTCTCCATCTCATGTCTGAAATATTTAACAGCATTTTGCCCGCGAGCTAAATACAGCCGAACCACCAAACACGCACCGGTGCAGCCGCCGTGCGAAACAGAGACACATCTACACGCATGTAACCTGGAACCGTGATCAGCAAAAAGTCTCTGACACACAGGATTTTTATCAAAGTGATTCCTCATGTCTGGGATGTTTCTGTGGTAGACGCGTTAAGCGCTCAGGCAGCTCTGCTGTGAATAAAACTGCCCACAGTTACTCAGCACCATCTGAAGACCAGCTGATACAGTTGGTGATCTTGTTCAATGTCTTGACTGACGTTTTTTTTACAGACAATAAGTCAAACTCGGCCGAAAATGTAGAAAAAAAACATACAAATGACGCTTTAATTTCACAAACAACATGACTGAAAACAGGCATTTTAGAAGACAACCAGGGGCGGATCCAGGGAAGGACATCGGGGGTGCAAGCCCTCCCCTTTCGGTCCACAAAAAAAGAAGAAAAGGAAAGAGGACTAGTCAAGCTATCACCTTTCAGGGCCAGCGAATGGGTCACAAATGGGTATGGGGAGGATGCCCCGCCTCCATACAGGGTTTGTCAACGACCTCAGCCCACCCATCCGTTCCGTTCCGTCGTCTTCCGGTCATTTGGGGCTGGGTCGCGGGGGCAACGGCCTATGACGGGAAGCCCAGGCTTCTCTCAACCTGGCTGCATCCTCCAGCTCACCCAGGAGGATCCTGAGGTGTTCCCTGTCCAGCTGTGAGACATAGTCTCTCCAGCGGGTCCAGGGTCTGCCTCTGGGTCTCTTCCCGGTGGGACGTGCCCGAATCACCTCATCAGTGAGGCGCTCGGGAGGCATCCTAACCAGATGTCCGAACCATCCTATCTGGCTTCTCTCGAACTTGAGGAGGAGCAGCTCGACACCAAGTTCCTCCCGGATGGCAGAGCTCCTCATTTGATCTCTGAGTGAAAGCCAGCCACCCTGGTGTCCGTGTTTATGTGGCATAAAATGTTTTATTCGTCCTTTTATTGTAATTAAAAACCTGCAATCTTTAATTGAAGAAGCGTGTGCAGGCAGACTGGAACGGGTGGAGAAAAGTATCAGGTGTGATGTGTGATAGAAGAGTTTCAGATAAAATGAAAGTGAAAGTGTACAAAACCGTGGTGAGAGCGGCCATGCTGATTGGTCTAGAGACAGTGTGGTGAGAGCGGCCATGCTGATTGGTCTGGAGACAGTGTGGTGAGAGCGGCCATGCTGATTGGTCTGGAGACAGTGTGGTGAGAGCGGCCATGCTGATTGGTCTAGAGACAGTGTGGTGAGAGCGGCCATGCTGATTGGTCTGGAGACAGTGTGGTGAGAGCGGCCATGCTGATTGGTCTAGAGACAGTGTGGTGAGAGCGGCCATGCTGATTGGTCTAGAGACAGTGTGGTGAGAGCGGCCATGCTGATTGGTCTAGAGACAGTGTGGTGAGAGCGGCCATGCTGATTGGTCTAGAGACAGTGTCACTGAGGAAAAGACAGGAAACAGAGATGTTTGTATCAGAGATGAAGATGCTGAGGATCTCTCTGGGAGTGACCAGGATGGACAGGATCAGAGGAACAGCACATGTTACAGTAAGCATGGGCTAACTGCGACCCAATAATTGTTTTAAGCCGGCCCGAAAACCCCCCCCCAAACATGTTAATGTTTTATTTCCCTGTAATGCTGATGTTTCGTGACTAGATGGCGCCAAAGAAACAACAACACTGCTCCCATTAAAATGTGTGTGTCTTTGTGATGCCCACTCTGTCAAAATAAACAGTGTGCACAGATATGGAAAGCCATCGGGGCCAATACACGCACGTAAACAAGCGCGTTAAATTTCCAACCTACATTTTAAACCTAGCGTGAGGTGCATCAATTTTTTTTTTTAAGCACATTTGATTTAAACTTTAGCGCGCTGGATTACATGCGTGTAGCGGCCCCAACGGCTTTCTATATGTAGCGCACTTGTTTACCAAAGCATGCCATCCTTCTGCTCCAATTCCGGCCCCTTGATCAAATGTTAGAACCCAATGTGGCCCGTGAATCAAAAAGTTTGTCCACCCCTGTGTTAGAGGTTTTGGAGATAAAGTCAGAGAGGCCAGACTGAGATGGTTTGGACATGTGCAGAGGAGAGAGAGAGAGTACATCAGAAGAAGGATGCTGGATTTGGAACCACCAGGAAAGAGGACTAGAGGAAGACCAAAGAGGAGGTTCATGCATACAGTTGGTGTGACTGATTGAGATAGGGTTAGATGGAAGAAACTCCCCTGAAGGGAAATACCAAGAGGAGATGATGATTAAAATGTGACCAATCTAAAATGGCCACCAGCCTTTGACATCACAATAATGTTCTGTTTTTGATCTAAAACAAATGAAAAATTCAGCCAAAAAAATGATTCTGCCAGATTTGGGTCACAAAAAAAAAAAGATCCTAATCCAGAAAAATAGTTAACTTTACAAAAATCATGATTTCTTTTCAATGAAATGAATAAAATCACATCAGACTGAGTTGATGTTAATCTGGGTTAATTCCTTGATCTTGGAGGTCTGAGGTTAATAGAGCTTATTCTGTGAAAGGGTTTTAGACCCGAGAGAGAAAAAGAGAGAGAGAAGGATGATGGGAAGCAGCGGAGGACGGCGGGGGGCGGGAGGGGCGGAGGCAGAACATTCTGAGACGATGCGACGTGGGATAAAAATAGGCGTTGTTGGAACAGATGAAGCAGAAACTGACTCAGTGGCCTGTGATGTGCCTGGAAATGTCAGGGAGCTGAAAACAGAGGAGCGGGCTATCGCAGACCATCATACCGGGTCATCGTCCACATACTGGTCCGCTAATGGGACCAATATTACCATGAACCATGGAACCATCCCGGGAACCAGGGGGGCACGGGATGGGTTATGGCCAAACGGTTACTGGTACTAATAATCCTCCAGGGTTGGCAGTTTATTCCAGTCTATTCTATCCCATACAGCTGGAGGTGGAGCCCATCCCGGCTGATTCAAGGTGAGGGGTAGGGTACACCCCGAGCAGGTCGCCAGTCTGTCGCAGGACCACACACACACTCATTCCTAGAGGGCAATTTGGCACCGGCTAATAAACCTAACATGTATGTTTTTGGATGGTGGGAGGAAACCGGAGGAAACCCACGTAGACACATGGAGAACATGCAAACTCCACAAAGAAAGACCAGTGTTCCAAGCCTCATCTCCACCTGGGAATTGAACCCAGGAACGTCTCGCTGTGAGGCTACTGTGCTACCCACCGTGCCAACGTGCCGCCCTTATCCCATTTAACAAACTGTGAAACTTCATGTGCTTCGATTTTTTGAAAAAAATGTCATCTAAACACAAATATTTATACGAATATAAACTAAAGGCTGGCATCACAGCAAGAAGGTCAGGGAGTTCGAGGGTTGGAATGTAGATCCTAGTTACCATGGTGAGGGTATGAACGTAGATCCTGGTTACCATGGTGAGGGTATGAACGTAGATCCTGGTTACCATGGTGAGGGTAGGAACGTATATCCTGGTTACCACGGTGAGGGTAGGAAGGTAGATCCTGGTTACCACCGTGAGGGTAGGAACGTAGATCCTGGTTACCACGGTGACGGTGAGAACGTAGATCCTGGTTACCATGGTGAAGGTAGGAACATAGATCCTGGTTACCATGGTGAGGGTAGGTCCGTAGATCCTGGTTACCACGGTGAGGGTAGGAACGTAGATCCTGGTTACCATGGTGAGGGTAGGATTGTAGATCCTGGTTACCATGGTGAGGGTAGGAACGTAGATCCTGGTTACCATGGTGAGGGTAGGAACGTAGATCCCGGTTACCATGGTGAGGGTAGGAACGTTGATCCTGGTTACCATGGTGAGGGTAGGAACGTAGATCCTGGTTACCATGGTGAGGGTAGGAATGTAGATCCTGGTTACCATGGTGAGGGTAGAAACGAACGTAGATCCTGGTTACCATGGTGAGGGTAGGAACGTAGATCCTGGTTACCATGGTGAGGGTAGGAACGTAGATCCTGGTTACCATGGTGAGGGTAGGAACATCGATCCTGGTTACCATGGTGAGGGTAGGAACATAGATCCTGGTTACCATGGTGAGGGTAGGAACTTAGATCCTGGTTACCATGGTGAGGGTAGGAACGTAGATCCTGGTTACCATGGTGAGGGTAGGAACATAGATCCTGGTTACCATGGTGAGGGTAGTAACTTAGATCCTGGTTACCATGGTGAGGGTAGGAACGTAGATCCTGGTTACCATGGTGAGGGTAGGAACATAGATCCTGGTTACCATGGTGAGGGTAGTAACTTAGATCCTGGTTACCATGGTGAGGGTAGGAACGTAGATAGACTTGTAAATCGAGAGCTTTGTTTTTCGGCTCAGCTCTTTCTTGACTTCGCACAAAGATTTTAATGAAACAACCAACAGTTACTCAGTACCAACTATAGATTAACTTAAATAATTACCTTCAAGCTGTCCTGCTCTACCGGCTAACGGTAAGTGAACTGCTCTCCTTTGGACTCTGATATAAAAACTCTTCTTTCTGACTCTTTTATGGAGATCTATACCATAAAATTACATCTTTTTTTTTTTGTGCCCACCATGTTTAACGTGGCATTTCAATCGTGCTCTGATGCCTTTGATTTGTGTGATTTTGTGAATCAGAATGATCTCATTCTGGTTCTTCAGGACTTTGACAAACACACTATCGTCTCAGTCCCACACTGTGACTCAGTAATGTGAGTCAGGTGTGTTGGAATCCACCCAAAGCCCCGGGGACGGGAACCCAAGAGGACCAAACTGAACCTTCATGTGGAAATAATTCTAATAACTCAGTGTTTTTTAACCTTAGCTGCTATTTGACGGTCTGTTGGAGAGAAGCAGAAAACGGACGGGATTAAAAACATTTCCGGTCCGTAGTGTTCCGCTTATCCAGGGCCGGGTCGTGCGGGCAACAGCCTCAGACTGGAAGCCCAGGCTACTCTCAACCCAGCTGAGTCGTTCCCCATCCAGCTGTGAGACATAGTCTCTCCAGCGGGTGCGGGGTCTGCCTCTTGGTCTCTTCCCGGTGGGACGTGCCCGAAACACCTCACCAGCGAGGCTCGGGAGCATCCTGACCAGATGCCCGAACCATCCCATCTGGCTTCTCTCTACCTGAAGGAGGAGCGGCTCGACGCCGAGCTTCTCCCAGATGGCAGAGCTCCTCCCCTGATCTCTGAGTGAGAGCCCAGCCACCCTGTGGAGGAAGCTTATGCAGCTGAGGATCTGACCTCCAGGGTCCACGTCGTTGGCTGCCACCCATCTCCTCCTTCACCCCTCCTGCAGATGGTGAGGCCATTGGAAGGGCGGCCCATGTACCCTGTTTGGGCTGAGCCTGGCCACCAGTCGCTCGCTCTCGTGCCCCACCCTTGGCCTGGCTCCTAGTTGGGGCCCAGTGACTCGTGTCCGGGCAAGGGCAACTTGGCCATTCTTGATCTCTTCATAGGGGTTTTTGAGCCGCGCTTTGTCTGGTCCCTCTCCAAGCACCTGTTTGCCTTGGGTGACCCTACCAGGGGCAGGAAGCCCCGGACAACATGGATCTTTGGGGCACCCAAACCCCTCCACCACGTTTAAAAACATGGGCATTAAATCTAACGGATCGATTTTAACCACTTTGATCTGATCTTATGCCAACGTATGTGGCTTAAAAAGAGTTACAGTCCTTTTGATCACTCTCTGTTTTGTTCCGTTATCATTTCTGCAGAGATGTGCAACGTGTTGTACCTGGAAGTTTGGCAACCTGTTCGGGGTGTACCCTTCCTCTCGCCTAAAATCAACCAGGACAGGTTCCAATGTAGTATCAAGATCTGCGACTATGCCCCTCTACGCATGCCCTGAACGTGTCATATGCTGTACAGTGGTCTCACAAGTCAGGTTTTGAGTCCAGGAGTGGGGGCAATGCTTGAAACACTGACCTTTCTGTGTGTAGTTTGCATGTTCTACCCGTTTATCTGTGGGGTTTCTGTGGTTTCTTTCAAAAACATACATGTTAGGTTTATTGGCTGCTATAGAACTGCTCCTATGAATGAGTGTGCGTGTGGATGGTTGTGTGTGTGTGTGTGTGTGTGTGTCTGTCCTCCTACATTCTAAATAATTAGTCATCAGCTGATAAAACCGGTCCTTTAATTCCTTTAAATCAGATTCTTAGAATAGGTTTCAGGACATTTCTCGTTAGTTTAATTAATTTCTAATGAATCTCCTTCAGAAATTATTTATAATCAGAGTTTTAAAAAAAAATACTTGTATCATAAGGTCGTTAAAGCAGCGACCGGAGGGACACGGAGGCACACGGAGGGACACGGAGGGACACGGAGGGACACGGAGACACACGGAGGGACACGGAGGGACACGGAGGGACACGGAGACACACGGAGGAACACGGAGGCACACAGAGACACACGGAGGGACACGGAGGCACACGGAGGCACACAGAGACACACGGAGGAACACGGAGGCACACAGAGGGACACGGAGGGACACGGAGACACACGGAGGCACACGGAGGCACACGGAGGCACGGCTGGAGAGATGGAGAAATGATTGACTGGTGAAGGGTAAAATGTCATGTCAGAGCGGGAGAAGTCAGAGTGTGCAGCCACACACACACACACACACACACACACACACACACACACACACTATCACACACACGTTAATATTCCCTTTGACACATCATCCTAGAAAGAAAGCTTCTAGTGGTACCTGGTGCCCACGAACGAATTTAAAGATACACTCGCTTATTCAATCTGGCGCCACCTAGTGTCTCCGATCAATTTACCAATCCTCTGCCCGTTCCGTTCCGTCATCTTCCACTTGTTCCGGGGTCGGGTCGCGGGGGAAACAGCCTCAAACGGGCAGCCCAGGCCTCTCTCTCCCCGGCTGCATCCTCTAGCTCACCTGGAAGGATCCCAAGTCGTTCCCCGGCCAGCTGTGAGACATAGTCTCTCCAGCAGGTCCGAGTCTGCCCCTTGGTCTCCTCCCAGTGGGACGTGCCCAAAAAACCTCGCCTGCGAGGCGCTTTGGGGGCATCCTGACCAGATGCCCGAACCACCCCATCTGGCTCTTCTCGACCTGGAGGAGGAGCGGCTCGACACCGAGCTCCTCCCGGATGGCAGAGCTCCTCACCCGATCTCTGAGTGAGAGCCCAGCCATCCTGCAGAGGAAGCTCATTTTGGCCGCTTGTACCCGCGATCTCATTCTTTCGGTCACCACCCACAGGAGAGGGTGAGGGTAGGAACGTAGATCCTGGTTACCATGGTGAGGGTTGGATAGTAGATCCTGGTTACCATGGTGAGGGTTAGATAGTAGATCCTGGTTACCATGGTGAGGGTTAGATAGTAGATCCTGGTTACCATGGTGAGGGTAGGAACATAGATCCTGGTTACCATGGTGAGGGTAGGAACATAGATCCTGGTTACCACGGTGAGGGTAGGAACGTAGATCCTGGTTACCATGGTGAGGGCAGGAACGTAGATCCTGGTTACCACGGTGAGGATAGGAACGTAGATCCTGGTTACCACGGTGAGGGTAGGAACGTAGATCCTGGTTACCATGGTGAGGGTAGGAACGTAGATCCTGGTTACCACGGTGAGGATAGGAACGTAGATCCTGGTTACCATGGTGAGGGTAGGAACGTAGATCCTGGTTACCATAGTGAGGGTAGGAACGTAGATCCTGGTTACCACGGTGAGGATAGGAACGTAGATCCTGGTTACCATAGTGAGGGTAGGAACGTAGATCCTGGTTACCATGGTGAGGGTAGGAACGTAGATCCTGGTTACCATGGTGAGGGTAGGAACGTAGATCCTGGTTACCACGGTGAGGGTAGGAACGTAGATCCTGGTTACCATGGTGAGGATAGGAACGTAGATCCTGGTTACCATGGTGAGGGTAGGAACGTAGATCCTGGTTACCATAGTGAGGGTAGGAACGTAGATCCTGGTTACCATGGTGAGGGTAGGAACGTAGATTGACTTGTAAATCGATAGGTTTGCTTTTTGACTCAGCTCTCTCTTTACCACGACGGACCGGTGCCCCCTGCGGGTCAGGGACAGGGTCCTGACCCAAGTGGAGGAATTTAAGTATCTCGGGGTCTAGTTCACGAGTGGGTGAAGGATGGAGCGGGAGATCGGCAGACGGATCGGTGTGGCATCAGCAATAACTAGGACGCTGCATCGGTCCTCTGCCCGTTCAAGCAAATTCCGTCCCGAATCACGAACATCGGGTGAAGACCTGCCATCTTTAGTGATTCTATTATAACAATCAATTCAGGGAATCATACGGGGTTGCAGCGGTTGGCATGGCGGCCTCACCACTAGGCCGCGGGTTTGAGTCCTGAAGGCTTAAATCACTGTCTTTCTGTGTGTAGTCTGCATGTTCTCCCTGTATACAGTATGTGTTGGTTTTTCTCTGGTTTCCTCCAAAAACATACATGTTAGGTTTGATTGGCCCCTTGGAATGAGCGTGTGTGTGTGTTTGTGTGTGTGTGTGTGGTCCTGCAACAGACTGGCGACCTGTTCCGGTGTATCCTGCCTCTCGCCTTTAACCGGGGTAGGTTCCAGCAGCATCCCAGCGACCCCAGCTTGGGTAAACAGTTCAGAAGATGTCTGACATCAAAAGATGATGCCCATTTTAACTTTTAAAGACACACAAACATCAAAACATTCCGTTCTGTCGTCTTTGCTTCTTCAGGGCGACACCCTCAGACGGGTAACCCAGACTTCTCTCACCCCGGCTGAATCCTCCAGCTCACCCAGGAGGATCCTGAGGTGTTCTCTGTCCAGCTGTCCTTGTTGTGCCCCTGGGTCTCCTCCTCATGGGACATGCCTAAAACACCTCACCAGCGAGGGAGGCGTCCTAACCAGATGTCTGAACCACCCCATCTGGCTTCTCTCGACCCGGAGGAGCAATGGCTCTATATAAAATGATTTTTAAATATGTTTTACATGCCAACGTTTGGGCACTGCCATGCTTCTATGTCCAGGTCCATATGCTTCACATTCTAAGGCATCCTGATTGTTTGTAGGAACACCTCGTCGTGCAGAGACGTTTAGGATTGTCTCAGTTTGTTCTGACCAAAAACAGAAACCCTTAAAAAGACATGGTTTTATCAGAATTTTTGGTTCCTTTTTTATTTTCCGATGCTTCAGCCTCATTTTATTTGATTAAATTCCAGTTCGTCCTTCCACAACAGTTGGTAGTGACGTTTGTCGTCGTCCGGCGGCGTTATGAAGAGTCACATAAAGACAAAGCGGGTGTGACAGGCCGGCCTGCAGGCCACACATCAGGCTCAGATTAGCAGCTCTGCAGGGTTCTGAGAGATTAGGAGGTTCAACGTGGATCAGACTCTTTATTCTCAGCGTTTAAGTCTCTAAAAGAGAGCTGGATGAAGATCAGGTTCTAATGTCTCACTTTGATATAAACATAAAATTTAAAAAATTTAAGATTTTTTTTCCAACATGAATCAGGACAGAAATTATTGCAGTTATAATCAGCAAAAAATAAAAACTGTCAAACCTTCACAAAAAAAAAAAAAAGCTGTGTGGAGTACCAGGGGCACTAACCGTCATGGTGTCCGTGCCCCTGGTACTCCACTGACAAGATTAGGTCTCTAATTTAATATAATTAATACATAGACAGGTGGTCTGGAGTTAAGAGTAGAGCTGTTGCTCCTTCTGGTTGAGAGGAGCCACGTGGGGTGGTTAGGACATCTGGTAAGGATGCCCCCCAAGCGCCTCACTTGTGAGGTGTTTCGGGCACGTCCCACCGGGAAGAGACCCAGAGTCAGACCCTGGACCTGCTGGAGAGACTATGTCTCACAGCTGGACGGGGATCACCTGAGGATCCTCCTGGGTGAGATGGAGGATGCAGCCGGGGTGAGAGAAGCCTGGGCTTCCTGTCTGAGGCTGTTGCCCCTGGGACCCGGCCCCGGATAAACAGAAGACGACGGAACATAGGCATAAATTAGCAGGTGTGTCTGAAGGGAATGACCTGGCACACAGGAAGGTGGTCCAGGACCTTGATGACAGGTATGAACTCAACCACCTCAACATCAAACCAACAAAGAGATGCTGATTGAGTTCTGAAAAAAGCCCACTGTGACCCTCCAGGACGTCCAGGGACTGGACATTGAGAGACAGATTGTCTGGTGTTCATATTAAACTGGACTGAAGGAGCAGAGTGGCTCCACCTCCTGAGGAGGACGTCCTGCTGGTGTGGAGGAGTAACGGAGAGGAACGAGCTGGTCAGGAGGACTAGCTCTGTCCTGAAGGATCCGTAACAACCCCTTCCACCCAGTGGGTGAGACAATGAGGAGCAGCTCCTTCAGCCAGGGGGTCCGGACTGTGCATCGTGGGAGGTACAGGAGCCAATCACAGCTGATTCAAGCAAAAGCCACAGTACACCTCAAACAGGTTACCAGTCTGTTGTAGGCACACACACACACACACACACACACACACACACACACACACACACACACACACACAAAACCCTCCATACACACTCATTTCATGGCAGCCAATCAAACTAACATGTATGTTTTTGGAGGAAACCAGAAAAAATCCGCACATGCATGAGTAGAGCATGCAAACTACACACAGAAAGACCAGTATTTCAAGCCTAGTCCCCACTACAGGATTCAAGCCCCTGACCTTCTTGCTGTACCACCTCAAAAAGTGTTTAAAATTTGTAAAAAAAAAAACAGGTGATTTTGTTCACTTTTATGTTGAAAATTTATTAAACAAAAAGTTAAATTTTAATAAAATATGGTTAAAAATGTCCTTTTTTTTTTTAATCAAAAACCACAAAAATTGAGAAAAATAAACTAAAATATTTTTTAAGACTAAAAAACAGAATTTTAATGATTTTTTTGTTTTGTTTTTAGATGAAAAAAAAAACATTTTAAACTGTAAAAATGTTATGGTTTAATAAATAAAAACGACTTTTTTTTAATCACAAAAACAAAATAAAGTAAGAAAAACAGAATAAATTAAAAGTTCTGACTAAAAAAGTATTTTTTTTATTTAATTTTGGCATAAATGTGAAAATAAGCTGATAAATTTTAATAAAATATTGTTATTCATTTAAAAAAATGTCTTTTTTTAATTGAATAAAATCATTAAAGTAAGAAAAACAAACTAAAATCTGCTTTTTTTAAAACTAAAAATGAACTTTTATTTAATATTATAAATATTTTTAGGATTAAAACAAACATTTTATTCATGAATTTATTAAAATATTTCATTAAAATAATAATATTTAATTACTTTATTCATTAATTTAGATGCAAATTAAAGCTTTTTAATCAAGAAAAAAAACTCAATTCTAAAGTGAAGTGAATTTAAAAATGAGTTTAACTTTGAGCTTTTACTTTGAAATCCAGTTTTTCTTTGGGATTTGAACCATCGACCTACCTTCAGCAGCCCAGACCAGCGGCAGCATCCAGAGCAGCATCCAGAGCAAGCAGACCACTTCCATGATGCTGAAGAAGCGCCGCCGTAAAGCAGCGTTGTCATGGAGACGCAGCCAGCATCCTCCCGTCTGCGGAACGAGCAGAAGAGAAATGTTGGAAGAAGATCAGACTGGGACAAAAAGAGAGCGAGAGGAGGAGCTAAATACCCCCCACCCCTCCTCTATGTCCAACCCTCCTCCTCATATCCACCCCCTCTCCCTCCTCCCCCTCCATCCTCTCCATCCATCCATCCCTCCTCTCCATCCCTCCCTCCTCCTCCATATCCATCCTCCTCCCCCTCCTCTCGCTCCCTCCTCTCCATCCATCCCTCCCTCCCTCCATCCATCCCTCCCTCCTCTCCATCCATCCATCCCTCCTCTTCATCAATCCATCCATCCCTCCCTCCCTCCTCTCCATCCATCCATCCCTCCTCTTCATCCATCCATCCATCCCTCTCTCCTCTCCATCCATCCATCCATCCTCTCCATCCCTCCCTCCTCCTCCATATCCATCCTCCTCCCCCTCCTCTCGCTCCCTCCTCTCCATCCATCCATCCCTCCCTCCCTCAATCCATCCCTCCTCTCCATCCATCCATCCCTCCCTCCTCTCCATCCATCCCTCCCTCCTCTCGCTCCCTCCTCTCCATCCATCCATCCCTCCCTCCCTCAATCCATCCCTCCCTCCTCTCCATCCATCCATCCCTCCCTCCCTTCCCTTCCCTCCATCCATCCATCCCTCCCTCCTCCCCATCCATCCCTCCCTTCCCTTCCCTCCATCCATCCATCCCTCCCTCCCTTCCCTTCCCTCCATCCATCCATCCCTCCCTCCTCTCCATCCATCCCTCCCTTCCCTTCCCTCCATCCATCCATCCCTCCCTCCTCTCCATCCATCCATCCATCCCTCCCTTCCCTCCATCCATCCATCCCTCCCTCCCTCCTCTCCATCCATCCCTCCCTTCCCTCCATCCATCCATCCATCCCTCCCTCCTCTTCATCCATCCATCCATCCCTCCCTCCTCTTCATCCATCCATCCATCCCTCCCTCCTCTTCATCCATCCTTCCATCGTCCTCTAATACGTTAAAAAAAACTCTACATTTTTTATCCCGGTCAAAAACTTGAGAAATTTTAATTATTTCTTTTACAAAAAAAAAACAATGAATATTAAAAATAATAATAAGAAGAAGCAAAAAGGTCAGGGTTTGAGTCCCGGAGTGGAGACGAGGATTGAATCACTCTCTGTTCTGTGTGAAGTTTGCATGTTCTCCACATGTATGAGTGGGTTTTCTCACACCCTCCAAAACCATACATGTTAGGTTGATTGGCTGCTTTAGGAATGAGTGTGTGTGTGTGTGTGTGTGTGTGTGTGTGTGTGTGTGTGTGTGTGTGTGTGTGTGTGTGTGTGTGTGTGTGTGGATGGTTGTCTGTGTGTGGTCCTGCAACAGACTGGCGACTTGTTCGGGGTTTACCCTACACATGAAATCAAAGCGGATCGTCTTCAGCACCCCACACACACACACACACAAAAACACACACACACACACACACACTCTCTCTCGCAAGCCCATTAAGGATCAGCAATTCAGGAGACATAATGAAACAATCCTGAATCTGATTGGTTCCCAGTGAAGCTGCTAAACATTGTTGTTTTTGGCAGCCATCTTAGTTTTCATTTTAGTCTTCGTCTTTGGACGAATTTTAATTTAAGTTTTAGTCACGAAAACCCAAAAGAGTTTTCGTCTAGTTTTGTCAGGGAAGACTTAGAACGTTTTTAGTCTAGTTTTAGTGTAAAAAAAAAAAAAAACTTTAATAGTCATGTCTTTATTACTGAGAATAATGCAGGTTGTTTGTTTTTTTAAAAAAAAAACTCTGCCGAGCTTTAAGTTGCGCAAAACAGTGAACATTGTAAAACATCGTAAATAAATATAATTTTTCATTGAGTGAGGAACGTTGTAACTTATTCATTCTTAAAAATAACACCTCTTAATAACCCTGTAAACAAAGTAAACATTGTACTGTGTCTTTAAATCAGTCGTTAGCAACCAAGCTAACAGGAAGCTAGCAGCCCCGACAGGCTAGCATTAGTTTGAAGTTAGCATGCTGTGTAAAACTTTAAGTTTCTGACCACCAAGCTCCTTTGTTACTGTTCTCACCATGGTGTGTGACTTCCTCATGGCTGCAGGTGTGTGTGTAGACGGTGTGAACGTGCAGTGTTGTGGTGGGGGAGGGGGGCGGGCGTACCGCCGTGAGAGACAGATGCAGCCGCTGTTTTTTTTTTTTCACAGACAGAAATGTGAAAGTCTGATGTTTATTTCGTTACGTTTTCGTCTCGTCATCAGAAACTTGCAAACGTCTCGTCACGTTATCGTCACCAAAATTTTGCGTTTATTTCGTTATCGTTACGTCATAATAAAAATGCTTCGTCAACGAAATCATTTCGTTTTCGTCATCGTTGACGAAAATAACCCTGCTGCTAAGGGACCGGGTGATGTGACGGACGGATGAGATCTGGAGGAATTTTATTAAGAGATTTGGAGGAATTTTATTAAGAGATTTGGAGGAATTTTATTAAGAGATTTCCGGGAGAGACCAAAGTTAATCTGGTTAGGATGCCACCCTCGCTGGTGAGGTGTTTCAGGCACATCCCACCAGGAGGAGACCAAGAGGCAGACCCCAGACCTGTAACAGAGACTATGTCTCACAGCTGGACAGGGAACACCTCAGGATCTTTGTGGTGAGCTGAAGGATGGAGCCGGGGTGAGAGAAGCATGGGTATCACGTCTGAGGCTGCTGCCCCTGATGACCCGGCCCTGATAAACAGAAGACGACAGAACAAAAAATAAAAATAATTAAGGCTTAAATTAAGTCTGTTTGCAAAAATAATTGGGAAAAAAAATCCAATGAGTTTTAATCTTGAGTTTCAAAATTAAAAAAAATAATAATATTTTGACTCATATTTAATCTTTTTTTTTTTTAAAGAAATTAAGACTTTTATTTCACTTTCTTTTAAATTAAAACAGAAACAAAATTAAAATAAAAAAAATAAAAAACCTGATTTTTTAAATTGTTGTTTTTTAAAAACAAAGTGTTAAAGTGTTTCAAATTAATTCATTTGAAAAAAAAATCAATTTTTTTGTTATTTTGTTGTTTTTTAAAGAAAATAAAACATTTGTTTTAAGTAAAAAACAAAAAAATTAAAATGAAGACATTTAGAAGAAAAAAATTTAGTGAAAACATTTGTTTTTTTGCTAAAAAAAAATTTAAACAAGTAAACAAATCCTTTTTTTCAAAATAAATTAGTCAAACTACTGAAATTTTTTTAAAAAAATGCATCAATTAACTGCAAAAAAGTTTAAAAAAGAAATAAGATTTTTCTGTTTGGGGTTTTTTTCTGGACAGTTTTTAAACTTCACTTTTTGTGGAAACTCGAACTAGATCGCCACCTTCTGGTCTCTAGCCGCCACCTTCAGGCCTCTGGTCGCCACCTTCCGGCCTCTAGCCGCCACCTTCCGGCCTCTAGCCGCCACCTTCCGGCCTCTAGCCGCCACCTTCCGGTCTCTAGACGCCACCTTCCGGCCTCTAGACGCCAGCTTCCGGCCTCTAGACGCCACTTTCCGGTCTCTAGCTGCCACCTTCCGGCCTCTGTCCGCCACCTTCTGGTCTCTAGCTGCCACCTTCCGGCCCCTAGACGCCACCTTCCAGCCTCTAGACGCCACCTTCCGGCCTCTAGCCGCCACCTTCAAGCCTGTAGCCGCCACCTTCCGGCCTCTAGACGCCACCTTCCGGTCTCTAGCTGCCACCTTCCGGCCTCTGGTCGCCACCTTCTGGTCTCTAGCCGCCACCTTTATCAACTCCTTCTAGTATCTGGCTGCAAAGTCTGGTTTCTAGCCGCCATCTTTGTGTCTCTAGCCGCCCTCTTCTGGCCTCTAGACGCCACCTTCCGGCCTCTAGACGCCACCTTCAGGCCTCTAGCCGCCACCTTCAGGCCTCTAACCGCCACCTATGTGTCTCTAGCCGCCACCTTCTGGTCTCTAGCCGCCATCTTTATCAACTCCTTCTAGTATCTGGCTGCAAAGTCTGGCCTCTAGCTCCCATCTTTGTGTCTCTAGCCGCCACCTTCCGGCCTCTAGCCGCCACCTTCTGGTCTCTAGCCGCCACCTTCAAGCCTCTAGCCGCCACCTTCCGGCCTCTAGCCGCCACCTTCCAGCCTCTAGCCGCCACCTTCAGGCCTCTAGCCGCCACCTTCTGGTCTCTAGACGCCACCTTCTGGCCTCTAGACGCCACCTTCTGGTCTCTAGACGCCACCTTCTGGCCTCTAGACGCCACCTTCAGGCCTCTAGACGCCACCTTCAGGCCTCTAGCCGCCACCTTACAGTCTCTAGCCGCCACCTTCCGGTCTCTAGACGCCACCTTCAGGCCTCTAGACGCCACCTTTCGGTCTCTAGACGCCACCTTCCGGTCTCTAGCCGCCACCTTCAGGCCTCTAGCCGCCACCTTCAGGCCTCTCGACGCCACCTTCAGGCCTCTCGACGCCACCTTCCGGTCTCTAGACGCCACCTTCAGGCCTCTAGCCGCCACCTTCGAGCCTCTAGCCGCCACCTTCCAGCCTCTAGACGCCACCTTCAGGCCTCTAGCCGCCACCTTCGAGCCTCTAGCCGCCACCTTCTGGCCTCTAGACGCCATCTTCCGGCCTCTAGACGCCACCTTCAGGCCTCTAGACGCCACCTTCAGGCCTCTAGCCGCCACCTTCAGGCCTCTAGCCGCCACCTTCGAGCCTCTAGCCGCCACCTTCTGGCCTCTAGACGCCATCTTCCGGCCTCTAGACGCCACCTTCCGGCCTCTAGCCGCCACCTTCCAGCCTCTAGACGCCACCTTCCAGCCTCTAGACGCCACCTTCAGGCCTCTAGACGCCACCTTCCAGCCTCTAGACGCCACCTTCCGGTCTTGGCCGCCACCTTCCGGCCTCTAGACGCCACCTTCCAGCCTCTAGACGCCACCTTCCAGCCTCTACACGCCACCTTCCGGCCTCTAGACGCCACCTTCTAACCTCTAGACGCCACCTTCCAGCCTTTAGCCGCCACCTTCCAGCCTCTAGACACCACCTTCCGGCCTCTAGACGCCACCTTCCGGCCTCTAGACGCCACCTTCCGGCCTCTAGACGCCACCTTCCGGCCTCTAGATGCCACCTTCAAGCCTCTGGCCGCCACCTTCAAGCCTCTGGCCGCCACCTTCCGGCCTCTGGCCGCCACCTTCCGGCCTCTAGCCGCCACCTTCAGGCCTCTAGCTGCCACCTTCAGGCCTCTAACCGCCATCTTTGTGTCTCTACCCGCCTTTATCATCACCCTCTGGTCTCTGACGCCACCTTCTGGTCACTAATCGCCACCCTGTGTTGTCTAGGCGCCATCTTTGTGTCTCTAGCCGCCACCTTCCGGTCTCTAGCCGCCACCTTCCGGTCTCTAGCCACCTTCTGGTCTCTAGCCGCCACCTTCAGGCCTCTGGTTGCCACCTTCCGGTCTCTAGCCGCCACCTTCTGGTCTCTAGACGCCACCTTTATCAACTCCTTCTAGTATCTGGCTGCAAAGTCTGGTCTCTAGCTGCCATCTTTGTGTCTCTAGCCGCCATCTTTGTGTCTCTAGACGCCACCTTCTGGTCTCTAGATGCCACCTTCTGGTCTCTAGCTGCCCCCTTCTTGTCTGCAGTCGACATTTAGTGGTCTCTTGCCACCTTCTTCTGGTCATAAGTCGTCTTTATCTACTCCTTATGATCTCTAGTCACCTTTTCCTCGCCTGGACAGCAGGTGGCGAGAACCATGGTCTCGCTTACAAAATAAAGATAAAAACATCGTAGACATGACGACGTTCACGTGGATCAAACTCTGGTTCGGGGTTCAGACTCTTCCCACATTTCAAAGGTTTTTTTTCATCATCAGAAACATGTTTAAATATTTAAAGAGAAAGTGTTTGAAAACTCAAAGAATCTACTGGTCAAACATTTGGTTACCACGGTAACAGATGAAGAGACAGAGAGAGAGAGACAGAGAGAGAGAGACAGAGAGAGAGAGGTGGAACAGAGCGAGTGTGAATATCTGTGAGGAACTGGAGCAGAAAAAAAATCTCTAGACTTTAAAAAAAAAAAAAAACAACTCGCCTCCAGAGCAGCAAAACAACAGATTAAAGGATGAGGAGGGGGCTGGTTACCATGGAAACCTCAGTGGCAGATTGTAGGTCAACGATCCAATCAGATGTAATCTGGTCTGACGTGTGGGTCACCGTCTCCGTGACAACCGGCATCCCAGATTCTCATTTCTGAAAGTTTAATAAAATTAAAAAAATAATAAAAATCAGGATTGTTTTTGTTTGTTTGTTTTACGAGAAAAAGTTTAAGAAAAAAAATGGATGAAAATATTTTATTAAAAAAAAAATAGTGATTTTGACAGAATTTGATTTTTCAAAATAAAGCTGAAATTAAGAAATAAATAAAAACTTTACAAAATAAAAGAACATAAAAAGTAAAGTAGCTTAAAAATTAATAAAATAAAATTCAACACATTTTCAAAATAAAATACATAAAAATCTAAAGTTTTGTCGAATAAAAACTGAAAAAAAAAAAAAACGAGAAAAGTTGGTCAAAAAATTCTACAAAATAAAACTAAATTCCAAATGAAAAACTAAGAAAATAATTTTTCAAAATAAAGCAGGAAATTGAAGGAGAAGCGGAACAAAAAATTTCTTCAAATTAAACGAAAAAATGCAGGAAAATGTTTACAAACAATTTCACAATAAAACAGTAAATTAGGAATTAAAAATTCAGAAAAATAAAACCAAATTTTAAACAAAAAGAAGCAGTTTTACAAATAAAAATATAAAAAAGGAATTATTGAAATAATTTCTCCAAAAAAAAAAACCTTGAAGTTCAGAGTTTTTTTTTTCTACTAATCTTCATCTCAGTTTTTAAACATCAACTCTTCCTCATTCTGACCTTTAAAATCTCTACAAATAAAAAAAACTCACTTCATGTTTCAAAATGTTTTATGTCTGGAATTTGAAAAAAAATTGTTGGAAAAAAACCAAAGCGAGTGTGTTTTAAACAAAAAAAAAAAACAATCACATTCCTTCAAGTCGGAGGTCAATTTGTCTGTAAAACCTACAAAAACTCTGGTTTCTGAGGCCGGTGTTGTGGTTCCCTCCACCACCACCGGAGGGAGCCAGGGACCATCTCACCTTTCCCCCAATTCTGGCTGACTGGTACACCTGCTCTGATTGGAAACACCTGCACCTACTCTCCCGGCTGCCTACTTTAAGGCAGCCTCACCAGTATTCCTCGTCGGGTCTTCATTCCTCCAGTCCTGGCTGACTCCCGACCCAACTGACTTTCTTGATATTGACTTTGATACCTTTTGTTCCTTCTCCTTGAATACAGCTTTGCTGATTCCTGGTTTAATAAACCTTGTTAAGTCCTGCATTTGGGTCCTCCTCCTTCCATGTGCACTCCTCATCACAACAGAAGACCAGACAAGGAACACTGGTGAGGCTGCCTTTAAATAGGCAGCCGGGAGAGTAGGTGCAGGTGTTTCCAATCAGAGCAGGTGTACCAGTCAGCCAGAATTGGGGGAAAGGTGAGATGGTCCCTGGCTCCCTCCGGTGGTGGTGGAGGGAACCACAACAGCCGGGTCCTGGACCGGGTACTTCATGAGGTGAAGATGTTAGGACCCAGATGCTTCGCCAGGTGTAACCCGTTTATTTCAGTCAATCAGAGGTTCAGGAAGAGGGGTCGACATGTGCAGCCTGGAACAAGAAATAACCCGACCATGGAGTGACGCATACCAGGGATTGACTAACCAGAAGGAAGACGAGACACAGGTGGAGGCATTAGGGAGAGATAATTGGTAACCAGGTGTGCTGAATTAGGGCCAGATTTAGAGTGAGAAAACTCTCCCAGAAGAGAGGGTACCCCGAGGGTTCCTGAGACAGTGATCACTGTGGGGTAGTGGAGAGGGTAGAACATGTATGGGGCAGAGAGGGAGGTTATACTGGGGATGCTGATGAGTGTTGGGCTGGGAGAGGTGTTTTTGTTTGGGCTGTGCTCACTTTCCAGAGGTGTACGGGGTTGCTGTAGAGGATATGAGATTTGGGGATAGTAGGAGGAGGCACTAAAGCACCCTTCCTGGGTTATTTCTTGGACGATTCGTGCCTTAAAACAAGAAGAAGAGTAGGATAACTACGTATCTGGTCATGTTTTGGCCAGATACGTAGCCTGGCCAAAACAATGCAGATCAATGTAGGAATGTAGATCCTGGTTACCATGGTGACGGTAGGAACGTAGATCCTGGTTACCATGGTGAGGGTAGGAACGTAGATCCTGGTTACCATGGTGAGGGTAGGAACGTAGATCCCGGTTACCATGGTGAGGGTAGGAACGTAGATCCTGGTTACCATGGTGAGGGTAGGAACATAGATCCTGGTTACCATGGTGAGGGTAGGAACGTAGATCCTGGTTACCATGGTGAGGGTAGGAACGTAGATCCCGGTTACCATGGTGAGGGTAGGAACGTAGATCCCGGTTACCATGGTGAGGGTAGGAACGTAGATCCCGGTTACCATGGTGAGGGTAGGAACGTAGATCCCGGTTACCATGGTGAGGGTAGGAACATAGATCCTGGTTACCATGGTGAGGGTAGGAACGTAGATCCTGGTTACCATGGTGAGGGTAGGAACGTAGATCCCTGTTACCATGGTGAGGGTAGGAACATAGATCCTGGTTACCATGGTGAGGGTAGAAACGAACGTAGATCCTGGTTACCATGGTGAGGGTAGGAACGTAGATCCTGGTCACCATGGTGAGGGTAGGAACATAGATCCTGGTTACCATGGTGAGGGTAGGAACGTAGATCCTGGTTACCATGGTGAGGGTAGGAACATATATCCTGGTTACCATGGTGAGGGTAGGAACTTAGATCCTGGTTACCATGGTGAGGGTAGGAACGTAGATCCTGGTTACCATGGTGAGGGTAGGAACGTAGATCCCGGTTACCATGGTGAGGGTAGGAACGTAGATCCTGGTTACCATGGTGAGGGTAGGAACGTAGATCCCTGTTACCATGGTGAGGGTAGGAACATAGATTCTGGTTACCATGGTGAGGGTAGGAACGTAGATCCTGGTTACCTGGTGAGGGTAGGAACGTAGATCCCTGTTACCATGGTGAGGGTAGGAACATAGATTCTGGTTACCGTGGTGAGGGTAGGAACGTAGATCCTGGTTACCATGGTGAGGGTAGGAATGTAGATCCTGGTTACCATGGTGAGGGTAGGAACGTAGATCCTGGTTACCATGGTGAGTTTAGGAACTGATTTGTCCTCACACATGTTTACTTCTCTCCAGATGTTCTCCTGAAGGAACCAGCAGTAGAGCAGATGTGTCCCCGCTTCCCGGAGCCCGTACCCCTCAAACATCCCATATCCTCCTTAAAGGAGGCCCTTCAGAAGGTCAGTCCGTGAGTCCGCTCCTCATCGTCCGTCCTTTTGATCATAATGCTGTTTGTATTGGTGGTGGTTGCATCGTTGACAGTCTGATCCTGCTGGAACTCCGTCTGGGGCACTGGTTGGGTGTTATGGGACTCCTGGGTTTTTGGGGTTAAATTTTTCTTTTAAATCTGCGCCTCAGCTTCCGACAGTCCCTGGGCTCCCTTGTTGCAGCGGGGTACGGATGGCATGGCTGCCCTGTAACCTGGGAGCCGTGCCTATTGGTGCCGAGTAGACAAAAATTGCCATCTTTGAACCGAAGAGTAGCCGGTTCAAATCCTGCGGAGTTCATGCCCAAGTGTCCCCGAAGAAGACACCGAACCAGAAGATGACGGAACAGAACTTATTTTATTTCTTACTTTTACAACAGGGTTAGCTTCCTCCGCAGGGTGGCTGGGCTCTCCCTCAGAGATCGGGTGAGGAGCTCTGACATCCGGGAGGAGCTCGATGTCGAGCCGCTCCTCCTCCAGGTCGAGAGAAGCCAGACAGGGTGGTTCGAGGGCCTCGTTGGTGAGGTGTTTCGAGCACGTCCCACCGAGAGGAGACATAGAGGCAGACCCTGGACCTGCTGGAGAGACTATGTCTCACAGCTGGCTGGGGAACGACTCGGGATACTCCTGGGTGAGCTGGAGGAGGCAGCGGGGATGAGAGAAACCTGGGCTTCCCGTGTGAGGCTGTCCCCCTGCAATCCAGCCCCGGATAAGCGGAAGACGACAGAATGGATTCCTGTGCTGCTGTAACACAGTAATGTCCACCCTGTGGGATCAATAAAGTACCACTGATTCTGAACTGGGGGTTTAACGACTTGCTCAGGGACACCTCGGCATGAACTCCGGGCGGGGGGATCAGACCGGCAGGCCCTCTGGTTACAGGACAGTCACCCTACACTCTGAGCCACCCTCCCCCATATAAGTCAAGGCTTTATTTTAATGAAACCCAAGTTTAATTGAACCCTTCTCTTTATTCAGCAGCATGTTTTCCGGATCATCAGAGACCGATTATAGATGAACCTATCAGGTTTTTGAGGTGATGTAAGCAGAAGGAGGCGTCTCGTTCTTAGAGGAGGTATAAACTGACTTAGTGACTTTGGTCGGTTTCTATAAGCAGTCTGAGGTGATTTGTGACATCACAGCTTGTGGAGGAAGTGGAGAGTTGATCAGGATTAAAACCACTCAAAGCTCTCATGTCCTCTTCACACCTGTGGACAAATTAAACCGGACTTTAACAAACTTATAAAGAAATTTAAACCTACAAGATGATTGTTTTTAAAGATATTTTTCTGAAGTAGTTTTTAGAAAATTGATGGAAACAAAATCAGAACCATCTAGGATTGGTAGGGTCGGGACGTAGCCTGATTTCCATCTGAAGAACATGAAGGTGAAGTGGAGCTCGTTGGGGATGATCGTTTTCTTCCTTCTCTCCGTGGTGATGACTTGTTGTTTTATTTGGCAGTACAGGAAACCCAAACTAAAAGCAGGTAAGGATCTGTGAGGTGTGTGAGGTGTGATGGGGATTACACACAGATGGAAATAGCAGAGGGATTATTACCAGCTGGTGATCTGAACCCAGATCAAAGCTGGCAGAAAGTTTAAGAAGAAAAACAGTGTCTTTTTAAACTGTTTCTAATCAATTTTAATCAACACTGAAACACAATGAATCTGATTGGTCCAAATCAGGGCGGCACTGTGGAGCAGAGGGTAGCACAGTAACCTCACAGCAAAAGGTCGGGGTTCCAATGCCAAGTGGAAATGAGGCTTCGAACACTGTCCTTTCTGTGTGTAGTTTGTATGTTCTCCCTCTGGTTTCCTCCAAAAACATACATGTTAGGTTGATTGGCTGCTATAAAATTGGTGAGGGTAGTAACGTAGATCCTGGTTACCATGGTGAAGGTAGGAACGTAGATCCCGGTAACCATGGTGAGGGTAGTAACGTAGATTCTGGTTACCATGGTGAGGGTAGGAACGTAGATCTTGGTAATCATGGTGAGGGTAGGAACGTAGATCTTGGTAATCATGGTGAGGGTAGGAACGTAGATCCTGGTTACCATGGTGAGGGTAGGAACGTAGATCTTGGTAACCATGGTCAGGGTAGTAACGTAGATTCTGGTTACCATGGTGAGGGTAGGAACGTAGATCCTGGTTACCACGGTGAGGGTAGGAACGTAGATTCCTGTTAGCATGGTGAGGGTAGGAACATAGATCCTGGTTACCATGGTGAGGGTAGGAACGTAGATCTTGGTTACCATAGTGAAGGTAGTAACGTAGATCCTGGTTACCATGGTGAGGGTAGGAACGTAGATCCTGGTTACCATGGTGAGGGTAGGAACGTAGATCCTGGTTACCATGGTGAAGGTAGGAACGTAGATCTTGGTTACCATGGTGAGGGTAGGAACGTAGATCCTGGTTACCATGGTGAAGGTAGGAACCTAGATCCCGGTAACCATGGTGAGGGTAGGAACGTAGATTCTGGTTACCATGGTGAGGGTAGGAACGTAGATCCTGGTTACCATGGTGAAGGTAGGAACGTAGATCCCGGTAACCATGGTGACGGTAGGAACGTAGATCCTGGTTACCATGGTGAGGGTAGGAACGTAGATTCTGGTTACCATGGTGAGGGTAGGAACATAAATACTGGTTACCATGGTGAGGGTAGGAACGTAGATCCTGGTTACCACGGTGAGGGTAGGAATGTAGATCCTGGTTACCGTAGTGAGGGTATGAACGTAGATCCTGGTTACCATGGTGAGGGTATGAACGTAGATCCTGGTTACCATGGTGAGGGTATGAACATAGATCCTGGTTACCATGGTGAGGGTATGAACGTAGATCCTGGTTACCATGGTGAGGGTAGGAACGTAGATCCTGGTTACCATGGTGAGGGTATGAACGTAGATCCTGGTTACCATGGTGAGGGTATGAACGTAGATCCTGGTTACCATGGTGAGGGTAGGAACGTAGATCCTGGTTACCATGGTGAGGGTAGGAATGTAGATCCTGGTTACCATGGTGAGGGTAGGAACGTAGATCCTGGTTACCATGGTGAGTTTAGGAACTGATTTGTCCTCACACATGTTTACTTCTCTCCAGATGTTCTCCTGAAGGAACCAGCAGTAGAGCAGATGTGTCCCCGCTTCCCGGAGCCCGTACCCCTCAAACATCCCATATCCTCCTTAAAGGAGGCCCTGCAGAAGGTCAGTCCGTGAGTCCGCTCCTCATGGTCCATCCTTTTGATCATAATGCTGTTTCTATCGGTTTGAATCGGCAGGTGGACTTCCTGCTGAGGTCCAGCATACACCCCACCACGCTGCCCGCCATCTCCGCCATCGCCGTCCTCAACAACTCCATCCTCTGGAACGCACACTTTGGAAAGAAGAACGTAAACGATCCGATCTCAGGTCCACCTGACGAGAACACAATCTACAGGTGAAGTTCGATCACATATGTTTGAGATAATCTGCTGTTGCTTGACTTCTGTGCCCGTCATGGTTCGTCAGTAACAAACACCATGTTCAAGAATGTGCTCACAATCACACGGGGCACCAGGACACTGTAGGCCGCTGTAGAGAGGGGCGGAGCTATCAACTGGTCACCACCTGGTTCTGGGTTGGAAGAGGAAGCCGGTCAAATCTGGCAGGCACAAACGATCTGTCGGTCAGAGAGAGTTTCAAATCACACCTCTGGCGTGTGGTTGTACCCTTTTCCTCGCCTGGAAAAGGATGGAATGCACCCTGCAGGTCAGGGAGAGGGTCCTGCCCCAAGTGGAGGAGTTTAAGTATTGCTCACGACTGGGGGAAGGATGGAACGGGAGATTAACAGGCAGATCGGTCCGGCGTCAGCAATAACTAGGACGCTGCAACGGCCCGTCGTCCTAAAGAGAGAGCTGAGCTGAAAAACAAAGCTCTCGATTTTCAAGTCGATTTACGTTCCTACCCTCACCATGGTAACCAGGATCTACGTTCCTACCCTCACCATGGTAACCAAGATCTACGATCCTACCCTCACCATGGTAACCAGGATCTACGTTCCTACCCTCACCATGGTAACCAGGATCTACAATCCTACCCTCACCATGGTAACCAGGATCTACGTTCCTACCCTCACCATGGTAACCAGGATCTACCTTCCTACCCTCACCATGGTAACCAGGATCTACCTTCCTACCCTCACCATGGTAACCAGGATCTACGTTCCTACCCTCACCATGGTAACCAGGATCTACGTTCCTACCCTCACCATGGTAACCAGGATCTACGTTCCTATCCTCACCATGGTAACCAGGATATACGTTCCTACCCTCACCATGGTAACCAGGATCTACGTTCCTACCCTCACCATGGTAACCAGGATCTACGTTCCTACCCTCACCATGGTAACCAGGATATACGTTCCTATCCTCACCATGGTAACCAGGATATACGTTCCTACCCTCACCATGGTAACCAGGATCTACGTTCCTACCCTCACCATGGTAACCAGGATCTACGTTCCTACCCTCACCAGGGTAACCAGGATCTACGTTCCTACCCTCACCAGGGTAACCAGGATCTACGTTCCAACCCTCACCATCGTAACTAGGATCTGGGAGGAGACCTAGCGGCAGACCCCGGACCTGCTGGAGAGACTATGTCTCACAGCTGAACAAGGAACACTTCAGGATCCTCCTGGGTGAGCTGGAGGATGCAGCCGGGGTGAGAGAAGCCTGGGCTTCTCATCTGAGGCTGTTGCCCCCGCGACCCGGCCCTGGATAAGCGGAAGACAACGAAACGGAACAGTTGGTTGTTTGTGTGCGTGGCCCTGCAACAGACTGGTGATCTGTTCTAGGTGTATCCTGCCGTGATAGGCTCCGGCACCCTTGTGACCACATTAGGGGATAAGCGTTTTTTTCTTTTCAGAATCGCAAGCATCTCTAAGATCTTCCCGACACTCATGCTCTATAAGCTGTGGGAGGACGGGCTGGTGGACTCCCTGGACGACCCACTCCAGAAATACGTGGAAAACTTCACCATCAAAAACCCGCTGGGAGGAAACAGGAAAACATCTGGAATAAGCCTACCAGGACTGAGTCTGCGCAGGCTGGCCAGCCAGCTGTCAGGTAACACCTGTTCAATGCTAGTAGGGATGGAAGCACGGATGACTGACTGAGCTTTTCTTCCAGGACTTCCTCGCAGGCTGCGATCCACTAACCTCCTGTGGGATGGAGACACCATGGCGGCTTTCGCTCTGCTGCGGGACGACATTCTGGTTTCAGAACCTGGAACAAAGTAAGTTATTCCTGAATGTTCAGAATACTTTATGAACCCCCTGTTGGGGGAACATGTGTGTCCGGTAGCTCCAGACAGTCCAAGAGAGAGATTCAGGTGGTACCGAGTCGGGTGGTTACAATTTCTTCATGTTTAGTGGGGCCGATTGAAGAGCTTAAAGGACCACAGAAGGTCCTCGGGACATAGTTTGTCCAACCTTGCTCTAAAGTAAAGTCGTGGGCGGCTCCTAGTAACCCACGTCTAGGCAACGGCAAATTAGCCATGCTTGATCTCTTCATAGGGGGTTTTTGAGCCTTGGGTGACCCTACCAGGGGCATTAAGCCCCGGACAACAGCTCCTCATCCTCATCCCTGTCCTCCAGCTCCTCCCGGGTGAGCTGGAGGTACAATCAGGGACCAGTTGGTATGATTTGTTTCTCTCTCTCTCTTCAGATGCCACTACAGTAACATCGCCTTCTCTCTCCTCGCCGAAGTCTTGGCCCGTCTAGCCGGTTCAGACTTTGAGACCTGGGTATCTGAGAACATTCTGGAACCCCTCCAGATGACGAGCACCGGTTTCACTATCGACACATCGGTGCAGAAGCAAATGGCCGTTGGTGTTTACCGTAACGGTAAAGCAGCTCCGCTCTACAACCTGGGCTGGTACCGCCCTGCCGGACAGATGTTCTCCACTGCCGCCGACATGGCCCGGCTCACGATGGCTCTTCTGGGGACGTACGACGTCCAGCTCCTCCGGCAGGACACCCTGAAGACCATGTTGAGTCCACTCACCAAATGCCAGGCGAGCTACTTCGCCGGCTCGACGGGGACGCCGTGGGAGGTCAACGAACAGCTGGGGTACGACGTACTGAAGAAAGACGGAGACCTGGACGGATTCGCCGCCACGTTTTCTTTCGTGCCTCGCCTCCAGCTGGGTTTGGTCATCCTGATGGCGGGAGTGCGGCCCAGAGAGAAGAACCTGATGAGCCAGGCTTATGGGTTACTCATCCCTGCTTTAGAGAACGCTTTCAGGGACGCAGAGCGCCCTACACGCCCTCCACCCGACCCCACGCCCTACTCCGGCTTCTTCACCTACAGGAACATGACCTTCTATGAGATTAGACCCGACTCCAGCGGGGTTCTGCTCATGAAGCAGTTCGGACCACAAGCGGAATCATCTGCACCGTCAAAGTTCCAAACTCTCCGGCTGGACTACCTGCAAGAGCGGGTCTTCAGGGTGGTCTTCCAGAGTCCGTACCCCTGCAAGATGAGACTGAACGGAGCCTCTGCGTCTCTCGAGACGCAGGACGGACAACTCTTCAACTTCTACAAGTTTAACGAGAGAGGAATCTCCCCCGGGTTCGACTCCCCGGGACTGAACACCTACAAGGTGATGCGGATCCCACGCAGACCTTTCTTCACCTCATGAAGACCAGACTAACGTTCTGTCGAGATGCGACCCAACGTGACATTAGATTCTACAGGTTTAACAGTCGAGATGTGTCAATGGTTTTGTTTTCGGTGTGAAGTTTAGCTGCAGTTGGATAAAAAGCTCCATGGGCATCGTCATGGGGGCGGTGTTTGGAAGGGAAAGCAACTCTTGTCGCAGCTCTCGACGTTTAGATCGTCTGGATGGGAGGGGGAGCGTTCTAGGCATGCACATTGCAGATCTCGATCTCGACGGAACACCAGGTATGTTCAGACAGGAATCACTGATGTTGTCACTGTCTTCATTCCTTCTGAACATCTCCACACGTCCATGAAGACCCCACATTCCTCACTGATGAAGGACCTCATCTCTTTAAAACCCATGTGCAGCGCTACCCTCACAAGAGGAAAAAGAAAACCTGACTCAAAGGGATTTGAATCATTTGAACTGAAATTTTTTTGACAAACTGCATTAATGATGAACCGTTTAAATCTGTGATCAGTGAAAAGTAATTAGTTACAAACTAAAGTAACTGTAATCCTAAAAAAATCAAAGAAATTTGACAATAAAAAATGAAAATAACAATGTTCCATTTGTGACCGGACCGCTGCTTTAGGATTGGGAGGGTGTCAGGGGCGTATCCGGGATTTTCTAAAGAGGGGGGGGGGGTAATGTCATTGACAAAGCCAGTATGGGGACTAAGTGCATTCCCCCCAGAACATTTTGAAAAATGAGATTCATTTCCTGCATTTCGGTGTCCAATCACTAGCTCTCCACAGGAGCTTGACTAGTCCCCTATCTTCTTCTTTTTCCTGGTTACCATGGTGAGGGTAGCAACATAGATCCTGGTTACCATGGTGAGGGTAGGAACGTAGATCCTGGTTACCACGGTGAGGGTAGGAACGTAGATCCTGGTTACCACGGTGAGGGTAGGAAATGTAGATCCTAATTACCATGGTGAGGGTAGGAACGTAGATCCTGGTTACCATGGTGAGGTAGGAACGTAGATCCTGGTTACCATGGTGAGGTAGGAATGTAGATCCTCGTCACCATGATGAGGGGGGGAACGTAGATCCTGGTTACCAAGGTGGGGGTAGGATGTGGGAAACCCAGAGCTTTGCTTTTCGGTTCAGCTCTTTCTTTACCACAACAAACCAACACAACATCCTAATCATTGCGGACGCTGCACCGATCCATCTGTCGATCTCCAGCTCCATCCTTCTCCACTCGTAAACAAGACCCAGAGATTCTTAAACTCCTCCACGTAGAGTGACCTGCAGAGGGCACTCCACCCTTTTCTAGCTGAGGACTGTGACCTCGGAGGCGCTGATTCTCATCCTTGCTGCTTCACACTAGGCGCCAAATCAGTCCAGTGAGAGCTGGAGATCCCGTGATTCCTTCACATGGAAAATGTGTGAATGAATAGAAAATGTTTCATATTTTTTTCATGACTTAAGATTTTTATTTTATTATTTCTTGGACATAAAAAAAAGACGATTGACAGCTTTTACAAAAAAATATTCATTCTAAACAATATGATTAAATTTTATGGTCTTTTCTCATTTAAATCAAACAGAATATTTTGGCAAAATAGTTGTTTTTATGATTAAATATGAAGTTTGAAGATTTTAAGACTTCTGAATCATCACCTGGAATTTACCTGAAACAAAAAAAAAAACAGAAAATCTAAATGAAGAAGTGGAAACCCAGGAACATGAATAAATAAAGCAATGTCCTTACAGGCGGGCATGACGGAAACTTCAGCAGTGACGATACTTCTCACTCCGAGGTTGTGAAGAGCGCCTCGGACCAACCCGCAGGTGAACGCCAGGAACTGTAGAGGAAAACATTTCAAGCTGATGAGTTGGTTTTAATGTCAACGTTCTGTTCATTTGTCTTACACTTATCTGGTTACTGTCACCATGGTAACCAGGATCTACGTTCCTACCCTCACCATGGTAACCAGGATCTACGTTCCTACCCTCACCATGGTAACCAGGATCTACATTCCTACCCTCACCATGGTAACCAGGATCTACGTTCCTACCCTCACCATGGTAACCAGGATGTACGTTCCTACCCTCACCATGGTAACCAGGATCTACGTTCCTACCCTCACCATGGTAACCAGGATCTACGTTCCTACCCTCACCATGGTAACCAGGATCTACGTTCCTACCCTCACCATGGTAACCAGGATCTATGTTCCTGCCCTCACCATGGTAACCAGGATCTACGTTCCTACCCTCACCATGGTAACCAGGATCTACATTCCTACCCTCACCATGGTAACCAGGATCTATGTTCCTACCCTCACCATGGTAACCAGCTGTAGGTGGTGACTGAAAGAAGGAGATTGGGGATACAAGTGGATGAAATCCTCTTTCTCCTCAGGGTGGCTGGGCTCTCACTCAAATAGAGGAAGGAGCTCTGCCACTCGGGAGGAGCTCGGACTAAAGCTGTTGCTCCTCCTGGTTTGGGGAAGCCAGAAGAGTGGTTCAGGCATCTGGTTAGGATGCCACCTGAACGCCTTGCTGGTGAGGTGTTTCGGGCACGTCGCACCAGGAGGTGACCCTAAGAAATGACTGACCAATAAAAATCTAATAGTTTAAATCAGTTTTATCCTTTTGACCAAAAAGTAAACACAACAGTTAACAAAATAAAAGTTTTTAAATCCCATTCTGAAGTGGATTTTTTGGGACTTTTATTTTCCTCTAAAAATATTAAAGTGAGGATTAAACCTTTGGCGCCTGATCCAGATGCTGCTTCCCTGCTGACTGATGCGCCAACATTCGGAACTTATTGTCCTGCAGGACGTAGATTCCCTGAAAAATAAGACGAGACACGTTCATATGGAGTCAGACGTCACTGGGTTTACTGATCGTACCTGGTGGTTCGTTCGTAGGTTGTCTATTTGCTTCTTAAAGAGACACGTCCAGAAATCTTTACAAATAAACTTCATGACGTCCAGCTCGTCTTTAAAACGAGATGCGTCTTTAGTTAACCTGAGAAAGAAAAGGATTTTCAGTCAATAATTAATGTGTGTTTACGTTTTCATCTATAGGTACAAATTAAATAAAATAAAGGAGGAAATAATGAGTTATGTTTTTAGTTCTTTTATTGTGATAAGTTTAGAACAGGAAGTGGTGAATGGTAGTGGTGTTCAGACGGTAGATCGTTCCTAATTATCCGGCGCCGGGTCGCCGAGGGCGACAGCCTAAGACGGGAAACCCAGGCTTCTCTCACCCCGGATGCATCCTCCAGCTCACCCTGAAGGATCCCGAGTCGTTCCCCAGCCAGCTGTGAGACATAGTCTCTCCAGCAAGTCCGGGGTCTGACTAAGCGTCTCCACCCAGTGGGATGTACCCAAAATACCTCACCACTGAGGCGATCAGGAGGCATCCTGACCAGATGCCCGAACCCCTCTATTTGGGTTCTCTCAACCTGGAGGAGGAGTGACTCAACACCGAGCTCCTCCCAGATGGCAGAGCTCCTCTCTATGTCTGAGTGAGGGCCCAGCCACCCTGCGGAGGAAGATCATTTTGGCCGCTTGTATCTGTGATCTCATTCTTTCGGTCACCACCGACCACCATCCTTAATATTTAAAAGTAATATCAAGCCACAATCGAACGGGTTCTATTTTTTAATGCAATCAAAAAAGAATGGAATGTGTTTCAGCTAGAATGAAAGGGAAAGTGTACAAAACCGTGGTGAGAGCGGCCATGCTGATTGGTCTAGAGACAGTGTGGTGAGAGCGACCATGCTGATTGGTCTAGAGACAGTGTGGTGAGAGCGGCCATGCTGATTGGTCTAGAGACAGTGTGCTGAGAGCGGCCATGCTGATTGGTCTAGAGACAGTGTGGTGAGAGCGGCTATGCTGATTGGTCTAGAGACAGTGTGCTGAGAGCGGCCATGCTGATTGGTCTAGAGACAGTGTGGTGAGAGCGACCATGCTGATTGGTCTAGAGACAGTAGCACTGAAGAAAAGACAGGAAACAGAGATGTTTGTAGCAGAGATGAAGATGCTGAGGATCTCTCTGGGAGTGACCAGGATGGACAGGATCAGAGGAACAGCACATGTTAGAGGTTTTGAAGTCAGAGAGGTCAGACTGAGATGGTTTGGACATGTGCAGAGGAGAGAGAGAGAGTACATCAGAAGAAGGATGCTGGGTTTGGAACCACCAGGAAAGAGGACTAGAGGAAGACCAAAGAGGAGGTTCATGGATACAGTGAAGGAAGACATGAAGATAGTTGGTGTGACCGAAGAGGATGCAGGAGATAGGGTTAGATGGAAGAAACTGACTTGATGTGGCGCCCATTAAAGGGAAAAGCCGAAAGAAGAAGAATGTCTTTCGTTACCTCTCCATCAGACCCTGACCGACTCGGAATCCCATGTTCTCCAGTTTGCTGATGTTTCGGCCATTTTCCTTTAAAACAGAAACGTAAACAAATTTAGAAAATTTTGTAAAGTAAAGAAGAAAAAAACAGGTTGATAAAATCAGCCAATAAACTGCCTGTAAAAGCAGATGGTTCAAATATAGTGGGTACCAGGGCCAGAGCTAAGAGAAGCTTTGGTCATCTACAGTGAAGAAGCTCGGCCTCCAAGTGAGTTGGAGATGAACTGGATCCACGCCCTCCTTTCAGCTTGGTGATGACATCATAGAGTACCCGTGGTCCATAGTGACCGACAACAGAGACCTAAATCCAGAAATCAACCGAAGTAGAGCCCTGGCAGCCTCCGCCCTTCAGTCCCTTTGGAAACTACTCTGATGATCTGTAACTACGTCATACTCTCTATGGCTCAGAGACGGCCTATGGCGCTTGAACAAGACTCTGGCAACCAGACAGCAGGGCTCTTCGAACCATCGAAAAGGGGGGCAACAGAGAGGCATAGACCGGTTCAAATCCTACTGTGCCCTCTAGATGTCTCTGGAGAAGACACCTAACACCCCAGTTGCTTATATCGTTGGAGCCATCACTGGCAGCCTGCTGCGGTGTAATGCAGGTGGCTCCATTGAGTCTCTAACCAGAAGCTCTGAGCCCGTACGTCCCAGAACAAGACATCTTGACAGGCTTCATGCCACACTCACTGGTTCGGCCACGTCCTCCAGCTCATGACCATCCTACGAAAGGTAAGCTCCGTCCAGGATGGCTCGATGTAACCACGGGCGGCTGGTTCATGACCACCAGGACTGGAAGAACTGGGTTCCGTTCCGTCATCTTCCGCTTGTTCCGGGGTCAGGTCGCGGGGGCAACAGCCTCAAACGGGCAGCCCCGGCCTCTCTCACCCCGGCTGCATCCTCCAGCTCACCTGGAAGGATCCCAAGTCGTTCCCCGGCCAGCTGTGAGACATAGTCTCTCCAGCGGGTCCAGGGTCTGCCCCTTGGTCTCCTCCCGGTGGGACGTGCCCAAAACACCTCGCCTGCAAGGCGCTCGGGGGGCATCCTGACCAGATGTCCGAACCACCCCATGTGGCTTTTCTTGACCTGGAGGAGGAGCGGCTCGACACCGAGCTCCTCCCGGATGGCAGAGCTCCTCACCCGATCTCTGAGTGAGAGCCCAGCCACCCTGCGGAGGAAGCTCATTTCGGCCACTTGTACCCGCAATCTCATTCTTTCGGTCACCACCCACAGCTGGTGACCTCGGTGAGTGTTGGAACGTAGATCCTGGTTACCATGGTGAGGGTAGGAACGTAGATCCTGGTTACCATGGTGAGGGTAGGAACGTAAATCCTGGTTACTATGGTGAGGGTAGGAACGTAGATCCTGGTTGCCATGGTGAGGGTAGGAACGTAGATCCTGGTTGCCATGGTGAGGGTAGGAACGTAGATCCTGGTTACCATGGTGAGGGTAGGAACGTAGATCCTGGTTACCATGGTGAGGGTAGGAACGTAGATCCTGGTTGCCATGGTGAGGGTAGGAACGTAGATCCTGGTTACCATGGTGAGGGTAGGAACGTAGATCCTGGTTACTATGGTGAGTGTAGGAACGTAGATCCTGGTTACCATGGTGAGGGTAGGAACGTAGATCCTGGTTGCCATGGTGAGGGTAGGAACGTAGATCCTGGTTACCATGGTGAGGGTAGGAACGTAGATCCTGGTTACCATGGTGAGGGTAGGAACGTAAATCCTGGTTACCATGGTGAGGGTAGGAACGTAGATCCTGGTTACCATAGTGAAGGTAGGAACGTAGATCCTGGTTACCATGGTGAGGGTAGGAACGTAGATCCTGGTTACCATGGTGAGGGTAGGAACGTAGATCCTGGTTACCATGGTGAGGGTAGGAACGTAGATCCTGGTTGCCATGGTGAGGGTAGGAACGTAGATCCTGGTTACCATGGTGAGGGTAGGAAAGTAGATCCTGGTTACCATGGTGAGGGTAGAAACGTAGATCCTGGTTACCATGGTGAGGGTAGGAACGTAAATCCTGGTTACCATGGTGAGGGTAGGAACGTAGATCCTGGTTACCATGGTGAGGGTAGGAACGTAGATCCTGGTTACTATGGTGAGTGTAGGAACGTAGATCCTGGTTACCATGGTGAGGGTAGGAACGTAGATCCTGGTTGCCATGGTGAGGGTAGGAACGTAGATCCTGGTTACCATAGTGAGGGTAGGAACGTAGATCCTGGTTACCATTGTGAGGGTAGGAACGAAGATCCTGGTTACCATGGTGAGGGTAGGAACGTAGATCCTGGTTACCATGGTGAGAGTAGAAACATAGATCCTGGTTACCATGGTGAGGGTAGGAACGTAGATCCTGGTTACCATGGTGAGGGTAGGAACGTAGATCCTGGTTACCATGGTGAGGGTAGGAACGTAGAACCTGGTTACCATGGTGAGGGTAGGAACGAAGATCCTGGTTACCATGATGAGGGTAGGAACATAGATCCTGGTTACCATGGTGAGGGTAGGAACGTAGATCAACTTGTAAATCGAGAGCTTTGTTTTTCGGCTCAGCTCTCTCTTTATCACGACGGACCGATGCAGCGTCCTAGTTATTGCTGATGCCGCACAGATCCTTCTATCGATCTCCCGCTCCATCCTTCCCCCACTCGTGAACAAGACCCTGAGATACTTAAACTCCTCCACTTGGTACAGGACCCTGTCCCTGACCCGCAGGGGGCATTCCACCCTTTTTTGAAATGTGATTTTAAATCACATTTAATTATTTATGTTTAATAGGAAGTGACGTCATTATTTGGCAAATTTAAGAAAATAAAATGGTTGATATTAATTATAAGTTGATTAAATACGTTTGAAACATTTTTTAGTAAAAATATTAGTTTTAGTTTCTTTTAAAAAAATATTTTGTGTTTTTATGAAAGTTTTAAATTTAAAATCAGATTTTTTTTTACTTCCTTAAACCAAGAAAAAAACTTTAAACGTAATTTTATGTAAAATAATTTATAATAAAACTTAAAATTTTTACAAACAAATGTTTTTAAAAATATTTTTAATGATAAAAATAGTAAAAATTTAAAGTTTTCTCACCGTTTCTGATGTTTTAAAAATATAAAGAATGATTTCATTATGAAGAAGAAGAAACGGAGCTTCATCCGCCATCTTTATGACGTATTTATGACCTTTTTTTTAATTAAAAAACATCCAGTTTTTAACAAAATGATCAATTTATGAAAATGAAAGAAAACTCAGATGTAAACATTAGAGAATTCTACTTCAGCATTGAGACTGTTTTAAAGATGGCATGTGGAGTTACCGCCACCTGCTGACCGGGAGGAGAAATGACATTCAAAATCAAAACAATCTCCATCATCTCCCTCCAGGGGGCGCCAAAGCAACCAGTTTCTTCCATCTAATCCTGTCTCCTGCATCCTCTTGGGATCCATAAACCTCCTCTTTGGTCTTCCTCTAGACCTCCTGCCTGGAGGTTCCTCTAGCTCCTCTGCACATGTCCAAACCATCTCAGTCTGGCTTCTCTGACTTTAAAACCTCTGACATGGTTCCATGGACAATGATGTTTGCAGATGACATTGTGATCTGTAGTGAGAGGAGGGAAGAGGTGGAGGAAAAGCTGGAGAGGTGGAGGTTTGCACTAGAAAGAAGAGGAATGAAGATTAGTCAGAGTAAAACAGAGTACATGTGTGTGAATGAGAGGGATCCAAATGGAAAAGTGAGGTTACAGGGAGAAGAGAGAAAGAAGGTGGAAGATTTTAAGTATCTAGGATCAACAGTCCAGAGCTTGGAGAGTGTGGAAAAGAGGTGAAGAAGCATGTGCAGGCAGGCTGGAACGGGTGGAGGAAAGTATCAGGTGTGATGTGTGACAGAAGAGTACAAAACCGTGGTGATAGCAGCAATGCTGATTGGTCTAGAGACAGTGTGGTGAGAGCGGCCCTGCTGATTGGTCTAGAGACAGTGTGGTGAGAGCGGCCATGCTGATTGGTCTAGAGACAGTGTGGTGAGAGCGGCCCTGCTGATTGGTCTCGAGACAGTGTGGTGAGAGCGGCCATGCTGATTGGTCTAGAGACAGCGTGGTGAGAGCGGCCATGCTGATTGGTCTAGAGACAGCGTGGTGAGAGCGGCCATGCTGATTGGTCTAGAGACAGTGTGGTGAGAGCGGCCATGCTGATTGGTCTAGAGACAGTGTGGTGAGAGCGGCCATGCTGATTGGTCTAGAGACAGTGTGGTGTCCATCCTGGTCACTTCCAGAGAGATCCTCAGCATCTTCATCTCTGCTACAAACATCTCTGTTTCCCGTCTTTTCCTCAGTGACTCTGTCTCTAGATCTTCTATCACACGCCACACCGTTCCATCCTGCATGCACACACTTTTTCCCCACTCTCCATTGATCCCAAATGCAGTGGCCTCACAGCCAGAAGGTCAGGGGTCCGAGTCCCAGGCTTGGAACACTGTCCTCTCTGTGTGGAGTTTAATGTATTTATTTATAATGCACTCTATACTTGAAATCAAGTCTCAGAGTGCTACATGGATTAAAACAGAGTTTGCATGTTCTCCCTGTGTCTGCATGGGTTTTCTCCTGGTACTCTGGTTTCCTCCCAGCCTCTAAAAACATACATGTTAGGTTGATTGGCCGGTGCCAAAATTGCCCCTACGAATGTGTGTGTGTGGCCCCGTGACAGACTGCCGTCCTGTTTGGGGTGTACCCTGCCTCTCGCCGTGAATCAGCAGGGATGGGCTCTGGCACCCCCTTTGCCGTGTAAGAGATAGACAATTAAGAAGAAAACACACAAATTTTGTTGATTTTTTTTATTTGTTTGAATATTTTACAGTAAAAATGTTGGTTTTACAGCGACCATGTGCCAGGCTGGGGGTATAGGTGCGTGGGTCATGGTGATGTGGGGTCAGGGGTCTCTTCATTGATCTTCAGGGCAGTAACGAGTGAAAGGTGTCATCCATTTCAAAGGACAGTCTCTGGAAACAGAAAAACTGTTACCTGTGTTCGGCCACTCCCAACATGGCCGCTGAAAGGCCACTCCCAACATGGCCGCTGAGAGGCCACTCCCAACATGGCGGCTGATAATTCCATTTTTTTTTCATTTGAATAAACTGCTTAAAATATTATTTTCAGTTAAAATTTAAAGTAGTTTTGCAATTTTTTTCCCCAGTTTTTTTTTTTTTTTTTTTTACTTTTTCAAGTTTTTTAAAAAATAGTTTTTAACTCCAGACTTTTGAACATATTTTTCATTCGTTTTTTTTTTTTTTTAAAGAAATACAATTTCAGTTTTTTTAATTATTTAATATTGTTTTTAGTTTTTTGTTTTTTTTTTTTAAATTTATTATCTTGTCAATTTTAATGTTTTTTAATAAATAGTTTTTTTTTTTTTTTGCTTTTTTAACTTTAGCCTTTTAATTTTAAAATGAATTTTTTTTTAAAGTTTCTCAACTAGTTTTTTTCGTTTTATCTTTAAAAAAAAAAAAAAAAAAAAAAAAACCTCAACAATTTCAGGTAATTTTTTTAATATGTATTTTTTCACCTCTGAAATAATTCACAATGTTCTGATTGGTTACTTTAAATTAAGTATAAACGTGATTGGTTGTTGACCCTCTGTGGTCCTTAGACAGACAGTAGACCTGTCCAATCAGAGCTCTGCGTTCATACGATGGTTCATACCAACCTGTGGTACTTCTGTCCTTTCCTTCTCTGGTACTCTAACTCGTCCACGGTCCACACGGCTCCCTTCCCTCCTTCCACACGAACAAAACACTTGTGCAGACTGAGGTTGTGGCGAACGGCGTTCTGAGGAGACACACCAATCAGCTGTTTGCCAACATATTAAAATACTAATCTGTGGTACGGGCGGAGGGGCGGGGCACCTTCCACGTGGCCGTGTTGTGTCTGAAGTAGAAGAACATGGTGGTGAACCAGTTGTAGATGTCGTTCAGGGTTCTTTGCTTGTCTGGAGATGCCAGGATGGACTGATGGGGGAGACAAGCAGGACATGGTCACTGATCATGAAGGCCCGACTCTTCTGATTGGCCGACGTCCGTCCCTTCATGAGGCAGAGCATGAGTCTGAATAAATGTAGGCGTGGCCAATAAAATTACGCTCGTTTTCAGATGTATACAACCTGGCACAGCTGTTATTTATGAAGAGAAGTCTACCTGTTTGTTTTAGGTTTACCCAAGATGTGGGCATGACAAACGAGCTTATTTATGCTCAGTACGTTATTAATCAGGGGCGGCACGGTGGCGCAGTGGGTAGCAAAGTGGCTCCACCACAAGGAGGTCATAGTTTCGAGTTCCGGGTGGGGACGAGGCGTGGTACACTGACCGTCACCCCTATCCACCAGCGTCCCAGTCCGGTCGCACTGTGTCCAACCTGGCAACCCAAAATCTGGAGTCCGAAATGGATCCACAAAACCTGACTGCAGTGAAGAACACCAAACTGGCATCTCTGTATTTCACTGGGTCAGAGTGACTGCCTCCAGTTCCTCAAGCGAGCAACCAGATGTTTCCATGGAAACCGTAAAAACACAGGAAGCACCTCCTCTAGACCGTCTCCTTCTCCTCAGCTCCCTCAGGACTGAACCGACTCTTCCAGCCACGACGGATGTGGCTCCAAGAGCCAGCAGCTGGTCGAGCATGTCAACAGTAGAATGACTTTACAACCACCTAGCCGTTGGACCACGTGCTTCTACGTGTTGGTATTGAGTAACTGTGGCCAGTTTTGTTAGAATTTCTTTCCTATTCTGGGAGACATGTCTGTCATTCTGTGGGTAAATCAGAGCGGGTAACGTCCGTGTGTGTCTGAGGTGGATAAACAGCTTACCCATCTGATCAGGTAGGCGTAGGTGTACGGAGGACGGATGTTGGCGTATCTGTAGCACTCCATGCTCGGAACCAAATCTATATAACAAAAAAAAAAAAAGGGGAAATAAATTTCCGGGGAGAAAATAATAAGATGAAATAGAGACCGTTCCGTCGTCTTCCGCTGCAGACCTGCCAAACTCTGACGTGAACGTTTGTTTACCTGGTAGAAGATGTGTGGGTCCTGTCGATGTGTAACCATGGTAACTCAAGTCCTCCACGTGTTTGCCGCCCCACATCATTATCCCGTTGTCATCGTTTACCTGAGGCGGAGGCGGCAGAAGAGGAAGGCTGTACGCCCACTCTGAGACGGACCTCTAAACACAGAAACAATTTAATCAGCTCAAATTTTAACCAAATTTTTTTATCGTTATTTATTTTTAAAAATTCCGTTCCGTCATCTTCCGCTTGTTCCGGGGTCGGGTCGCGGGGGCAACAGCCTCAAACGGGTAGCCCAGGCCTCTCTCTCCCCGGCTGCATCCTCTAGCTCACCTGGAAGGATCCCAAGTCGTTCCCCGTGCCCGAAACACCTCGTCCGCGAGGCGCTGGGGGGAACCACCCCATCTGGCTCCTCTCGACCTGGAGGAGGAGCGGCTCGACACCGAGCTCCTCCCGGATGGCAGAGCTCCTCACCCGATCTCTGAGGCAGAGCCCAGCCACCATGCGGACGAAGCTCATTTCAGCCGCTTGTACCCGCGATCTCATTCTTTCGGTCACCACCCACAGCTGGTGACCATGGTGAGGGTAGGAACATAGATCCTGGTTACCATGGTGAGGGTAGGAACGTAGATCCTGGTTACCATAGTGAGGGTAGGAACGTAGATCCTGGTTACCATGGTGAGGGTAGGAACGTAGATCCTGGTTACCATGGTGATGGTAGGAACGTAGATCCTGGTTACCATGGTGAGGGTAAGATCATAGATCCTGGTTACCATGGTGAGGGTAAGAACGTAGATCCTGGTTACCATGGTGAGCGTAGGAACGTAGATCCTGGTTACCATAGTGAGGGTAGGAACGTAGATCCTGGTTACCATGGTGAGGGTAAGATCATAGATCCTGGTTACCATGGTGAGGGTAGGAACGTAGATCCTGGTTACCACGGTGAGGGTAGGACCGATGCAGCATCCTAGTTATTGCTGATGCCGCACCGATCCGTCTGTCGATCTCCCGCTCCATCCTTCTTCCACTCGTGAACAAGACCACGAGATACTTAAACTCCTCCATTTGGGGCAACACCCTGTCCCTGACCCGCAGGGGGCATTCCACCCTTTTCCGGGCGAGGACCATGGTCTTGGATTTGGAGGCGCTAATTCCCATCCTGGCCGCTTCACACTCGGCAGCAAATCGATCCAGTGAGAGCTGGAGATCACGGACCGATGAAGCCAACAGAACCACATCATCTGCTAAAAGCAGAGAAAAATTCTCCAATTAAATTTTCAGAATTGTTTTCTAATTTTGTCTCATAGTTGAGGACTCCGGGCCTCCTCTTCCACCGGGCCTTCTCTTCCACCGGGTCTCCTCTTCCACCGGGCCTCCTCTTCCACCGGGCCTCCTCTTCCACCGGGCCTTCTCTTCCACCGGGCCTCCTCTTCCACCGGGCCTCCTCTTCCACCGGGTCTCCTCTTCCACCGGGCCTTCTCTTCCACCGGGCCTCCTCTTCCACCGGGTCTCCTCTTCCACCGGGCCTCCTCTTCCACCGGGCCTCCTCTTCCACCGGGCCTTCTCTTCCACCGGGCCTCCTCTTCCACCGGGTCTCCTCTTCCACCGGGTCTCCACCACCAGGCCTCCTGCACAGGGTCTCTACCACCGGGCCTCCTGCACAGGGCCTCCACCTCCAGGCCTCCTGCACAGGGCCTCCACCACCAGGCCTCCTGCCCAGGGTCTCTACCACCGGGCCTCCTGCACAGGGCCTCCACCTCCAGGCCTCCTGCACAGGGCCTCCACCACCAGGCCTCCTGCACAGGGTCTCTACCACCGGGCCTCCTGCACAGGGCCTCCACCACCAGGCCTCCTGCCCAGGGTCTCTACCACCGGGCCTCCTGCACAGGGCCTCCACCACCAGGCCTCCTGCCCAGGGTCTCTACCACCGGGCCTCCTGCACAGGGCCTCCACCACCGGGCTTCTTCCACTGGGCCTCCTGCACAGGGCCTCTACCATCGGGCCTCCGTCCACCGGGCCTCCTCTTCCACCGGGCCTCCTCTTCCACCGGGCCTCCTCTTCCACCGGGCCTCCTCTTCCACCGGGCCTCCTCTTCCACCGGGCCTCCTCTTCCACCAGGCCTCCTGCACAGGCTCCACCGGGCTTCTTCCACCGGGCCCTCTCTTCCACCGGGCGTCCTCCACCAATCCTCCTCCATCTTTACAAATGTGACAACTTGTACACGTGGTGTCATGACGTTACCCTGTCTGATTGTCTCTGTTCCAGCAGGTGAAGCTGCATCGCTCTCAGTTTCTGTTTCTCTGCAAACACCTGAAACAACAAGAAGAATCTGATCTTATTCTCTGTCTGAGTGTGTGTGTTAAACATTTGATGTGTGTACCTGGCGCTCCATGTGCTGCACCATGTCCTGCTGCACCGCCCACTGAGCCACGCCTCGCTCATCATGTCTGTGCTCAGAGTGCAGATGCCTGTTAAAAAAAAAACAGAAAATATTCTCTTAATAAAGTAGTACTTTTATTCTGAAAACCAGAGAGGATGCTGGGAGATGAAGTTCTTTCTGTTGGATGCAGGTTCTTCCTGCTTGCTGGGAAATGTAGTCCTTTCCTGGTGGGAGATGTAGTCCTTCTTGTTGGGAGATGTAGTCCTTCCTGTTGGGAGATGTAGTCCTTCTTGTTGGGAGATGTAGTCCTTCCTGTTGGGAGATGTAGTCCTTCTTGTTGGGAGTTGTAGTCCATCCTGTTGGGAGATGTAGTCCTTCTTGTTGGGAGATGTAGTCCTTCTTGTTGGGAGATGTAGTCCATCCTGTTGGGAGATGTAGTCCTTCTTGTTGGGAGATGTAGTCCTTCTTGTTGGGAGATGTAGTCCTTCCTGTTGGGAGATGTAGTCCTTCTTGTTGGGAGTTGTAGTCCATCCTGTTGGGAGATGTAGTCCTTCTTGTTGGGAGATGTAGTCCTTCTTGTTGGGAGATGTAGTCCATCCTGTTGGGAGATGTAGTCCTTCTTGTTGGGAGATGTAGTCCTTCTTGTTGGGAGATGTAGTCCTTCTTGTTGGGAGTTGTAGTCCATCCTGTTGGGAGATGTAGTCCTTCTTGTTGGGAGATGTAGTCCTTCTTGTTGGGAGATGTAGTCCTTCTTGTTGGGAGATGTAGTCCTTCTTGTTGGGAGATGTAGTCCTTCCTGTTGGGAGATGTAGTCCTTCTTGTTGGGAGATGTAGTCCTTCCTGTTGGGAGATGTAGTCCTTCTTGTTGGGAGTTGTAGTCCTTCTTGTTGGGAGATGTAGTCCTTCCTGTTGGGAGATGTAGTCCTTCCCTTCTGAGAGATGAAGCCCATCTCACAGTCTTTCTCCCATCGAGTTTGGCTCAGTCAGGATTGGCTCAGACGGTTGTTTGATACTTTGTTCCATCTACGTAGCTAGGGTTAAGGTTTAATGTTGCTTTATCATCGCTTATATTTCCTAGTGTTTTCGTCATCGCACCAGGTTCCAACATGGAGTCTCATTTACAGATCTAATTATGTAGATCTTTGGCAGAGCAAGCTTTTTTTTTTACACAGCAACGGAGCAGGTTTGACTACAGTAACCGTTCTTACTCCATCTCATTCATTCATTCATCCTCTGCACCGCTCATCCTTATTGGATGGTTTTGGAGGGTACGAGGAAACTAGAGTAAACACCCATAAAAGAGGAGGACATGCAAACTACACACAGAAAGGACAGTGTTCCAAGCCCCGCCCCTACTCTGGAGTCGAACCCAGACCTTCTTGCTGTGAGGCCACCGTGCAGCCCTAACCTGACAACCTGCTCTGAAAATTGTAGCACATCAGTGAGCAGCTTCTTCTGAGAATGACTTACTAAGAGATTTTATGAAATAAAGATGTCGATTTGGGGCTCAGATTCGAAAGATTACTGGAGCGTGTACGCCTCCTCTTGACTGAAATCAGCCGGGATAGGCTCTGGCACCCCTCGTCACCCCATTAGGGATAAGTGGTTCAGAAAATGAATGAATCTATGAGCCATATTTTCCATGATGTGGTCCATTTCTCTTATGACAGTCATTTTTTTGAGTGAAACTTTTTAACAGTCTTCGTTTAACTAATAAAGTTTTTTTTTTCTGGAAGAGTTGAGCTTACTTTATAAACCCAGGAAAATCCTCGGTGACCGCTCCACAGCCCGGCCATTGGCACAGACCGCCACCAAACAGGGAGCTGGTTCTTTCAGGGTTCCTGCTGGGAAACAATGGAACGCCATCAGCCTCCATGTTTATGTTACAGACAAGAAAGGAATCAGAAAAAAAACGTTCATCGTGAATGGCTGTCCCAGCTCAACCCAACCCAACTTGGCACCACCTAGCAGCTGTTCTGAACCTGTTTGGAGCTACCGGACACATGGATTTCCCTTAGCAGGGTGTTAATAAAGGTCTGTTCTCTAAATTGAATCGATACATCTTACGACCCTTTCCAGTCCGTCGAGCATCAGATTTATTCACCCATCATGGAGCCTTGTTTCCGGGGAGCCGTCTTCTCTCATATGGAGCCGGAGCAGGTCTGATCTGGAGTCCACGTGTGGTGAAACTGATTGGGAATGATGTCCTTCATCCGTCTCCTCTTTCAGAGCCGAGACCCCTCCATTCTTTTCTGCAAGGAAGAAACACTCACCAGTTAACACTCGGAAACAGGGTTTAGTTTTAATGGTCAATGGTATAATTTGAATACCATTACATATGCATCAGCTCATTTGCATAATCCATATATGGAATGCTTAGAGGTGTGTTCGGGGCGGGATAGAGATCAATTCGGGTTACGTCTGAGATTTGTAGCTTAATGTTGTGTTAATGAGAGTTACGGTGGTTGTTGACCCGGATTGTTGTGCTCACCATGTTGCTGCCTGGAAGCAAGGTGGGAAACTTGTCTCAGGACAGACGGTCTCTTCTGCTTCTGTTTGATCAGTTCATCCATGATCCTCCAACCCTGGAAGAGAAACGAGGTCATCCCAATGCCCACAGTGGAACGTTAACGTTGTGGTAACCAGGATCTACGTTCCTACCGTCACCATGGTAACCAGGATCTACGTTCCTACCCTCACCATGGTAACCAGGATCTATGTTCCTACCCTCACCATGGTAACCAGGATCTACGTTCCTACTCTCACCATGGTAACAAGGATCTAGGTTCCTACCCTCACCGTGGTAACAAGGATCTACGTTCCTACTCTCACCATGGTAACAAGGATCTACGTTCCTACTCTCACCATGGTAACCAGGATCTACGTTCCTACTCTCACCATGGTAACAAGGATCTACGTTCCTACTCCTCACCATGGTAACCAGGATCTACATTCCTACCCTCACCATGGTAACCAGGATCTATGTTCCTACCCTCACCATGGTAACCAGGATCTACGTTCCTACTCTCACCATGGTAACAAGGATCTACGTTCCTACTCCTCACCATGGTAACCAGGATCTACATTCCTACCCTCACCATGGTAACCAGGATCTACGTTCCCACTCTCACCATGGTAACAAGGATCTACGTTCCTACCCTCACCATGGTAACAAGGATCTACGTTCCTACCCTCACCGTGGTAACCAGGATCTACGTTCCTACTCTCACCATGGTAACCAGGATCTACGTTCCTACTCTCACCATGGTAACAAGGATCTACGTTCCTACCCTCACCGTGGTAACAAGGATCTACGTTCTTACCCTCACTATAATAACCAGGATCTATGTTCCTACCCTCACCATGGTAACCAGGATCTACGTTCCTACCCTCACCATGGTAACCAGGATCTACATTCCTACCCTCACCATGGTAACCAGGATCTATGTTCCTACCCTCACCATGGTAACCAGGATCTACGTTCCTACTCTCACCATGGTAACAAGGATCTACGTTCCTACCCTCACTATGGTAACCAGGATCTACGTTCCTACCCTCACCATGGTAACCAGGATGTATGTCCCTACCCTCACCATGGTAACCAGGATCTACGTTCCTACCCTCACCATGGTAATTAGGATCTACGTTCCTACCCTCACCATGGTAACCAGGATCTACGTTCCTACCCTCACTATGGTAACCAGGATCTACATTCATACCCTCACCATGGTAACCAGGATCTACGTTCCTACCCTCACCATGGTAACAGGATCTACGTTCCTACCCTCACCATGGTAACCAGGATCTACGTTTCTACCCTCACCATGGTAACCAGGATCTACGTTCCTACTCTCACCATGGTAACAAGGATCTACGTTCCTACCCTCACCGTGGTAACAAGGATCTACGTTCCTACCCTCACCGTGGTAACAAGGATCTACGTTCCTACCCTCACCGTGGTAACAAGGATCTACGTTCCTACCCTCACTATGGTAACCAGGATCTACGTTCCTACCCTCACCGTGGTAACAAGGATCTACGTTCTTACCCTCACTATGGTAACCAGGATCTACGTTCCTACCCTCACCATGGTAACCAGGATCTACGTTCCTACCCTCACCATGGTAACCAGGATCTATGTTCCTACCCTCACCATGGTAACCAGGATGTACGTTCCTACTCTCACCATGGTAACAAGGATCTACGTTCCTACCCTCACTATGGTAACCAGGATGTATGTCCCTACCCTCACCATGGTAACCAGGATCTACGTTCCTACCCTCACCATGGTAATTAGGATCTACGTTCCTACCCTCACCGTGGTAACAAGAATCTACGTTCTTACCCTCACTATGGTAACCAGGATCTATGTTCCTACCCTCACCATGGTAACCAGGATCTACGTTCCTACCCTCACCATGGTAACAAGGATCTACGTTCCTACCCTCACCGTGGTAACAAGAATCTACGTTCCTACCCTCACCGTGGTAACAAGAATCTACGTTCTTACCCTCACTATGGTAACCAGGATCTATGTTCCTACCCTCACCATGGTAACCAGGATCTACGTTCCTACCCTCACCGTGGTAACAAGAATCTACGTTCCTACCCTCACCGTGGTAACAAGAATCTACGTTCTTACCCTCACTAAAGGTAACCAGGATCTATGTTCCTACCCTCACCATGGTAACCAGGATCTACGTTCCTACCCTCACCATGGTAACCAGGATCTACGTTCCTACTCTCACCATGGTAACAAGGATCTAGGTTCCTACCCTCACCGTGGTAACAAGGATCTACGTTCCTACTCTCACCATGGTAACCAGGATCTATGTTCCTACCCTCACCATGGTAACCAGGATCTACGTTCCTACTCTCACCATGGTAACAAGGATCTACGTTCCTACTCCTCACCATGGTAACCAGGATCTACATTCCTACCCTCACCATGGTAACCAGGATCTACGTTCCCACTCTCACCATGGTAACAAGGATCTACGTTCCTACCCTCACCATGGTAACAAGGATCTACGTTCCTACCCTCACCGTGGTAACCAGGATCTACGTTCCTACTCTCACCATGGTAACCAGGATCTACGTTCCTACTCTCACCATGGTAACAAGGATCTACGTTCCTACCCTCACCGTGGTAACAAGGATCTACGTTCTTACCCTCACTATGGTAACCAGGATCTATGTTTCTACCCTCACCATGGTAACCAGGATCTACGTTCCTACCCTCACCATGGTAACCAGGATCTACGTTCCTACCCTCACCATGGTAACCAGGATCTATGTTCCTACCCTCACCATGGTAACCAGGATCTACGTTCCTACTCTCACCATGGTAACAAGGATCTACGTTCCTACCCTCACTATGGTAACCAGGATCTACGTTCCTACCCTCACCATGGTAACCAGGATGTATGTCCCTACCCTCACCATGGTAACCAGGATCTACGTTCCTACCCTCACCATGGTAATTAGGATCTACGTTCCTACCCTCACCATGGTAACCAGGATCTACGTTCCTACCCTCACTATGGTAACCAGGATCTACATTCATACCCTCACCATGGTAACCAGGATCTACGTTCCTACCCTCACCATGGTAACAGGATCTACGTTCCTACCCTCACCATGGTAACCAGGATCTACGTTTCTACCCTCACCATGGTAACCAGGATCTACATTCCTACCCTCACCATGGTAACCAGGATCTACGTTCCTACTCTCACCATGGTAACAAGGATCTACGTTCCTACCCTCACCGTGGTAACAAGGATCTACGTTCCTACCCTCACCATGGTAACAAGGATCTACGTTCCTACCCTCACCGTGGTAACAAGGATCTACGTTCCTACCCTCACCGTGGTAACAAGGATCTACGTTCCTACCCTCACCGTGGTAACAAGGATCTACGTTCCTACCCTCACCGTGGTAACAAGGATCTACGTTCCTACCCTCACTATGGTAACCAGGATCTACGTTCCTACCCTCACCATGGTAACCAGGATCTATGTTCCTACCCTCACCATGGTAACCAGGATCTACGTTCCTACTCTCACCATGGTAACAAGGATCTACGTTCCTACCCTCACCGTGGTAACAAGGATCTACGTTCTTACCCTCACTATGGTAACCAGGATCTACGTTCCTACCCTCACCATGGTAACCAGGATCTACGTTCCTACCCTCACCATGGTAACCAGGATGTATGTCCCTACCCTCACCATGGTAACCAGGATCTACGTTCCTACCCTCACCATGGTAATTAGGATCTACGTTCCTACCCTCACCGTGGTAACAAGAATCTACGTTCTTACCCTCACTATGGTAACCAGGATCTATGTTCCTACCCTCACCATGGTAACCAGGATCTACGTTCCTACCCTCACCATGGTAACCAGGATCTACGTTCCTACCCTCACCATGGTAACCAGGATCTATGTTCCTACCCTCACCATGGTAACCAGGATCTACGTTCCTACTCTCACCATGGTAACAAGGATCTACGTTCCTACCCTCACTATGGTAACCAGGATCTACGTTCCTACCCTCACCATGGTAACCAGGATGTATGTCCCTACCCTCACCATGGTAACCAGGATCTACGTTCCTACCCTCACCATGGTAATTAGGATCTACGTTCCTACCCTCACCATGGTAACCAGGATCTACGTTCCTACCCTCACTATGGTAACCAGGATCTACATTCATACCCTCACCATGGTAACCAGGATCTACGTTCCTACCCTCACCATGGTAACAGGATCTACGTTCCTACCCTCACCATGGTAACCAGGATCTACATTCCTACCCTCACTATGGTAACCAGGATCTACATTCATACCCTCACCATGGTAACCAGGATCTACGTTCCTACCCTCACCAGGGTAACAGGATCTACGTTCCTACCCTCACCATGGTAACCAGGATCTACGTTCCTACCCTCACCATGGTAACCAGGATCTACATTCATACCCTCACCATGGTAACCATGATCTACGTTCCTACCCTTACCATGGTAACCAGGATCTACGTTCCTACCCTCACCATGGTAACCAGGATCTACATTCCTACCCTCACCATGGTAACCAGGATTTACGTTCCTACTCTCACCATGGTAACAAGGATCTACGTTCCTACCCTCACCGTGGTAACAAGGATCTACGTTCCTACCCTCACCATGGTAACAAGGATCTACGTTCCTACCCTCACCGTGGTAACAAGGATCTACGTTCCTACCCTCACCGTGGTAACAAGGATCTACGTTCCTACCCTCACTATGGTAACCAGGATCTACGTTCCTACCCTCACCATGGTAACCAGGATCTATGTTCCTACCCTCACCATGGTAACCAGGATCTACGTTCCTACTCTCACCATGGTAACAAGGATCTACGTTCCTACCCTCACCGTGGTAACAAGGATCTACGTTCTTACCCTCACCATGGTAACAAGGATCTGCGTTCCTACCCTCACCGTGGTAACAAGGATCTACGTTCCTACCCTCACCGTGGTAACAAGGATCTACGTTCCTACCCTCACTATGGTAACCAGGATCTACGTTCCTACCGTCACCATGGTAACCAGGATCTATGTTCCTACCCTCACCATGGTAACCAGGATGTACGTTCCTACTCTCACCATGGTAACAAGGATCTACGTTCCTACCCTCACTATGGTAACCAGGATCTACGTTCCTACCCTCACCATGGTAATTAGGATCTACGTTCCTACCCTCACCATGGTAACCAGGATCTACGTTCCTACCCTCACCATGGTAACCAGGATGTATGTCCCTACCCTCACCATGGTAACCAGGATCTACGTTCCTACCCTCACCATGGTAATTAGGATCTACGTTCCTACCCTCACCATGGTAACCAGGATCTACGTTCCTACCCTCACTATGGTAACCAGGATCTACATTCATACCCTCACCATGGTAACCAGGATCTATGTTCCTACCCTCACCATGGTAACCAGGATCTACGTTCCTACTCTCACCATGGTAACAAGGATCTACGTTCCTACCCTCAGCGTGGTAACAAGAATCTACGTTCTTACCCTCACTATGGTAACCAGGATCTATGTTCCTACCCTCACCATGGTAACCAGGATCTACGTTCCTACCCTCACCATGGTAACCAGGATCTACGTTCCTACCCTCACTATGGTAACCAGGATCTATGTTCCTACCCTCACCATGGTAATTAGGATCTACGTTCCTACCCTCACCATGGTAACCAGGATCTACGTTCCTACCCTCACTATGGTAACCAGGATCTACATTCATACCCTCACCATGGTAACCAGGATCTACGTTCCTACCCTCACCATGGTAACAGGATCTACGTTCCTACCCTCACCATGGTAACCAGGATCTACGTTTCTACCCTCACCATGGTAACCAGGATCTACGTTCCTACTCTCACCATGGTAACAAGGATCTACGTTCCTAACCTCACCGTGGTAACAAGGATCTACGTTCCTACCCTCACCATGGTAACAAGGATCTACGTTCCTACCCTCACCGTGGTAACAAGGATCTACGTTCCTACCCTCACCGTGGTAACAAGGATCTACGTTCCTACCCTCACCGTGGTAACAAGGATCTACGTTCCTACCCTCACTATGGTAACCAGGATCTACGTTCCTACCCTCACCATGGTAACCAGGATCTACGTTCCTACTCTCACCGTGGTAACAAGGATCTACGTTCCTACCCTCACCGTGGTAACAAGGATCTACGTTCTTACCCTCACTATGGTAACCAGGATCTACGTTCCTACCCTCACCATGGTAACCAGGATCTACGTTCCTACCCTCACCATGGTAACCAGGATCTATGTTCCTACCCTCACCATGGTAACCAGGATGTACGTTCCTACTCTCACCATGGTAACAAGGATCTACGTTCCTACCCTCACTATGGTAACCAGGATCTACGTTCCTACCCTCACCATGGTAATTAGGATCTACGTTCCTACCCTCACCGTGGTAACAAGAATCTACGTTCTTACCCTCACTATGGTAACCAGGATCTATGTTCCTACCCTCACCATGGTAACCAGGATCTACGTTCCTACCCTCACCATGGTAACCAGGATCTACGTTCCTACCCTCACCATGGTAACCAGGATCTATGTTCCTACCCTCACCATGGTAACCAGGATCTACGTTCCTACTCTCACCATGGTAACAAGGATCTACGTTCCTACCCTCACTATGGTAACCAGGATCTACGTTCCTACCCTCACCATGGTAACCAGGATGTATGTCCCTACCCTCACCATGGTAACCAGGATCTACGTTCCTACCCTCACCATGGTAATTAGGATCTACGTTCCTACCCTCACCATGGTAACCAGGATCTACGTTCCTACTCTCACTATGGTAACCAGGATCTACATTCATACCCTCACCATGGTAACCAGGATCTACGTTCCTACCCTCACCATGGTAACAGGATCTACGTTCCTACCCTCACCATGGTAACCAGGATCTACGTTTCTACCCTCACCATGGTAACCAGGATCTACATTCCTACCCTCACCATGGTAACCAGGATCTACGTTCCTACTCTCACCATGGTAACAAGGATCTACGTTCCTACCCTCACCGTGGTAACAAGGATCTACGTTCCTACCCTCACCATGGTAACAAGGATCTGCGTTCCTACCCTCACCGTGGTAACAAGGATCTACGTTCCTACCCTCACCGTGGTAACAAGGATCTACGTTCCTACCCTCACTATGGTAACCAGGATCTACGTTCCTACCCTCACCATGGTAACCAGGATCTATGTTCCTACCCTCACCATGGTAACCAGGATCTACGTTCCTACTCTCACCATGGTAACAAGGATCTACGTTCCTACCCTCACCGTGGTAACAAGGATCTACGTTCTTACCCTCACTATGGTAACCAGGATCTACGTTCCTACCCTCACCATGGTAACCAGGATCTACGTTCCCACCCTCACCATGGTAACCAGGATCTATGTTCCTACCCTCACCATGGTAACCAGGATGTACGTTCCTACTCTCACCATGGTAACAAGGATCTACGTTCCTACCCTCACTATGGTAACCAGGATGTATGTCCCTACCCTCACCATGGTAACCAGGATCTACGTTCCTACCCTCACCATGGTAATTAGGATCTACGTTCCTACCCTCACCATGGTAACCAGGATCTACGTTCCTACCCTCACTATGGTAACCAGGATCTACATTCATACCCTCACCATGGTAACCAGGATCTATGTTCCTACCCTCACCATGGTAACCAGGATCTACGTTCCTACTCTCACCATGGTAACAAGGATCTACGTTCCTACCCTCACAGTGGTAACAAGAATCTACGTTCTTACCCTCACTATGGTAACCAGGATCTATGTTCCTACCCTCACCATGGTAACCAGGATCTACGTTCCTACCCTCACCATGGTAACCAGGATCTACGTTCCTACCCTCACTATGGTAACCAGGATCTATGTTCCTACTCTCACCATGGTAACCAGGATCTACGTCCCTACTCTCACCATGGTAACAAGGATCTACGTTCCTACCCTCACTATGGTAACCAGGATCTACGTTCCTACCCTCACCATGGTAACCAGGATGTATGTCCCTACCCTCACCATGGTAACCAGGATCTACGTTCCTACCCTCACCATGGTAACAGGATCTACGTTCCTACCCTCACCATGGTAACCAGGATCTACGTTTCTACCCTCACCATGGTAACCAGGATCTACATTCCTACCCTCACCATGGTAACCAGGATCTACGTTCCTACTCTCACCATGGTAACAAGGATCTACGTTCCTACCCTCACCGTGGTAACAAGGATCTACGTTCCTACCCTCACCATGGTAACAAGGATCTGCGTTCCTACCCTCACCGTGGTAACAAGGATCTACGTTCCTACCCTCACCGTGGTAACAAGGATCTACGTTCCTACCCTCACTATGGTAACCAGGATCTACGTTCCTACCCTCACCATGGTAACCAGGATCTATGTTCCTACCCTCACCATGGTAACCAGGATCTACGTTTCTACTCTCACCATGGTAACAAGGATCTACGTTCCTACCCTCACCGTGGTAACAAGGATCTACGTTCTTACCCTCACTATGGTAACCAGGATCTACGTTCCTACCCTCACCATGGTAACCAGGATCTACGTTCCTACCCTCACCATGGTAACCAGGATCTATGTTCCTACCCTCACCATGGTAACCAGGATGTACGTTCCTACTCTCACCATGGTAACAAGGATCTACGTTCCTACCCTCACTATGGTAACCAGGATGTATGTCCCTACCCTCACCATGGTAACCAGGATCTACGTTCCTACCCTCACCATGGTAATTAGGATCTACGTTCCTACCCTCACCATGGTAACCAGGATCTACGTTCCTACCCTCACTATGGTAACCAGGATCTACATTCATACCCTCACCATGGTAACCAGGATCTATGTTCCTACCCTCACCATGGTAACCAGGATCTACGTTCCTACTCTCACCATGGTAACAAGGATCTACGTTCCTACCCTCACCGTGGTAACAAGAATCTACGTTCTTACCCTCACTATGGTAACCAGGATCTATGTTCCTACCCTCACCATGGTAACCAGGATCTACGTTCCTACCCTCACCATGGTAACCAGGATCTACGTTCCTACCCTCACTATGGTAACCAGGATCTATGTTCCTACTCTCACCATGGTAACCAGGATCTACGTCCCTACTCTCACCATGGTAACAAGGATCTACGTTCCTACCCTCACTATGGTAACCAGGATCTACGTTCCTACCCTCACCATGGTAACCAGGATGTATGTCCCTACCCTCACCATGGTAACCAGGATCTACGTTCCTACCTTCACCATGGTAATTAGGATCTACGTTCCTACCCTCACCATGGTAACCAGGATCTACGTTCCTACCCTCACTATGGTAACCAGGATCTACATTCATACCCTCACCATGGTAACCAGGATCTACTTTCCTACCCTCACCATGGTAACAGGATCTACGTTCCTACCCTCACCATGGTAACCAGGATCTACGTTTCTACCCTCACCATGGTAACCAGGATCTACGTTTCTACCCTCACCATGGTAACCAGGATCTATGTTCCTACCCTCACCATGGTAACCAGGATCTACATTCCTACCCTCACCATGGTAACCAGGATCTACGTTCCTACCCTCACCATGGTAACCAGGATCTACGTTCCTACCCTCACCATGGTAACCAGGATCTACGTTCCTACCCTCACCATGGTAACCAGGATATACGTTCCTACCCTCACCATGGTGACCAGGATCTATGTTCCTACCCTCACCATGGTAACCAGGATATACGTTCCTACCCTCACCATGGTGACCAGGATCTACGTTCCTACCCTCACCATGGTAACCAGGATGTATGTCCCTACCCTCACCATGGTAACCAGGATCTACGTTCCTACCCTCACCATGGTAACCAGGATCTACGTTCCTACCCTCACCATGGTAACCAGGATCTACGTTCCTACCCTCACTATGGTAACCAGGATCTACATTCATACCCTCACCATGGTAACCAGGATCTATGTTCCTACCCTCACCATGGTAACCAGGATCTACGTTCCTACTCTCACCATGGTAACAAGGATCTACGTTCCTACCCTCACCGTGGTAACAAGAATCTACGTTCTTACCCTCACTATGGTAACCAGGATCTATGTTCCTACCCTCACCATGGTAACCAGGATCTACGTTCCTACCCTCACCATGGTAACCAGGATCTACGTTCCTACCCTCACTATGGTAACCAGGATCTATGTTCCTACTCTCACCATGGTAACCAGGATCTACGTCCCTACTCTCACCATGGTAACAAGGATCTACGTTCCTACCCTCACTATGGTAACCAGGATCTACGTTCCTACCCTCACCATGGTAACCAGGATGTATGTCCCTACCCTCACCATGGTAACCAGGATCTACGTTCCTACCCTCACCATGGTAACAGGATCTACGTTCCTACCCTCACCATGGTAACCAGGATCTACGTTTCTACCCTCACCATGGTAACCAGGATCTACATTCCTACCCTCACCATGGTAACCAGGATCTACGTTCCTACTCTCACCATGGTAACAAGGATCTACGTTCCTACCCTCACCGTGGTAACAAGGATCTACGTTCCTACCCTCACCATGGTAACAAGGATCTGCGTTCCTACCCTCACCGTGGTAACAAGGATCTACGTTCCTACCCTCACCGTGGTAACAAGGATCTACGTTCCTACCCTCACTATGGTAACCAGGATCTACGTTCCTACCCTCACCATGGTAACCAGGATCTATGTTCCTACCCTCACCATGGTAACCAGGATCTACGTTTCTACTCTCACCATGGTAACAAGGATCTACGTTCCTACCCTCACCGTGGTAACAAGGATCTACGTTCTTACCCTCACTATGGTAACCAGGATCTACGTTCCTACCCTCACCATGGTAACCAGGATCTACGTTCCTACCCTCACCATGGTAACCAGGATCTATGTTCCTACCCTCACCATGGTAACCAGGATGTACGTTCCTACTCTCACCATGGTAACAAGGATCTACGTTCCTACCCTCACTATGGTAACCAGGATGTATGTCCCTACCCTCACCATGGTAACCAGGATCTACGTTCCTACCCTCACCATGGTAATTAGGATCTACGTTCCTACCCTCACCATGGTAACCAGGATCTACGTTCCTACCCTCACTATGGTAACCAGGATCTACATTCATACCCTCACCATGGTAACCAGGATCTATGTTCCTACCCTCACCATGGTAACCAGGATCTACGTTCCTACTCTCACCATGGTAACAAGGATCTACGTTCCTACCCTCACCGTGGTAACAAGAATCTACGTTCTTACCCTCACTATGGTAACCAGGATCTATGTTCCTACCCTCACCATGGTAACCAGGATCTACGTTCCTACCCTCACCATGGTAACCAGGATCTACGTTCCTACCCTCACTATGGTAACCAGGATCTATGTTCCTACTCTCACCATGGTAACCAGGATCTACGTCCCTACTCTCACCATGGTAACAAGGATCTACGTTCCTACCCTCACTATGGTAACCAGGATCTACGTTCCTACCCTCACCATGGTAACCAGGATGTATGTCCCTACCCTCACCATGGTAACCAGGATCTACGTTCCTACCTTCACCATGGTAATTAGGATCTACGTTCCTACCCTCACCATGGTAACCAGGATCTACGTTCCTACCCTCACTATGGTAACCAGGATCTACATTCATACCCTCACCATGGTAACCAGGATCTACTTTCCTACCCTCACCATGGTAACAGGATCTACGTTCCTACCCTCACCATGGTAACCAGGATCTACGTTTCTACCCTCACCATGGTAACCAGGATCTACGTTTCTACCCTCACCATGGTAACCAGGATCTATGTTCCTACCCTCACCATGGTAACCAGGATCTACATTCCTACCCTCACCATGGTAACCAGGATCTACGTTCCTACCCTCACCATGGTAACCAGGATCTACGTTCCTACCCTCACCATGGTAACCAGGATCTACGTTCCTACCCTCACCATGGTAACCAGGATATACGTTCCTACCCTCACCATGGTGACCAGGATCTATGTTCCTACCCTCACCATGGTAACCAGGATATACGTTCCTACCCTCACCATGGTGACCAGGATCTACGTTCCTACCCTCACCATGGTAACCAGGATCTACGTTCCTATCCTCACCATGGTAACCAGGATCTACGTTCCTACCCTCACCATGGTAACCAGGATCTACGTTCCTACCCTCACCATGGTAACCAGGATCTACGTTCCTATCCTCACCATGGTAACCAGGATCTATGTTCCTATCCTCACCATGGTAACCAGGATCTATGTTCCTATCCTCACCATGGTAACCAGGATCTACGTTCCTACCCTCACCATGGTAACCAGGATCTACGTTCCTACCCTCACCATGGTAACCAGGATCTACGTTCCTAAACTAACAAGGTTTATTTGTTTTTTATTTTTGACGGACCGGATTAAAACTTTTAACGGGCCTCATGTGGCCTGCGGGCCATAGTTTGCCCATGCCCGTCATAAACTCAATAAAAAGAATCATAAACATAAAAAGTTTAATTTATTTATCTTTAAATTGGACAAAATTGCAATCAATTTTTTGTAAATTTTATGCTGAAAAAAAGTCTTTGGATAAATAATAATTATTAAAAATATCATTTAAATTTTTTTTTTTTTTTTAATGTGTCTCACACACACATCCATGTTTTACATTCCTGTGTGTTTAGAGTCTAAAATGAAAATAAAAGCCCGTCAGCGTGTGTGTTATTGTGTTTAGGAAGTGGTAAGTTTGCTCCTGCATGTTGTGATGTGACATGATGCACGCCTGACTTCCTGAGGCGTGTGGTGACACCACTTCCCTAATGGCTTCGAGGGGCACGAGCGCGTGTTGTTAATCCAAACACAAACCAACATGAGGAGCGTCATCGTGCACGTCGGGCCTACGCTTCAGCAGACGGGATCTGACTCACTGCTGAAACAATTTAAAACCTCAGAAAACTACAAATCATTTAATTTGTTTGATTTTAAAGTGTTTTTTTTATCATCAACAAATCTGATTGGTTGATTTAACTTAAAGGAAATAAGTTTAAGTTGGTTTTAATCAAAAGAGGGCATTGGCTCAGTGGTAGAGTGTCCGTCCTTAGACCAGGTGAAGCAGGTCCCACTGAGCCTCCTAAGAGTCCCCTGAACAGACTTCTAACCCCATAGTCGCTCTTACCATTAAGAAGAGGAATAGCAGGCAGCCATGACGGCGCCAATGGTGGGAGCAACTAGGGGGTTAGGCGTCTTCTCCAGCGACACTAAGGGGGCTCAGTGGGATTAGAACCGGCTTCTCCCGGTCCAAGGACAAAGACTCTAACACTGAGCTAGTGCCTCCGCTCCGATTGGCTGTCATGGTTGCCTGCTTTCCGTTCCGTTCCGTCATCTTCCGGGGCTGGGTCGCCAGGGACAACGGCCTCAGACGGGAAGCCCAGGCTTCTCTCACCCCGGCTGCATCCTCCAGCTCACCCAAGAGGATCCTGAGTCGTACCCCAGCCAGCTGTGAGAAATAGCCTCTCCAGCAGGTCCAGGGTCTGCCTCTCAGTCTCCTCCTGGTGGGATGTGCCCAAAACACCTCACAAGCGAGGCGCTCGGGGAAAATCCTGACCAGATGCCCGTACCGCCCATCTGGCTCCTCTTGACTTGGAGGAGGAGCACCTCGACACCGAGCTCCTCCCAGATGGCAGAGCTCCTCACCCGATCTCTGAGTGAGAGCCCAGAGAGGAAGCTCATTTCGCCCGCTTGTATCCACGATCTCATTCTTTTGATCACCACCCACATTGGTTACCATAGTGAGGGTAGGAACGTAGATCCTGGTCACAATGGTGAGGGTAGAAACGTAGATCCTGGTTACCATGGTGAGGTTAGGAACGTAGATCCTGCTTACCATGATGAGGGGAGGAACGTAGATCCTGGTTACCATGGTGAGGTTAGGAACATAGATCCTGGTTACCATGGTGAGGTTAGGAACGTAGATCCTGGTTACCATGGTGAGGTTAGGAACGTAGATCCTGCTTACCATGATGAGGGGAGGAACGTAGATCCTGGTTACCATGGTGAGGTTAGGAACGTAGATCCTGGTTACCATGGTGAGGTTAGGAACGTAGATCCTGGTTACCATGGTGAGGGTAGGAACGTAGATCCTGCTTACCATGATGAGGGGAGGAACGTAGATCCTGGTTACCATGGTGAGGGTAGGAACGTAGATCCTGGTTACCACGGTGAGGGTAGGAACGGAGATCCTGGTTACCATGGTGAGGGTAGGAACGGAGATCCTGGTTACCATGGTGAGGGTAGGAACGTAGATCCTGGTTACCATGGTGAGGGTAGGAACGTAGATCCTGGTTACCACGGTGAGGGTAGGAACGGAGATCCTGGTTACCATGGTGAGGGTGAGAACGTAGATCCTGGTTACCATGGTGAGGGTAGGAACGTAGATCCTGTTTACCATGGTGAGGGTGAGAACGTAGATCCTGGTTACCATGGTTACCAGTTCGACGGGAGGCAGAATAAACACTGATGACGAGTTTGAGGTTTATACGTGAATAGCTGAAAGTTCCGCTTTCAGCCCACTGAAGTTTAGTTTCTACGTTATTGATAATTTTATGGGCGGCACTGTAACAGAGTGGGTAGCACAGAGGGGTCACAGCAAGAAGGTCATGGTTTCAAGTCCTGGGTGGGGAAGAGGCTTGAAACACTGTCCTTTTTGTGTGGAGTTTGCATGTTCTCCCCGTGGTTTCCTCTCAGTCTCCAAAAACATGCATGTTCAGATGATTGGCCACGACATGATTGCCCTTAAGAATGAGTTTGTGTGTGTGTGGCCCCGCGACAGACTCATCCGGGATGGGCTCCAGCACCCCCTGACACTCCATAAGGGATAGACGGTTAAGATGGTGCCTGATTATTTTAAATGCCGGTGACACTGATGTTTACTCGTGGAAAACAGGTCATTATTTTCACTTTCTGTCAGAATTTCCGTAAATCAGAGATCAGAAACCTCTCAGTTTGTCATTCTGGAGTTCCATATGGTTCTGATCTCGACCCACTTGTTTTCGTTTCTATTATCGGTCCGTCAGTTCAACGGAAGGTATAATAAACCGAGATGATACGCTGATGTTTATACGTGAACAGCTGAGGTTGCTTTAAGGAATCAGAAAGATAATCCCAAGATAAAAGGGAAAAAATTTATAGTTTAAATTGCAATCTTCTTCTTTCATCATCTCCCTTCCTGTCCTTGAATCAGTGACACTGTCTCTAGACCAATCAGCATGGCTGCTCTCACCACACTGTCTCTAGACCAATCAGCATGGCTGCTCTCACCACGCTGTCTCTAGACCAATCAGCATGGCTGCTCTCACCACACTGTCTCTAGACCAATCAGCATGGCTGCTCTCACCACGCTGTCTCTAGACCAATCAGCATGGCTGCTCTCACCACGCTGTCTCTAGACCAATCAGCATGGCCGCTCTCACTACACTGTCTCTAGACCAATCAGCATGGCCGCTCTCACCACGCTGTCTCTAGACCAATCAGCATGGCCGCTCTCACCACGCTGTCTCTAGACCAATCAGCATGGCCGCTCTCACCACGCTGTCTCTAGACCAATCAGCATGGCCGCTCTCACCACACTGTCTCTAGACCAATCAGCATGGCCGCTCTCACCACGCTGTCTCTAGACCAATCAGCACGGCCGCTCTCACCACACTGTCTCTAGACCAATCAGCATGGCCGCTCTTACCACACTGTCTCTAGACCAATCAGCACGGCCGCTCTCACCACCTTTCATTTGAGTTGAAACTCTTCTTTCACACGTCAATAAAATTTTGTATTCTGTGTTTCTTCTTCTGAACCGTTCATCCCTTGCAGGGTTGCGGGCGATACCGGATTCTATCCTGGCTGATTTCAAG